>VXBC01005334.1:166916-538680 GCA_013399945.1 Ploceus nigricollis
TGTGCATCTGCAGCGTGACGGGCTAAAGCAGCAGTCACAACCCCTGCGAACCCCTCGCACACCGTGCTGGGGCCGCTGCAGCCGGCTCTTTGTGTCTGCTCTGAGAGATGCTGAGTCACAGCTTTTTGGTGTCTGCACCGGCTGACACACGGCCATGTGAGGGCTGCTTCTAAGAAAGCACAGAGTGCACCAATTCTCCCTGTTTTCCCATGGCTAAAGTGATAGCCTGTACAAATCTCCCGAGCTAGGTGGGAGAAAAAANGATACATATACATATGCATACGTATATATAAAGTACATATACATACTTTAGAACAAATATTTGAATGAGATAAATAGCTATAAATACAGCTCTGAAAATAATAGCAATGTAAGTTGAGTAAAATAGTGGAAAAGTGAGGCAGATTAAGGGGGAAGACAGGAAGTTGCTTTTGTGTATGTGGGTTCTGAATTGGACTGTTTAAATTGCAAGTAGTTGAATTCATGGTATATTAATGATCAATAAATAGATTGCCCTGTCAAGAAAATACAACTTTTGGTCACATCTAAAGTTTATCTAACTGGAACACAAGTAAGAAAACCACATGAATCCAAGCAGCTCAAAATCACACAATTTTTGAAAACTAAGACTGGATTTAGGTCCTATGACTCTGACCAGTATCAGGGACTGGGCTTGTTATTTTGGGGTTTTTTTTTGTTTATTTGCAGAAAGAGGATGAGGTACTGATGTGATGTGTATGGATGGGATCTCTTAAAGAAAGCATGTGGAAATAAGTAGTAATTACTTAAAGTAATAGAAAATTTTCTTAAAATTAAAATGTAGTGTAATTGTTAAAATGTAATAGAATTGTTAGGTCTTAAAAGAGAAATTGTTATATAAACATATATGCACAAATTTAATTAAAAACCCACTGTGTTTCAAATAATTATTCAGAACAGCCTCCAAACATTTCTTTGGCATTTATTGAACCTATGTAGATTTTCAGTTTACTTCCAAATAAATCCTATAGCCACTAATTTTAGTAGTGAACTTGACAGTGCTGGGTTAATGATTGGACTTGATGATCTTAAAATTCTTTTCCATCCTAAATGATGCTATGATTTTAAATTACTTGCTGTTAGCAGATACCTTTCTACACACCCATATAAGGAATTTGATATTCATTTGCCCTAATCCATTAAGTTGCAGTTAAAACTTCCATAAGCCAATGCTTAGGTGTCAGTTTATTGATATTTTATTTAAAAATTCGGTACTTTACCATTTCTACATTCTAGAAGGGAAATGGTTAGAGAAGTGAATGTACAGATTGGAAACACAGGCACTTTGAAGAGACAAAATTTCTTAGAGTCAGATTATGAATAGGGGTTTTGTTCCCTTTTAGAGGCTCTATTTTTCCACTGAGAGAACTCAGTTATCCACACTGCATAGGTCTGGGGGGCTATTTCACTAAAGATGAATCAAGAAAAATATGTCACAATATAGGAAGCACTATAGCTTTTTTAAAATGTAAAATCCCAAGTAATATCATGCAAATTTGTGGCAGCAACAGTGGACTCTTTTTAATCTGCGTTTGACTGAGTAATGATGATGTCTGTGATGTCTCAATTACGAATTCCCTTTTTTTTCAATATTGCATGAGTCACAGCAGAGACATTCTTGTATTCATTGCCAGCATTTAAAGACAATAACCAGCCTATTTAGAAGTAAATTCCTATTGAAATCAAAATTTCTGCCTACGAGTGTTTCTGCACACAAACGTACCCTGTGCTATGGATTTTCCAGAACATACACTCTGTGCATAAGTGGGCAAGCATGTCAGTGCTTTGAGTGACAGCAGAGGGAAAGCCCTACCACCCCCAGCATGGTACACACTTTGCAGTGGATGTCTGAACCATCCCCTGTGTTGACTCTAATAGTTGTCATACCAGACACTCATAGCAAATCAAGAATGTATAGAAGTGAGGGTGACTAGCTAAAAAAGTCATCTAGAACCAGATTTTTAGTTTGCTCAGTTTAGATACCTTCTTATATTAAACATTTTGGCTCATTTTAAACTAGTTTAAATGCCAATCTACAGCCTGATCCTTTTGGAAGTAAAAGACTGTGCAACCTCTGCTAAAATAATATCAATTTAGTGACCAATTTAGTAGCCTGTGGGTTTTTTTAATAAAACAATGTTCTTTGTTCTTAGGTATTGACAATGTAACTTTTATTCAAGGATCTTGGTATCAGGCAGATGGATCCTCTTGTAGGTTCATGTCGGATCCTGTGAATGGCACAGGGATCACTGCAGCAAGGACAGCAGCCAGAGCAGGCTGCTTTGTAAGGGAAGGAAAGCCACCAGCTGGGCAAGCTGGAGTAGGGGTCTCACTGAGCCCTGTGCTGGAGCAAGGCGAGCAGAGCTGTCCTCTGGCAGTGCCAGGGTCAGCCAGCAGCTGGGGGACTGCCACACTGGTCACAAAGCAGGTTCCAGGTCAAGACAGGTGTCTGACTTGGGCACACCATCTACCTCTGCTGAGGGCAACAGATGGAGCAACAAATGCTCCCAAGTGAAGCACAGAGGCCTCCAAAGGGGCTTCTCACAGCTCTTTCTCACCCATCAGCTTTTCAGGGCCATGTTATCCAAGCTTGTGCAGCTATACCACATCAGTGCTGGCTTCCAGCTCAGGCAGTCAGGCCTCTGCTGAGGGAATGCACTCAAGGATCCTCATACTGTGGATTTAATGGTATTTTTGTGGTCTCTGACTTCTTGCTTGCAATTAAAATAGACTAGTTTCTTAGCTCTGTATATACTTTCTTGTTTTCTGAAGTGTAAAATACACGTTTCTTTATGTGTATGAAAATGGCAGTGTTCTTTTGCCTTAAATGCTTTAAACATTTGAATGTAGAATCCCATTTCTGTCACAAAGGTACATGGCAAAGGAGGAGTAACAGCAGTAGAACCAGTCCATCCAAACTGTGGATTTGAGATGGACCTGAATGACAACATCTAAAATTTCAACATAAAATCTGATTTTCCACCCACAGTTCACTTTTATTCATCTCTGTGGCTTTACTGTAGAACCACTGGAAGTCTACGGACTAGTTTCAAAACTTTAGCTGCAGACTTTCATTGAGATTCAGAAATCCAGAAAATCCTGTTAGGATGAGGCTTAATGTCAGTTCTTACCTAAGAACAACATCCCTTGAGTGCAGTGAGTTGCTCAAGTATGAACTTCTGAAGTATGCCCAAAAATAGGAATGAAGCACATCTTTGCAATGGCCACAATTCCTCATATTTATGAAAGCAATCCTGGGGAATATTGACATTTTCAAAACTAGCATCCAGTTATATGTATATTTGGAAAAAAAAAAATGAGGCATACTTAAACAGAAAATGTTTTCTCCTCCCAACCATATTTTTTTGAAGCATATATGGTTAAAGTGCTTTCCAATAATCCACCTTACTTCTTCAAGCAAACACTTTAATCAATCAGATTTTGGCAACTGAAAAGACTTTTAGAAAACTTTAGACATTTCTCACATTTTGTAGCACTACTTTCTTTTCCCTGGGATCCTGGAAGTTCCACGGTGACTGTGCTCTCTGGGTTTCACAGGGACAGATTAGACCAGCAACATTCTCCTTCTTTGATGCAATGTAATCGATATCTTGATGCTGCTTCAAGAAATGCTAACTTGAGCCTAGAGAATGAAGCAGATATGCTGGCTATGTCTATACTCCATTTGAGGTTATTCTATCCATGTTCACACTGCTGACTGCAGCATGCTTCCAGGGATGTCCATACATAGGGATATGCTACAGTTATATGAGAAAGAGAAATCAGACCTTTTGGCTTTGAAAGCATTTTTGAATGCATATTTGTGCAACCTGATGTGTTTCAAGATGCATGTTTGTGCAGACCAAAAGCTGCCTTCAAGGCAGTGTTGCAGGAAGAACAGTATTTGTGTGGTTGTGTGACCATATTCCTGGACAGGCCAGGAGCTTTATTCAAGGAGTGTTATTCAATACAAAATGCTTTTCCTGTTCTCATTAGCATAAGCTGTAGCCAGAGCCTGTCACAGTCAGCTCCAGAGAGTCTTGCTAGGCAATGCTTGGCATCCCAGGGTCTGGTGTTCAGCTGGCATTACTGGAGGAAGGTCTGCAGCTGCAGGTGAAAGCCAAAGTGAAAATATGTATAGCTGCTGTGGCTGTGTTTGTCTACTACCAACACAGCTTTGAGCTTGTCACTGTAGGTGTGGGGCAGACTCTGGCTCCAAGCGTCACCAAGCACTTGGACCTTCTGGAGCTGCAGTGTGACCTCCTCTCCTGTGCCTTCTGGCTGTGTAGCCAGCCTAGCAAACAGGACAGCTGAGTAGCCCACCTGTGCTGCAAGGATACCCAAAGAAGCACGTGGCAGGTGAGGGTGGGTGCTGGTGGCGCAGGCTGTGGTGTGCCCTGTCGCTGTCCTTGCAGCAGGGCCCATGCCTCCCCCTCGCATGCACTGGTGGACATGTGAGGAGCATCCTCTGCTGCCTTGCTGAGGCTGCCCTCTCTGCCTCAGGGTGTGCATAAATAATGGATGGTGTACAGTCAGGGATTCTGGCCTCAGGCAGTGTACAGTCTAGTATGGAAATACACTGAGATCACAAAACCACTGCCAGAAATCTTAGTTTTAAATATACTCTACCTTCCATGCCAAGACATGGCCATTACATGAAAAGCCAAGAACACAATTATCACAAAAAGTTTCCCTGAGCCATAACTGTGTCCAGTAGTCCACGTGAATGGCTAATCCAAACAATATTTTTCCACAAAGAGGAAAGACAATTCAAATTATCTTTCACAGAACAAAACAATAGCTATATAATTGTTGCTTGAATTCAATCTTTATCAGCTTTAAACTGTGTCTGTAATCTCTCCTTATAAGCATATAGATCTCAGCAGGTGTTTTGCCTGAAGGATTGTACAGCAGCAGGCCTTCTGAGAGCAGTCAAGCCAAAGCACTCATATGGTTTCAGTATAAAACTGTTCCAGCTATTTTAAATATTTCCAGCTGTAATTAACTAAGTTCAGCTACCATTACTCACTCCTATTTAATGTACCACCACTATAGTTTAATTGCAGATTTACTTTCTTTCCATAGCCACTAACTAGCTGTTGGTTTTATGAACACTGTTTTTCTCCCACTCTGATAAATGTCCATTATATGATAAAATCTGACTTAATTTTAGAAGTGTTCAGGTCACTGTTCTTTATTTTATGTGTCAGTAATCATAAAAAGAGAGATAATCCTGCAACAAGGAGAAAATCCAATATTAAATTACATAGCAGCTTTGTACAGTGTAATCTTTTCACTCTGAGAGATTAGTTTTATCAGCAGGGCATTTGCAGCTGGTAGTAGATTCAAGAGATACATTACTCCTCTCGGGAAATAAGTCAAAACCATGGCATGAATATTATTACTTTTAGCTTTATCTTGTGGCTAGAAGAAAATGAGCTCCCTATCATTTTTATCAGTATCCCCTATTTATTTAGGCAAAGCTGAGGGTAATGGCAGAAACGTGATTCCCATGGTAATTATTTTTAAAACTTTTTTCATTCCTTTCTAAAAGTGAGTTTTTAAGTTAGAAGGAGAAAAGTGTATTCTTCCCTTCGATGGTGACAATGTTGTGTATTATACAGTGACAATGTGTGCCAGCTGCCTCTGTGCTGTGATGCAGAGCTAACTGGCTTGCAGCAGTGCTTCTAGAGGCTTTTGCTCTGAGAAGTACTTCTGCTGGGGCTACCTCAGCAATCTCTGCACTGCACACTAAATAAGTGACCTTGTACATTTCCACCTCTTTTCATCTGTTAGCTCTTTACAGTTATAAGGTGCTTTATATAGAATTTCCTTTTTTTTGTTTGTGCACTATTTCATGCACTTGTGTTCTTCCTCTGCAGCACAATAATATTGAGAACACTGCAAAAGTGAGGCAGTGTCAGACAGCTTAGTTCCCTTCAGGTATAGTATACAGAAGAAAGCAAATGGAAGGAATAAGTATTTATCTCCATTCCTAAGTTGCCACAGGCCATTTTGGTTCCTGGAAAAATTCCAGCTACCCTAAGAGTTGCCCTAACTTGTACCATAATTGCTGTGTTTCCCATAGAACTTTTCAGCACTCTGTATGACAGGTACTGAAGAACATTCTGGCCACACCCCAGACTGCTCTCATGCTGGCTCAAACATGGAAAGATCTCTAGCAAATATTACCAGTCTTGCAATTTCTGGCACAGGTAGACTGTGAAGAAAAATAGAAGAGGAAAGTCAGGGACAGCTAATGTCCACAATATGGTAATAAATTCTACTGCAACAGAAATCCCTGGTTCTCTTGCTGGGCCTAGCATGAGAGTTCTTCTGGCAAATAACTTCTCTGGTATGTTTATGATAGGTCTATTAATATGTAATCGCTTCAATTATTGTCTAACTTTACAAAGTGTTCCTAAATCTTTGCAAAGACCCTTGCATGCATCTATGCTTATTTATTAGGTATTATGGCAAGTAAAACCATGCTCCTTATGTCCCTCATTGAACATCCAAAAGCCCTAAAAATTTTACACTCACCCTACTCAGGACACCCCAAGCTTGCTGCTTTTTCACAAGTATTGTGTCATCACCTCAGCTTCCAATAACTGTCTACAGTCCTCCATTCTTTACAGTATTCCCTTTTCCATTTCCTATAGAGTCGCCATTCTTAATTCCTACATTTCCATGCATATAATCTGGTTAATATGCCATTCTCAAATATGGTTTGTTGTTCCATGTGAGCAAGGGAGAGCACAGGAGAGGAAATGAGCTGAAGCAACCTTTTTGTTTGTCAGTGATGAAATACGGTGTCAGCAAACTGTCACAGCCCAAGAGTGGAGATGACTGGGTACACCTATAGCACTCCTGAAAAAAAATTCTGGTGAGCCTTAAGTTTTCATCTTTAATTTTTACCTTTTCTCTTAACAAATAATACATCTCAAGTAAAATTTCTCATCTCTTACTGAGCTGGTTTTTTTGGCATTTACTTTGATGTGCATGTATTTAGACCTTATATATGAGGTTTATACAGAAGGAGAGAGCTACCATTGAATCACTGCATAAATTTCTGGCCAATAAAATGTAACATTTAATGAATTAGCATATAAACACTAGGTGCGTTGAACGAAGAGTCATATTGGGTCATCTGCATGGTAGAGCAAAAATTCTTTAGCTGCTTCATCCCTGCAAACAGGCACAGATAAAAGTATTACCATGCCAAGCAGGTAATACTGGTAAGATCAAAATGGAAAAAGTGACATGCATGAGGTGGAACAAAACACACCACGGGAAAATGAATTGACCTGCTATGATGACTCACATCCAGCTTACCAATCCAAAGTACATTCTTTGAAGCCTATGAAAAGTGGAGGAAGCAGATGCTATAAGTGCATGTATATAGACACAGGGGTACAGAAAGGATACACAAGACCAGAAGCCTGAAAGTAGACAGACACATGCACATCTGGTGTTATCAGAGTTACAGAACCATGAAGGATTGCACCCATAGAGAAGTGGTTAGCCTTTGATTTTAACTTTGTGAAACTCACTTGCTATCCTAGAGTGATTCCAAGGGCAATTTAATGTCACTTCTGCCTAGTCATAGTTGAATTCCTAGCTAAGTAGGTTGGAGGTGATGCCAGCTGATTGTGAAAATGACTGCTGATAAGCCTGTCAATGCTTGCAAGAGAGTGGATAGTAACTAAGCATTCATTTAAACATAATATTGGAAGTAGGAACAATCTATCTCATATTCCTTGAATTATCTTATTTGTGTATGTCACCACCTCTGTATCTGAAAGGAGAGGAAACAGTGCTAAGGACCTAGGCCTACCAACACACCAGTTTGAAAGAGATGCAACACTGCAGTTTATACATCAGCCTGAATGAAAATTGCATGCACAAATCAGCTGAATGTTGGATTCTACAGAAGGAAATACCACTTAAGGAACTCATTACAAAAATTTCAGTCTGTGTATGTGACACCAAGAACTTTCTGGACCTGCAGAGGGAATCCATGAAGTAAGTATATGAGCTTCTAAAATGTAATTTGCATTATATATTCCTTAGTGTAAGGTTTACATACTAGCATTAGTCAAGCCCTGTCCAGCTACTTTATGCCAGGATGAATCATATATGACAAATGGTACACTGAAATCTGCCCTAATTTATGTAACTTTTACAAAGGTGTTTACTGAAGTGTGGTGTCATACCACAAACTGGCTCATCCACTGTCTCTCAAACTCTCCTCTTTAATGTCTGAGTCAGACAATGGGAGGTCCTGTGGATGGCCTACAACGAGAAACAATGTAAGCCACAGTTATCTCCCCTGATGGAAAAAAATTAGGAAAAGGCAAGTATTGTAAAAATTTCCTTCATCAACTCATTCTTTCCTTCCATTTTTTGTTCAAAATGCTGCATTTTGTTGCCTGCTTGCACCACATACATTTTTATACAGCCAGGAGAACGATGAAATAGAAGACTAAACAACATTTTTTGCATCTTATTTTTTTGCATATTGCACTAGTACAAGTCTGTCTACAATTTTCCTTTGAACATTGCGAAGCAAGTATTTTTAGGAGGAATCCTCTGGCAGTGTGGTAAGCAAATCCTGTTGCCATTTCTTTATCCCCAGATCTTTGTGGTCAGACCAAACTTTTCAAAAGAGCTGCCTGTACTGGCATTTGTTACATTATTTAACAGAGGAACTTGGTTCCTATTCATTATATTTGGCATGTGTAAGATAAAAACCTCATATTATAGACAGGTTTAACAGCAGGACAGGAGGATCTTCACAGCTTTCAGAAGTTCTTAGAGGTGGCTCTTTGCAAACCCATCAGTATGTGTGTTAAGAAGGTGTTTTAAAATGGGAAAAGTCATAAACTCTTCCCTGTATGGACCATGGAACAACACTGAGCTCAGGGTCTTCCATTCTTTGTTTGATGTTCCAATTTTTTGTAAGGTCTCAGAGTGTTTAGCACTGGAGTGTGTTGTTTCCAGAGAATAAGGACCACAGCTGTGCTTCCTGGACCATGCTCCTGGGGAACGATTAATTCAATTCTCACATTAGAAGGAGAAACTTTGAATTGACAGCTTTTAAATAACGTTCTTGCTTTCCTCCTTACATGCTCGCCATCCCCCTTGAACCTAAAATTAGGCCTTGGCCCCTGTTGTCATCTCCTAGTACCTTCCAGCAGACTGATTCTGTTCTGTCCAGAGCAGAATGGCAAATTCCTTCTCCTGACTGCAAGGTGCTTTCACAGAATAAGTTCCATGTGCGCAGTGACAGCGGCAATATGCGCCACAGATGTGGATATGCAGAGGATCGGCTCACACAAGCATGCTCAAAAGCATGTCTGGCTTTCCATTCACCTTGGTTCAAAACCCCTCACACCCTTTACTGAGTGGGAAGAGCACATTCCAAATCTGGATTAATGAGTAGGTGGCAAATAACCTGGTAGTGAGTGAAGAGATGAGCTGCCTCTCCGGGCAGCCACTGCTACAGGCACAGGAGTAGAGGCACACACCTCCAGCCAAAGGACAGATGCTTCCCACCCCACACATGATTGTCTCTGTTGGAGCACAAGCACACAACCCATAAGAGGGAAAAAGTTTATTTTACTGTCTTCTCAAAACCCACTGGTTTGTGTAGTAAAGGAGTTCTAGATAATTGAACAGAAACTTACAGGCTCTTTCCCATCTAAGATGCTGAAAATAAAAACTTCACTGCCAATAGAGAGGATTACTTAGTGGTGTGAACCTCTCACTTGCTATACAAGGCATCAGTTAAATAACAAAACTGAATTTCAGCAGTGTTTTTTAGGGAAGTTTACCAAGTGGAGGTACTTCTGTTGGGATCTTTTTTATTGTCCTGCTTGTTCCATGTAGCAAGAAGTGATGTCTCTGTACTATCAAGTATTATTCTGCATAACGACTGACTACCTAATTCCCTACCTCCATCCAGACATCTTGCAAACTTAGTAAAATTGTTTCTATTTGAATATTTTATAAGCTATTTCAGAATAGAAAATACAGTTGAAGTATCTGCTACATCAATGATGATGTAGAAACTCTTCCAAAATTAAACCAAATCTAATTTTTTCCATATCTTCAGTGTATTATACCTAGCAGTCTTCAAATTATACAAGCAGTTTTCAAGCCAGCCTTGTAATTGTAGTGTAATAAACAGGGAAAGGTATTTTTCTTGCATTGAATATACAGACAAAACTAATAAAAATTTAATTATATATTGTAAAATATCAGCAAAGGACAAATATTAATTTCTGCACTTTTGAAGGCTACTCTGTCCTTTGGTTCAAAAAGTATTTGGATTGAATGGATGACATAGTTGAACAAAATTCTTTATGAAATATGAAATACAATGCTTTAAATAAAGCAAGCAATGTTTTAAAGTGAATAAACTGAAGCTGTTACTTTAGGTATACCCTAATATGCAGTAATTAAGAGATTCAAAGTTACCCAAGTATCTTTCATCTATTTTGCTATTTTCCACTATTGATGTTTGCATTATTTACTAATACAGAATTTAAGTGAAAACTTTCTGACTTTCAGCTCTTAAGGGCTAGCTTAATCAAAGCTTGTAAGAGCAATTTCTAAAATAAAAAAATCCTTCTCTCTTCCAGAATGAATAAAGAATCACATACTTAGATTCAGTTGTTTATTATTTTAAAATTAGAAGAAATAAAATGCAGCATAGTTAGGGGAAGGCCATATTGCAAAACTCTTCTGTTTCAAGGTAATTAATCCTTTCTTCTTTAAACATTTAATTAAAGATGTGATAACATTAGAACACTACCCATCTCCTGTTGGGGCTTCTGAAATCCTATGACACTTCAAGGAAATGTTCATAACAAGAATAAGTGCAGAGTAAGGGAAAATTTAGTCCATTATCACAAAAAGCAGATGTTTGATTTTTCATCTGCTTTTAATGCAATATGGCAGGCCCTTTGTTTTCCATTCCTAAGGGTAAAAATTGTTTAAAACTCCATAATTTATATATATAAAGTAGAATTAATGATTCAGTAAGTAATATCAGTGGTTCAACACTGAACAAAGTAGAGTAAACCTTTTCTTCATTTCAACAGACTCAGAATTATAGAATCCCAGAATGGTTTGGGTCAGAAGGGACCTTAAAGATCATCTTGTTCCAAGACTCCTGACATGGGCAGGGACACTATCCACCAGAACCGTTGCTCAAAGCCCCATCTAACCTGGAAGGCTCTCACCTTTTTTTTTAACAGCCCACCATAAACCTTGCAACTAAATCAGTTTATTACAGATTTTTCATGCCAAAATATAAGTTAAACACTCATGCATGACTTCAGATTTTTTAGAAACTTATATGCAATGCTGGGTTCAGCAAATAGCTGTAATCAGTATAATCTGCCCAGGATTAAATTACAATGATATTCTGTATTACATCCACTTCTTCTTATGCATAGTTGCCCCATTACCAATAGATGGGAAACAGGGTATAAACTTATATCCTCACAAATGCTCTCATTCAGAGTACAAGTGGTCATTTTGGGGCCTTCTACTCACCTGACTTGTATCAGTAAATCTATAGCACTGCACATTTATGCTTTGCTTTCTTTCAGGACAATTACCTCTGTAATCATTGTCTCTTGTGTATCTGGAGGTAGAGCATGACTGCACGCTAACGTACAGTACTATGGTAACATAGTTAATTAAAAGCAGTTTTATCAATACATTGTGAAAAAACATTTCATATTTGTATTCACAGATCTTGAACTAATTCTGATCTTCAGCTTTTGGGAAACATGTTTTAACAGCATTTCAGCTATTTCCTACTGAACTAGAAGCTGCTATTGTGTTCCACAAGCTCTTCTGCTTTGTAAATCTTCTAGAACTACATTGATATGAATAGCCTAAGCAGTAAAAATAATAACATTTTTAATAGTATATATGAAAACACACTAGCAATGCCATGGTGCTTAATATGAAGACCCACTACTACAAACCATGATGTGAGAAAGTGAAGAGCTGTTTGTTCATGTTTCTGTGGTATATGATTAACAAGCACAGGCTCTATCATTGTGTGATCAGTAATATGGAATATTTCTGAAGCCTGCTGAGACTTGAGGAAAATTCTAGGCTGTGCTGTAGTTGACCTAATAGCTAATATTCTTGTAAGCATTTATGGAAAATATTGCACTAATACTTGTTGGATTCCCTGTTTGCTTGGCTCTAGTTCATCTACAATCATTATGGAATCATAGAACAGTTTGTGTTGGAAGGGACCGTAAAACTGATCTAGTTCTAGCCCCCTGTCATGGGCTGGGACACGTTCCACAAGACCAGGCTGCTCAAAGCCCCGTTCAACCTGACCTTGAACACTGCCAGGGATGGAGCATCCACAGCTTCTCTGGGCAACCTGTTCTAGTGTCTCATCATGCACAGACTAAAGAATTTTTTCCTAATATTTAATCTAAACCTACTCTCTGTCAATTTAAAGCCATTACCCCTTGTAGTGTCACTGTATGCCCTTGTTGAATGTCCTCCATCTCTCTTGTAGTCCCCTTTAGGTACCGAGAGTGCTCTAAGGTCTCCATGAAGCCTTTTCTTCTCCAGGATGAATACACCAACTCTCTCAGCCTGTCTTCATAGGAGAGGTGCTCCAGCCCTCTCATCATCTTTGTGGCCTCCTCTGGACTTGCTCCAACAGGTACATTCTTTCTTATTTTGGGAGCCCCAGAGCTGGATGCAGCACTCCAGGTGGGGTCTCACCAGAGAAGAGTAGAGGGTCAGAATCCCCTCCTCTGCCCTTCTGGCTTGAGGCTGCTTTTGATGCAGCCCAAGATGAGGTTGGCTTTCTGTGCTGCAAGTGCACATCGCCAGCTCATGCTGAGCAATGCAGCAGGTAAAATTATTTACCTAGGTCAACACTTTCCAGGACTGGCAAATATCTTTCTATAAAGATCTACAATGTTCTTTTCTGAGGTATTAAGAATGTGATCCTCTTCTCATTCTAGACCATTCTGCCAGCACCATTCCCCTCAAGCAAAAATCAGACATAGTCACTATCTTTAGCTTGTGGCTTAAAGGCAACTTGGTTGTAATTGCTACAATATACTCTAAGTAAGTGTACCAACAGTATTGATTTAGACATGTTTTCCCACTTCTCCAGTCTCTCACTTCTTCATCCTGACCTGTATCACATCTGGAATGTAGACTGAAGATGTGTTTTTCTTATTTAGCATTGGAAGAGGGGTAGGATGACATACTGAGCATTCTTGTGATTGCAGCTCTACAAGCACACAGGTAAGCATGGCCCCTGCCCACCTGAGCTTGCTATCAATGTATCTCCTGGTGCAGGTCCCTCCTCACATATGAGAAATGCAAAACTTTCACAAGTACAAATTAAAAATGAGGAAAGTAGGATTAATAATGCCTCTGAATTTTGAAACAACAAGTAAAGGAGTGTCAAATTTAAAGGAAACAGTAGGAAGTTTTCCTCTTGCTTTTGATTATGGGATGATAAGGAGAAAATTCATTCATACGTCATAAGAATTTTACAATTTCTTCTAAATGGATAGTAGAACTGTGTGGGTTATTCAGATCAAATCAGACAGATACTTTTTTTTCTGCATTCCCTCATTTTGGTAAATGATGATAACCACTCCTGAAACTCATGGTCAAAAGATAATGGTGATAAAATACTTAGTCCTTACCCTATCTCACCAAAAATTGATGTCAGGAGTATCAAAATGGGATTTGATCTGAGTGATAAAATAAAACTTTAGGCAAGAGGACCATCAGATTTAATGAAATGAACAACTTATCATTTTCTCTTCTGATTTTTAATTTGTTTGCTATAGCATCTCTTTGCCAATTAGTGCAATTGCTACAGGGCAATTCTTATGCTATGAATAAAGCAGCACGATCAAATGCTACAGGATAAAAATGGTTGTTTAGGAAAAAGAGGAAAGCTGGGGACATCTATGTCCACACTAAAATGAAATCAGTGACCATGGTAAGGCTTAAATGTGGCTATGATGTGTTTATGCTGCATGACTTTAAACATTTTAGGGGAACCTGTGTTAAAGTGGTTCCCTTAGATACTATCATAAATCTGTTGAAGAAGGAAGTATGGTCTGTTGTTTAAAGCACAGGACTCTGAGTCAGAGGATGTAGATTATGCCCCCTCTACTGATAACTACTGACTGTGGCTTCCTCATCTTTAAATTGGGAAACAGTACTTAGCTAGACATAGGTACAAGTAATGACAAGTCATTACTACTTATAACATTGTAATTGTAATAATCAGAATAAAGCCTTCAGGAGTACTGATCTATTAAGAGATCTGTGGGAAAGAAGCAAATCACTTGTTTGAAGTTCTGGAAACTTGTTCTAAGACAAAGTGAAAAATTCCTCTGCTGTGTTGATGGACATTCAGGAATGCAAAGTACCAGTCATTCCCTTCGTTAAGCAACAGCCATCTAAAGGTCACTGGGGCTCTAAAGTAGAACTATGATCTCATAGCTGCAGTTTTTGCCCTTCCCTGTTCACACCCTTTCCGTGTTTATGAGTGTTATGCTGGAAGGTATTGATGGCTTCCATCTTCCATATATAAGCAGCCACATATCTTGTAATGATGTGTAGGCTAACTATACTCCAGAAGGTCTTGATATTGGAAACTGCCCAGAGTTAGGAGTATATCTTAGGACTGATCAGAATGCGAGCTTACGAGGGAGGAGATTTTCCCTGAACAGGAAAGTGCACCCAGTGCAAGGCTAACTCAAGCTAAGAGACCAAAATGCTCGCAAGTGTATGTGGGCAATAGAGCCTTGAGGGAAAACAAGCACTGAGGAACTCATGCACCCAGATATGAGTATGGCATGACTGCCTAATTTTTGTATTCATTGTAGGATAAAAATACCTTTTTTTAATGTAAAATTAATTCAATTACAACTTGGTTTTGATTCAGCTGGGGGTTTACTCAGTGCAGGGGTACTAGAAACTGTTAACAAATAGTTGTATGACTATATATAAACTATAGACTATATAAGATATAGTCACATTGTGTGACTACAGCAAAATTTGTAGCAGAAGCAATCTGGCAGAGCTCCAAAGGATACCCACTTGGGCTCCACTGAAGGTGACTGGATGCAGCAGAATGAGGATAACTCCATCACCCCCTTCCTTATACCTGTGAAGGCCTGGCTGCTGTTGCCACAGCATCTTTGGATCACATACAGGAACATTTAATACTGGACAAGCTGCCCCTCCCAGTGGTGACAGGAGTGGTTAAGACTGATTTCCCAGGCTCTACCCTTTTCCTCTTATGCCACACCACTTTAGACATTCATGAGATGACAAAGACAGCTCTACTTAGTACAGAACACTTTCAGTATGATCTCCTACTTTACGAGTAAAACTCGTGGTCTGCTACAACATGAGAACAAATATGTAATTTTAAAAGCACTTTTACCATTCCTTTTTTGGCGTCATCATCTGGTGGCTTATGAAAATAGCAGGCTTGGAGACTTAGCTGTCTGGAACAAGGGGCAGAAGAAAGGGGGAGATGAGCACAAAGGCTGAATATTCCCTTTTGGTCCCCAGACTAGCCAGCCTGGCAGGCTGAGTGCCTGTTTCACTTGTCTGAGCCATGCTGGGCTGAGTCAGCAGAAAGCAGGCGTGATGTGAACAGCTGATCCATGATTACACAACATGAGAATCTGTTCCTTTTGCTGCCAATAGAGACATTTCAATTTTTGCTACAGAGAAGCCACTTTTCACTTTAAGGCAGCAACCCTTAGGGTGGGTTGAGAACAGAACCCTGTGAGGCATCACATGCCTGACTGCTGCACCACCTTTCTCAAGGCCACCACTGTCACTGCCATGTCAATCTTGTGCTCCCAGCTGCTGAGGTTTTCCCTTGCAACAGCCAAGCTCTGCAGTCACATATTGAGTGCTCGAGGTCACTGCCTTCCTGGGGTCCCACTGGATGTGCTGACCCTCTGACAGCCAGGGGTTTATCTGGGGAGGGAGCACTGTGCCCTTCTCCCCTCAGGCAGCTGTCCCAGGGGTACCGAACCCTGCATCTCATAGTCTCAGATAGTCTTAGAGGAGGGATGATACCGAGCCCATCAAGATTTGAGTCCCTCAAGGTTTGAATTAAATTTTGTACCTTTTTTGAAATTGTTAATCAGTAGCTGTAGCGGGACAGGTATGATTAAGTAATTGCATTGCGAGCATCCTATGGTGCCAAAGTCTTTTCGGTGGTGCCCAGCAACAGGGTGAGGAGCAATGGCTATGACCTAAAACACAAGAAGTTTCACATCAACAGGAGGAAGAACTTCACATTCAGGGTGGCAGAGTACTGAACAGGCTGCCCAGGGCAGTCATGGAGTGACCCCTCTGTAGACATTCCAAATCCACCTGGACATGTTTCTATGTCACCTACTCGAAGTGACCCTGCTTTGGCAGGAGCGTTGGACTAGATGATCTCCCTTCCAACCCTAACGATCCTGTCGTTCTGTCTTTCTGTCGTTTCCATGCTTGGCTAACCTTTCGTTTTGAGAATAAGAGAAAATAATCCCAAAACGGTCTGAACGGACAAGAGGCACCACGAATGAGGACGGCAGAACTCAGCAGATCCGACTCAAATGGAGGGAAGAACTGCTGAAGAAGGCGTCGGAGGTGGACCTGGCCAAGCCGCTGTGCAAGTTCATTCAGCAGAGCTACCCGGGCGCCGAGGCGCAGGCCGAGCACTGCCGCGCCGCCGAGGAGCTCAGCAGGCTCCGCAAGAGCGCGCTCGGCCGCCCGCTCGACAAGCACGAGAGCGCGCTGGAGACCCTCCTCAGGTAGGGGCCCCCCACCCCCATCATCTCCCCCTTCCTCCANGAGGAGCAATGGCTATGACCTAAAACACAAGAAGTTTCACATCAACAGGAGGAAGAACTTCACATTCAGGGTGGCAGAGTACTGAACAGGCTGCCCAGGGCAGTCATGGAGTGACCCCTCTGTAGACATTCCAAATCCACCTGGACATGTTTCTATGTCACCTACTCGAAGTGACCCTGCTTTGGCAGGAGCGTTGGACTAGATGATCTCCCTTCCAACCCTAACGATCCTGTCGTTCTGTCTTTCTGTCGTTTCCATGCTTGGCTAACCTTTCGTTTTGAGAATAAGAGAAAATAATCCCAAAACGGTCTGAACGGACAAGAGGCACCACGAATGAGGACGGCAGAACTCAGCAGATCTCAGACTCAAATGGAGGGAAGAACTGCGCCTGCGGGTTAATGAGCACCACAAGCGACAGACATAACCAGCAAATAGGAACTTGAGTACTAATTAATAGAAAGTTATTCAATTTAGAACTAGTAAACGCTGATGCCTTTGTTTGTTAATATGTGTAAGTAACGTGAAGTTTTGATGACCGGTGAGCCCGCCTTTCGGGGGTCACCACGGCCCCCTCGCTTGGCGCAGATCACGGCTGTGCGCTGCCCGCAGGACCCGCTCCCCTGAGGAGCCGCTCGCTCCGGGGGCGGCACCGGGAGAGCGGCGCGGGAGGCGGGACAGGGCGCGCGCGTGCGCGGGGCTCCCGGAAGCGCGGCGGCGGCGGCGGCGGACCGGGAAGGGNTGCAGCATCCCGGGGTCCCTGGCCCTCGCCGCGCCGCTCGGGTGTCGTGGGGTGTCACATGATGGCAGGGACGGGGAGGCCTTGTCCCGATCAACGTCCCCTTCCCAGTGTTTGTGTCGTGCCAGTAGCTCTTAGATGTAGGTAGAAATTGTAAAACCAGAGAACGTTAAGGGTTTGGAAGAGAGCTTAAAGATCATCTAGTCCCAACCCCCCGCACCCCCGCCATGGGCAGGGACACCTCCCCCTAGACTAGGTTGCTCAAGGCCTTATATCCAGCTTGGCCTTGAACAGTGTCAGGGTTGGGGCATCCACAACCTCCCTGGACAAGTCCCTGTGCCAGTGCCTCACCTCCCTCACAGTAAGAAGTTTCTTCGAATGTAAATTTCCCCTCTTCCAATTTGTACCTATAACAGACCGTTTTGTTTTCCATAGAGGGTTGGTGTTTCTTTCTCTTTAGTGTTACCTTTTGCTATTACAGCTTTCTTTTCACTTCCTGTTCAGTTCTGTGTGTGGATTTGTTTTTGTATTTTGTTACCAGTGTAATTTCCTTATGTTTTCTATGTTTAGCAGCTTCTTAATGTATTTGCAAAGTCGCATCCTTTCTTTTTTTTCTGCTTAACACAGTTTGCTATCAGAAAGTTTAATGGAGTCTCTGTAGTGCTGGAGTTACTATAGGTTAGAGGAGCAAAAGATTAATCTGTGCCTTCTGCCTGGTGAAGTGCATAAAGCCTGCATTAGGACTAACAGCTCTATTGTCCTATCTCCCTAAAACACTTAGGGATTGCAGTGTTGAAGAGAAAGAGAAGGACCTGCTGGAGAGGGTCCAGAGGAGGGCCACAAAGATGATTAGGGGTCTGGAGTATCTCTCTTACAAGGAGCTGGGCCTGTTTAATCTGGAGAAGACTGGAAAGGATTGTATTAGTGCAGATAAATACCTCAAAGGCGAGTTTTAAAAGGATGGTGCTGGTCCATTCTCAGTGTTGCCCAGTGACAGGATGAAGAGCAATGGCCATAAGTTAAAACACAGAAAGTTGTACCTCAGCATGAGGAAGAAATTTTTTATGTTGAAAGTGACAGAACATGGTTGTCCAGGGAGGATGTGGAGTCTCTGTTTCTGGAGACATTCAAAACCTACTTAACAAGTGCCTTGCCAAAAAGAAGGCAAATTTTGTGAAATAAGTTACTGATGATTATCAGCCCTTCACACGGATATTTGGGCTGTAAAAGCTGATTGTGTTTTACAGTAGCTTTGTAGTTCCCTGTTCTATTTCTGTCTACTGCTGTGTATGCTTTTGAAGATACTTGTGTTTATGCCTTTGAAGGTCAGGGAAATTGTGAGCATCTGTGAACTGAAAGAGGGACTTTGCTAGCCAAATTGAAAAGCATACTATGATGTTCCCTTGCATCCTGGAGTGGAGCTTCCTTTTCTGAAGGTGCCAGTCAGGTTTGTTGTTAGTCTCTGTCTGAAATCCCTGTTTGGCCCAGCCACATTGTGTGACTTCATCCTAACAGTTGCTCTGCAGCACCGAAAGAAGGCAGCCCACTTTTCAATTTTGATCCTTACACCTTTTCTGGAAGGCAGAATGTACACATGGCATTCTGAGCAACTTGAATGAGTTCAGTGGAGGGTCAGATAAACATCAGAGATGGTGCAAAAATAAATAAAAGTAGTGTTTTGAAAAGCCAAGAGGCTGAGCAGGATCTCCCTCTTACAGAGCCAGCAGATTATGAAATGAATTTATCCATAGTATGCGATTTCACCTCAGGTTTTCCCTCTGAATAATCAAGGGAAACCACTTACAATTGCATAATTACCAGCTTTGAGTCAATTCCACGTGCAGTGATCTGTTCTCTCTGCTGGTGATCGGTGATCAGCAGATGAATTTAGCTGGCCTGAATGCTGTTGAGGTAGACTGGAGCTGTTGAATGTGGCTCTGAACTGATGTAAACATGAAGTGATATCCCTCCCATGCAGAAGTTCCTCTCTTAAAACATCTGCATTTTTAATTGTATTGCTTGAGAATATTTGTTCCTTTTATGGTGAAAGTGGGATAAGATGAAGGTCTGAATTAACTGTAAGTTAATTAGAGAAGATAAAACAATCAGATGTATGTTTTCCCTTATTTCTAACAAGTTATGAATGTTTGGTCCATGTCTGACCATTTATATTCGTTCCAGTTGCTAGAAAATAATTTTGCTCTTACTCTCTAAGAGTATTCTGACATATAGTCTCTTAATTATTCTGTAGGGCACAGTTATTTTAAACTGCCTGCACATCCAGAAGTTTGAAGTGTCCAGCTGAGATACACAAGTGCCTAAATGCCTTATGTTTCCTCTGAAAATCTCATTTGCCTCTCCAACTTCCAGTGTTTTCCTGTTGGTATTTAAGAGCCATACTCAGGCTTAATGTTTAATTTCATTGAAGTCGGAGTTTAAAACTTTGTTGGTGAAGTAAGGTTAGAAGAACTAATTAGGAAGTGGCTATTACTGCATAGTTTTACCTCCTTGTGGCTTTTTATAGACCGTAATACCTAGTAGAGCATTGTAGACCATTTAACTGTTAAGAAATGAGGGCTTAGTCTTCTGCCAACTAATCTAGGATTTGCCCATGGTTTTGTAATTTCTAGAAGCCTTGTTTTGCTGAGAAAAGGTGTAAAGTCACTACCGACCTTTTTTGTCTTTTATGGAAGAAATTAACAGCCACATTTCCTAGACAAGCATTGACCAATAAAGTTTGAAAGCGTGTGGTGTGCTGTTGTTCAACTGCTGAATGCTATTTGAGATAGACCATGCCCCTTTTCACTGGGTAACTGGGAAAGACCTCAGCCTGCTTCCAAGCTTTCTTTGTTTTGTGAGAATTTGAGTGCTCTGAAGGTGATGTAGGTAAGCTTGGTACAGATGTTTCCCCTTAAATTCTGTCATAGCAGGTTTGATTTAGTGGTGTTTTTCTTTTTTTCAGTTCTGAGTATAATTATGGCTTCAAGGGATTCCTTGCTTCCTCCAGTAGTAAAGATAGCCTGGATTTTATTTCCCTTTTCTGGAGACATGGAATATTGGTGCAAGTTTAATTGGTTTAATTTTGCTAACAACTCCTGCAGTTGTTTTAAAAAAAGAAAATCAGGAAAAAGAAGGGGGGTGGGAGGAGTGCATGGTTTTATTTTGAATGCTCGAATTCCCTTAGGGCCGAAAGTTGCAGCCGTGGTTTCTACCTATGAGTTCAGGACTCTGGTTCTTATCTTGAAGAGCAAAGAAAGATCTTTGGTCTTTTTGATGTTCTTTTGAAGGAGATTTTTCTTTCTGATTCTTTGGAGGAGGCACAGTATTTGAGTTTAATGCAGTACATATATTTTAGTTAAAGTCTAATTTAAACCTTGACTTCCTACTCATTTGATAGCTGTTTTCTACTAGCATTTAGGAGTGTATAATGCCGGTTTTGATGAGAGATAGATAGCTGTATCTTGAGCACTAGATCTGTGTTGCTGACATATGCCCCTCCTTTCTCTGCTGCAGTTGTAGTTGCCCAGTGGCACAGCCAAATACAAAACTCCTCTGTGTTGTGCCCTGTATCTCTATCTTGATAGTTTAAATTACTGTAAATTTAGTTTTAAATTACATCTTTTTATTTACTGTCATCTTTTGTGTGTGATTGACTTGTGCATCCATTGTGGCTTTTCCTTCTGTAGTTACTTTCTGGTTTCTTTTTACTGATGGTTTTGTGCTGTTCTGTGGTTAACATCTTCATTTACCATTTCTATATGTTTAGTTTTATGCATACTGTTATATTTACACCATTTATATTTATAAAACTAAAAAACTTTACATGGTTATGTTCTGGGATGTTTTTTTGTCTGCAGAGTTTTAAAGAGCTCTTAAATATTGAGTAGATATTCAAGTTTTCTAATAAGAAGAAATAACATTACATGCTTAAAATAGTAAAGAAAACAGTGACATAAATTCTGAACTAGTTTAAAACCAACCAAACAAAAAGCCCTTTTTAGGAGGAGTATACACCTCTCTGGCTTATTTTGTCTGTGGTATGTCGACACAAGGAATCGTCTGTTTGCAGGGAGCCAAGGCTTGGGCACACCCGGTTTCACAAGGATATTTGACAAGCTTTACTCCTTTACTCCATTCTCATGGCAGATGAGCACAGTGTAATCGTGGAATGTGGGAAGACAGCTTGGCTTTAGTGGCGGCATTTGGTTAACAAATTAAATTGAGTCAAGAGGAGACGGCATGCAAAGTCTCCTTTTCCTGGTGATGCTGTGTTAAAACAAGTGTGTTAAGAACAGACGAAGTCAATGGAGGAGGTATATTTAAGTACATAGGTTGCAGTAATCTTCAGGGCTACTTATTATTTTTAACTATACCTTTCACAAAGTTGATAAGTTGTTTAATCTTGATGAAATTGCCATCACAGTAAATATTTGCAGACTTTTTTTTTAACCTTACAAGCAATTTCTTTCAATTCAGTTATTGGTGGAAGTTCTGTTGCTGTGGCAGATTATTGTAGCTTTTGACATGGCTTGTTATATTGTGTCTTAAATTGCAGCGGCTCATTTGAAGTCAGAAACCTGTAGTCTGCTATACATTGGCAGGTACAATTAACTGAAGAATACACTAACGCTGTTTTTACTGTATTTGAGTTTTGAAAATTTTTCTTGAATTTTTAAACAAACCTTTATTGTCTGTACAACACAAGTTTTGTACATGCATCTCATGCCTGTATCTGTTGTGGTCAGTATTTAATAGTGAAAGGAACTGGGACCAATGTTAGTCCTGTTTCACAGACTGTGAAAACCATTACTATAAAGTGTTTCTTATATTGGGAATATAAATTCTTTATAAAACAATTTGATTAATATAATGTTGAGCATACAGCTGTATGGCCAGTGCTGCAGGAAGAATGTAGGAAACAGGCTTCACATGTTATGTGTTCTTAGCAAGTTAAGGGTTTCATGTTCTGCATCCAGCCTGTCATGTTTAACAAATGGTGCATGTGTGGGGCACCACTCAGGAAAACTTGGAATTCCTTACTGTAGCCTGGATAGATTGTGTGAGGGACTGTGCTATACTCAGTATATTATCTTTCTGGCATCCTTTCCTAAACATCTTCCACTGTGACTAGACAAAATACTGGCATGGAGAAACTGTGGGTTTAATTCACTGTGACTACTAGAATATATTCCAATGAAAATTAAGTTTACAACTAAAGAATTTTATCAATGATTCGTCTCTCCAGCTGGTACTGTGCAAGGCAAATGGCATCTATTTCAAATACATTAAAATTGGGTTATAATGGTAAGATCAGGAGAGTACAGTGTAGCAAGTTAATACTAAATAACATAGTTAATACTATGTTTAATGCTGTACTTAATTTACTTTTGCAGCGTGACTTAATGTGCTCGTTGTCTGCCTGTATGTATACAGGGACTCCTTTGCATGGTACTCTTTTCTAATCCACCATCCATCAGGTATCATATCTGGATCAGCTTTGTCTGTGATACTGTTTTACTTCTGACTGAGACAGGGTTCCCATGTTACCTGTGAAAAACTACCTCCTGCTGAACTTGTTCCTCTACTGAAAAAATCCCTTTAGACAGAAATTGTCCCTCCTGCAAATCCTCCATTTCTACAAATGAGCTTCTTAACTTACTTGTGTGTAGGATTTTTGTGCCCTTCTCCCTACCTTATATGCCAATATATAATTATTAATAAGCCAAAACTATTAATTTCATTTATCTAATAGCTGTGTGTTCCTTTTATTTTTTTTTTGTAGATACTATGATCAACTGTGTTCAATTGAACCAAAGTTTCCATTCTCTGAAAATCAGGTAAGAAGACTACCAAACCAGTTAGTGAATCATGGCACCTGTGATGTGTGACTTCCAAGCCTGTACCTAATCCTCTAACGAGTACTTTTATTGAACAAGACAGCTAATCTCTCTGACCCTTATTTTCCTAATCTCTGTTTATTTTCTAGTCAGTGCTCACATACAGTCTGTACTGAAACTTCACCTCTAGTGGCAATAATTGCCTTTGTTTTACAGATAGAGAAACATTTTGGCTTTGGCTAGGTGATCACTGTGGTCTAGAGCAGAAAGGGTTGGGCTCTTCAACTCTGCTTTCCAAGAAGTCTATTTCATGCTATGTTCTAAAGGATTTTAAATTCGTAATTTCTATGGGAAAATCTATAGAAGTGGATGGAATATGATCTTTGTTTTTTGAAGCAGGAGAGATGTTTCCTTCACAACAGACTAATCCATTTAAGAGCTTATCACTGTATTCCTGCCTCTGCATGACATAGTTTTTATATAGGTATGGTGTTCATTAGGGTTTAGGGTTTTTTCCTGCCATATTTCTTTAGAATCCTGCCTCTAGAGAGAAATTCAGCTGAACTTCTCCCTATTGAAGGCTTCTTCAGGTGGAAACTGGAATAGATCTGTAGGCTCCTGTATTTTGTTGGAGAAAGGTGTGGGTTTTCTTTCAATATGTTTACAAATATGGCAGAATTTATATTTCTTTATCAAATCAACAAATCATACTTAAATGATAATATTATGATTAAAAGGAGAAATTTCTTTCAGTTTTACAGATTACAAGTAATGTTAATCTGTTTCTAACTTTTACGTGAGTGTTGCATGTAGCTGCATTTGCTTGCAACCAAGAACTGCCCATTGGTTTTCAGTGAGCAAATCCTTTGCTATGGTAATCTACAAACCCTGAGACAAGGAAAACTGGAAAACTTAGACAGCAAGATCTGCATGTCTGTAAACTGTTCCACCTAAAGGGAGAAGTAGTCAGTGGAAGCAGCAGTGCAGCTGGGGACCAGAACATCCTGCACTAGCCTGCTGCTAGAGGAAAATACACCATCAAGCAGTACTGTTGCCCTTTCTGAAGTGATTCTCCCCAAGCACTTTAAACTGAGGAAATTTGCCATCTTTTCTGGTTTGATACCAGTTGCCTACAATTACTTGATCAAGTGAATAAGGAATTGAATTGTAGAACGTGAAAGCAGATTCAGTGAAGTATTTGCATTGCCTCTGAAGTATACGCTGGAAGTATAAATAAAACACACTATTTCTACTTCCATTCTCTTTCCTGAGGGCATTTCCTGATAATGCTGCTATTGAATTCACTCATAATAATGAGTGGATTTTGGTATTGCACAACAGATCCAAATACACGAGTAATTTGGCACACTGGAAACTGCCTGATTGGGTGGTTTCCTTAAACTGTGATTATACCAACCCATCACACTTACGGGGAGAGGAGCATCTTGTTCAGAAACTAATTTATCTGTTGCTCAGAATATGAACAGAGCTGAAAAATGATTTTGAAAATTTCTGTCTTGTCTACTTGAAATGTTTTGAGCAAACTAACAGGAAGGAAAAAATGTAGCATAATTTTGTTTTGAATACTTCTTGATGATTTCCTGAAACTTCCAGAATGTTTGTAATGTAAGAAGTAGATGAAAGGTTTTACGCAATTAGAATATAGGGGCTAAATACATAGATTTGGGATATTTTAAGATTATATTTGATTCTAGAGGTAAAGATCTTTGTTTTTCACAACTTCCAGGTCTGTGTAACATTTACGTGGAAAGATGCTTTTGATAAAGGATCACTTTTTGGAGGATCTGCCAAGTTGGGTATGTGAATGTAACAAAAAACAAGTATTAATGATACTAAACTTTGAGAATATTTTTATGTAGTCGAATTTATGTCTTTCTAGCATTCTCAACATAGCTTTTAAATGAATTCAACTGTATTGGTAACAGATGAATCACTTCAAGATTGATAATGAACAAATAAGCACCATGCAAAGAATTTTTACAAAATTGAGATTTTATACTAGATTTCCAGAGGCATAAATAGATGTGCAGTCTGATAGTAGTTGTGCTGTCTGCTTCTCAGATGTTTTCTGGGAACAAATCCAGTTGATTCTAATCAAAATTGTTCGTGTTAACATTAAGATCCAGTAGATTTTGGGCAATGCGTCTCTTCCTGTTGTGAATGAGTAGGATGAGGAGTGCTTATGAGTGAGTGAGTCTGCTCCAGAAGGGGACTGACGGTAGCTGGCTTCAGTACCCTAGTCTTGATACCACATTTTCAAGAGAATAAAATTATTTGCCTGTGCTCCAAAATTACTCTTCTATCACTTCTTTTTGAAATATTTTCATACAGATTTAAACATTTGGAAAGAAAAAAAATTGTATTTTTTTCCCATGAACATAATGAGTTTGAGTCTGATTTGTTTAGTCATGGAGGTACAATTCTGCACACAAATTCATGGTCATGAAATGGATTTGGAACACTTGCCAATATAGAAGTAAGACTAAATCCTTTGAGTAAGTGAGGAGCAGTTCAGTTGTGTGTCATCATTCTTTAGTATTTCTATTTATAATGAAGTGTTCATCGTGATCAGCATTGCAAGATGACCATTGCAATTTTGAAGTTCCAGACACAGCCTGAAAAAGATGTTTGAACTTTACTCTGGTTTTATTTTTATTAAAGTTTTTGCCTGCTTTATACAGCTGTTAGCAACTACTGGAAGTCTTTGCAGTTTTCTATGTTCTGAATACACATGCTAACAGTTGTGCTCATGTGAACTATATCTGTAACAATACACCTATGCATACTCTGGTGATCCTTGCTTTCTGTTCCAGCTATTCTAAGAAGTCCGGGATAATTGGAAACCTTCCTGAGGATGCATTGGTTCTTTTTCTCAGAATTTGGCTTGCTCTTTCTTCTTTGGGCCTAATATTTAATGAGAATTGAATCTGTTTCTTTGTAAAGTTCAGAATGTTTAGTTATTTTGTAAAGATAGTCTGTGAATCACTAGAGACCTATAATAATTTTGAGAAAAAAGTCAGTAACCATAACGATGATTACCATAAGAATTTGAATAAATGTGATGTTATTGCAGCTTGAGGAAGCTTGCTCGTCTGCAGGTTAATTATATACTAGTCTAAATAATCTGTGAGGTAGATGGCCAGAGATTTATGCAGCAGTCTGTGTCAGATATCAAAGAAGATTTTAACTGAGATGTGAGTAATGCTCAGTTAAGAAGGAATGGGATAAGGGTAATTTTGAAACTTTAAAGCAGATCTTGGTGAAAAGAAATTAACAAAAGGACATCAGAATTGCTGGTGAGGTTTCTCAGTGTAAAGCAAAGCTATCGTTAATCAAGGAAGCAAAATTTCTCTTGACTTCTAAGAGGAGTTTCCAGATAGAAATTCAGTGTAAAACACCTGAGATTTCCATGGCAACAAGATGCAGGGATGCAACTTGAGAGTTCTGGTTCTTGCTGTGGTGCCGAACTGTTTGCTTCCCACCGTCCCCTGGATCCCAAGTCTGTATCACAGTAGTAGCTGACAGATACTGTGACTGCTTGAAAAGTGACTGAGTTCACAGCATGACACGTAATCTGAAATATATTGACTAAGTTAATAGGTAGTGCTCTAAACAGATGAGTCTGTGGAAAATCTGCATTGCTATAGTAAATCACACTTGAGGTGCGGTCCAGAGTATAAAGTAATTCTGCACTTCAGAAACTTTCAAGCCATATTTTCTGTCCTGAGTTTTAGTGTTTTCCAAGTCCTAAACAACTTTTGTCTGAGTTCAAGACCTTATTCTTAGAAAAATTCTGGAAAATAAACTTAGAGAAGGGAGATTATCTAGGTAAAATAGTGACTGTGACAGTGTAACTCACTTGGAAGCAAGTGGGAAAAATGGCATGTCAGATTTAGGCTTACTTGCTGAAAACTTGGTGCAGGTTAGTGAGCACTAACATAGAAGCTTCAGTGAAGTGTTAGATAAATATGTAGCTGTTTAAGGAGGCTGGATGTCAGTGAAATGAAAGAAATGTACATCTTGAGTACCTTCCTTTTTAACAATAACTGTACCTGGTTTGTGAAATTGAAAATTCACTAGTTGTCACTCCTGTATTCTCCAAGAGGCCTTTCTAGATGCTTTTTGACACTGGTAGGAACTAATATCTACAGTATTTTGTTTTTTTTCAAGCATTTGCATAGGACAGCTAACCTTTTGAAAGCAATTACTATTCAAAATGGTTCCTGTTCAGGTATTTCTAGTTCTAGAAGTGTGGGCTCCATCCTCTGGGCCTATGAAGTACTGCAGGAGTCGCTTCCGGATCGTCTGTACTGCTGCCTAGTGAGATCAAGTTTTTTAACTAAGTAAATCCTGAACTGTTTCAGAACATGTATAAAGAAGATATTTTTCAGCGTTTTCAGCCTGAAACAGTAGCTTTAAAAGTGAAAAATTCTCTGCATTTCAATAGATAAAAAACAGAACATGTGAATGTCTTCGTAATTGGTCAGTTATTGCAAAGGGATTAATGTGTGGAAGTTCATATTTCAGATGACCACTCAGTAATGCTTCAAGACCCAAAAAGCTGCATTCTAGTTAGAAAGACTTTGAAATTATTTTGTGTACATTTTCATGCTACTGCTTTTATGCTTTGTGTTGCTTTCTGTAGTTGCTCACATGGAAACATTTTGTGGTAGTACTAAATTAGACTTTGTAAAGCCTTCAGATTGAAGATGACTTCAACTTGAAAAGTTCAGTAAGGTTGGGGTTTTGTTTGTTTCTTTTTACTTGAAACTGTTGATACCTTTACTGATAATTGTAGTGTTGGCCTCATCTGTAGGATGCTAGAGAGCTGAAGTTTATTTTCTTAACAGTCTGGCTGTCTGTCTTACCTGCAGCTCTGGCAAGTTTGGGATATGAGAAGACCTGTGTTTTGTTCAACTGTGGAGCATTGGCAAGCCAGATTGCAGCAGAACAGAATCTGGATAATGATGAAGGACTAAAAGCTGCAGCTAAGCACTATCAGGTACAGAGGCTCCCTGCTTCTGCTTATGAATTCAGAATTCATATTGTTAAAATATCAAACAAGTATCTCAATTTTAAAACTATATACACATATAAAAAATAATATAGTACATATTTTCCTCCTCTTAATTGCAAAGATGGATTGGCTGTGTACCTGGTCTTGTGTCATATTTGTTTATCAGATTTGGAGGATATAATTCTATACAGTTCTCCATACTCCTTCCTTCAAGTGAGTTGGTAACTAAACCTTCAGCTTAAGGTTTAATAATTTTAGCTAGTATAAATTTTAGTTTTCACAAGTATTAGAGTAATCATCTCTTACATCTTTCTGGAACGTGTTAAAATCTTAGGCTGTTACGTGTAACCAATATACCATTATTTATAGTCTGTCATGATAGGGGTCTCATTGTAAGTGGCTACAAGAGGTCGCAAGGAGTTGTTTTTAGTGGCTGAACAATAAATGGGAGACCATACACCAATGAAACTTTAAAAAAAAATTTATATGTATTATATTTGTTGGTGAGAAAATGTATTTGGAAAGAATGGATGATAATACATTATTTTGTTTTACTTAGTTTGCTAGTGGTGCTTTTCAACACATAAAAGACACAGTTTTGTCAGCCTTGAATCGAGAACCTACAGTGGACATCTCTCCAGACACAGTTGGGACTCTCAGTCTTATTATGCTGGCTCAAGCCCAAGAAGTCTTTTTTTTGAAAGCAACAAGAGGTATATTTTAGTTTTTGGCTTGTATATTTAAGTGCATGTTACAACTTCCCCAAAAACTTAGAAGTGTTTTAAGTTACTAAGAGCCTGTCAAGGGTGTTTAAGAGGTTTTTATGATTGCTTTTTCTGATCCTCCCCATGCTCCTTGCAGGTCATTAAACACAAAATACAGATGTCCCTTAAGAATTTGTCTAAGGTTCACTTGACAGTGCAGCTCTCCTACCTGCTTTTTTATGTCCAAAACCATTAGTCTTCATCTTTACAAATTATATTACTGAACTGTATTTTTTCCCTTCCCCCCTTGAAGACAAAAGACTCTCTGAAATAACTGAGGTTACTAAAAATGGTGCATAAGGGGTTTTGCAAGTACTCCCCTACTCCTCTGTCTAGGGAGTGATTTCATGAGAATTTAGAAGGAAATTACTGTGCTAGAAACAAAGGAGATTTTCTAAGAGTTGAGGGGAAACAAATTCTGTTTGGTTGCTCCTGCTTTTAACAGAGAAACTCTTTGACCAATTCTTTTAGAATACCCAGTTGATCTTGGAAAGGGAAATTCTGCAGGGAGAACAAAAAATCATTTCCCTGGATGTTAAGGGTTGATTGTGAAATGCACATTCAAAGTCTAGCTGTCTTAATACAACTATGAGAGAACTTAGGCTTCAAAGAATTTTTCCGTGGAATGGTTCTCTCTTTGATACAAAATTTCTTACTCTTCTGCTCTTCTCTCTTTGTTCAGAAAAAGTTGTTCATCTAGAAGTTACAGATACTTAGAAGTAGAACTAAGGACATAGAAGTCAAATGTGATTGCCCACAAATGGCTCTCTCTCCTGACATAATTTGGAATACTTTGGAGGAAGATGTGGGTTTTATCTGAACTGCGATGTTTCTTGTCTTCACAGGGAAGATACCTGAAAACTCTTGTAGCCTTTCTGCCTTTAGGGGAATCTCAACAAGAAACTGTCATCCGTCAGCCAGCTGATAAATTATGTTTGTTCTTTATCATGGTGGTAGTAGTATTTTAGTCTCTAGCTGTTCGGACGTTGCTTTGAAATAAACTTGTACAACAAATGCCCGAAATGTTTCCTTCAGGAATGGAGCAGGAGCTTCCCTCAGTTTGCTTGACAAAATTGTCATCGTCTCAATTTTTTTTTTCCAAAACATGAAAAAGACAAAACAAGGCTAATCCAAACCCTGGGTGTGCATAGTGACTGGAAGATTTTTGTGATTACTCCTAAGACCACAAGTCTGACAGTGTTTTAAAGACAGTAAGGTTAATAATCATCTGATTATGAAGGCTGTAGATTTTGCTGGATTTAGGTTCTTTTCTCTGGGGGGAAAGATATTTTGTGAAGAATCATGTTTGACAACATGATTAACTTCAAAAACCTATTTTTCAAGCGCAAATCCTTCAAAGTTAGATCTCAAAACAGAAATTAAGCTTCTTGCTGCATTGACTGTTTACCTTACTTGGAATTTTCTGGGCTTTGTCTCATGTGAGATAGTCCATTTATGAGCTTACCAGCTACAATGGTATTTCTGATGGAACTGTGTTTATTTAGAAGTTGAAAAAAAGCAGAAGTGTTTGTCAAAAGCCAAATTGGTCAGTCATAATTAACTTCATTACATAATTACAGGCCAGTTATTTTAATTTCTGAGCTTTTCCTAATGTTTTTTTAAAGTGTCTTTAAGTCTGAACATATTTGCTGTTCTGAATCAAGGCTTACATTGTAGCTGCAATGTTTTAAAGATACCTGAGTAAAAACTAAAGCTTCTGATGATGACAGATATGTTCTGAGTTGTCTGCATGGAAAATGTGTCTCCTGTAACATTTTCTTTGTTAATGGAAATGTAGTTAAAATTCCAGTTTTTTTTCCTTTCTTAATGGTCCAGCTGTAGGACCATTATATAGGGAGGTTCAACTACTGTGCATTTGGTGGGGCTAGAAAGAAAAGTTATTTAGGTTTTTTGTGTGGTTTGGTTTTATTAAATATATGTACTGCACCAGACAGGAACATTCTAGCAAAGAAGAAAGATGATATATTTCATAAGCTACTTTCTCCCAGTTTGTCCTCTAAATCCTGTTCCACAGTGAAAAGATCTCCCTGGCATACCTTAAACATGTTTACATCATAGAAGCTGAATACAGTATATCACAGCTCATGTCTGAAATGTTGTAGATAGATGTGTGAATATGCTGGTATGAGCAGACCACTTGGGAATTCTTTTGATTGACTTTTGGCAGATAAACATACTCTGCAGAATTCCTTATCTCCCCGTAGTCCACAGTCATGCTTATCAGTATGTCAGTACCTAAGGGTCACTGGAGTCAGGGGGTGCTTGTTTCTAAGGGCAGCTATTTAGAGTGGACAGCCAGTGTTTGCATTGATTGCCTGCCTTCTCTTGGAAGGCTGAATTGCTGGTGCAGGCCAGAGGTTATCTTTATCTCCTTTATAAAAGGAGATAATCTCCAGCCTGCATTACCAATAGTGCATATCTCATTTATAAAAGGAGATAGAGAGTTGCAGAATGTTCCTATTCTAGCAGTTTTGGCTTCAGGAGCAGGATGAGGATGTGAGGCAAGGGATGCCACTGCAGATAGGCACATGCGCTGATAGGAAGTAGTGGATATGACTTTGAGGAGCTGTAGTTATTTATGTCTAGGAGTGGTGTTTCTGTATTTGCTGTAAGCTAACAGTGGTGTGGACTGCAATGGAAATGAGCAGTCCCTTCTCCTGTATTGCAGTTTTTCAGTCGTGACATGGAACTAGGTTAGGAAAAGATCCTGCTGAGAATAAAACATATTTTGCTAACTAGATTTCATCTAAATTCTTTGACTATGGCAGCACAAGTGCTTGTGCTGGCACAAGGAAGGGCTGGGAGCAAGCTGCCACAGTTATGAGTGGGACTGTTGTAGCTTTTATTGGCAGCTTGCCATTGGTTTGAGGTAAAGCATCACTCTTAATCCTGCATAAATGCTTGCAGCTGCCAAAAGATTTCTTGTACAACTGACTGAACCTTGGGTGTCATAATTGAAGTAGAAATTCTGGAAACTGCTGCTGGATGTCAAGAGGGAAGAATGGGATCCCACCTTTGAGATGTAATGTAAAGCTATACACTTAAAATGCAGTTATTGCTGTTTGAAGATGAAATAATCACCTGTTCAGTTGTAAAAATTTATGATTATCTTAATTGTTCTTTGTTTTTTCTCCCTCTCCCCACAGATAAAATGAAAGATGGTATCATAGCTAAACTAGCAAATCAAGCTGCAGATTACTATGGTGATGCTTACAAACAGTGTCAATATAAAGATACTTTGCCCAAGGTTAGTAACTCATGGAAATAATGTGGAATATGTTGTTATTGTGAATAACTGTTATTGTTTACAATGTACGTAATGAAAGACACTTAAAATATATATTCTCAAGCTGACGTATTGCTGCTTTTAAGGGAAATGAACCTATAATTTGAAAAACAATGAAGAATCGAGGGGGCAAAAGAATGTGATTTTTTTTTAATAAGTAAGGTCTTATTACATGAAGTGCATTTATTTGTAATGCATTTCATTAAAGTGAACTTGAAATGGTTATGATGTTATTTAGGGATGCATAGAACTTAATGCCTTACTAAATCTGTTTTCAAACTAACACTTTCTATTTGGGCTTAATTGGCTTCTTAGTCTCAGTGTTTCCATGTGAAATTTGCTCTTGTGTTGAGTACAGCATGAATACAGAGGTACTGTTCACTCACCTGTTAGGGAAAAACATGACTGGAAGTCAGTGTGTGTCTTCTACCTGCCTTCTCTTGCACTACCCCAAAGCAATCTTGATACTTGTAAAATATCCCAATTTAATCTTGGCTGGTGATTTGAATGCTGTTGGTTTTAGAAGAGATAGAAAGATCTTGTGTTCCTTGAATGTTTCTCACATAGATGTTACATTGTTCATGATGACTTTTGACAGGCAGTGAGCTATAATAAAGCCATTGCTTTACCTTTGTTGTTGTGTACCTTTCTAAGCTGTAGGTCTGCTCCTCGTTCCAGTTGCAAAGTAATCTGTCAAGTGAGATTATTTGAAAGAACATAAGGTTTGCTGGTTAACACCAGCTCTGAGAACAGTTACATGTTTAGGAGTGTAACGTGAAGGTTGATTGGATGCGTCGGACTCCAGTTGCAAGGCCTTCCAGACAGCTTTGTTTTCCAAATTTACCCTTTTTTAAAATGTTTTTTTTCCATCTCTGGGGGAGCAGCAAATTTGCAGAAATGTGAAGAAGCAGGTCTTTGTATACTGAGGTCTTTAAAACATCACTCTGGTTTTCCAGTGCTCCTTGATTTAAGAAATAAAACAGTAAGGCCAAATCCTTGATCTAAGACCATGTCTGTACTGTGTGCTGCAGCGTAATGTTTTCTTCATGTCTTGGTTGGTACTCCTGCAAAGATAAGTGCACTTATATAAAGTCTAAAAATGACTTTTAAGTTGCTTTCCATGTCAATAGTCACTGGTCTTCTTTATTTGTTCTTTCATAATTGTAGTTGCTTTCTTAATAGGCCTGCTGCTGTTTTAAGTGTAATTACTTTGTTTAATTAAAAACCAATCAAACCAAAAAAACCCCTTGAAGACCTATCTTTCCACCCACCTCCATTTCTTAAAAACGCTGTCTTGGCTTTGTCTGGGGGTATTTGGGTGTGTTCTTGCAACTGTCCTTTCTACTACATGCATGCATTTCTTATCTTTGAAGTAAATGTTGTGACTTCATGGTTTGGATTTAAATCATAGTTCATTTAAAATAATGAACACCAAGAATTTTGCAACAGCAGATTAAAAAAATATTCAATCCATGCAAAGCCACATGATCTCTGACATTTACCTCTAATGTTTTAACCTATCTAAACCATTAATTGGGTGATTCTAATTTCCTTTTCTTCTTCCTTTTTCTTCCTGCATCCCATGTTGTCTGTGGTGGTTATTGTGGTTGGACTTTCCCCTGGTCAGTATTTTTATTTCCAGGAGGTGTTTCCTGTTCTGGCTGCAAAGCACTGCATTATGCAGGCCAATGCAGAATATCATCAATCTATCCTGGCAAAACAACAGAAGAAATTTGGTGAAGAAATTGGGAGGTTACAGGTGAGTAACTTTCTCCTCTGAAAAATATGGAAGAACTTTTAATCCTGGAAAGCTGGGTTGGAGTTCTGAAATCCAAATAACTAAGAATGAAATGTATTCAGAAATTGTTGAACATGCTTATCACATGAATTGAATTATTATCAGCTGCAAAGATGAAAGGCACCTCTCTAACTTTTGTGAAGATGTGTTTTAGTGATTTTTGGGCAATTTGATACTGCTTGACATGTTAAATCTTTATCTTTGTGTTTGCATAAGCTTCATATCTAAGTACAGCTAATGTGACAGATTTGTTGATAAATTTTCCTACATAATGTTATTAAAAATCCCTCAAAGGTTAAAATTCTACCTGATCTATACCTAGTTCTTTTGCTGATATCCTGCTTTAAATCTGGGTAATTTTTAAAAATTGTGCGAACAGTTCTCTTTTTAGTCTTTATAGTTTTTTCCCCATATGTCTGGTTTCTAGAGGGACTCAGATGTCGTAGTGAATAAGGTCATCTCATATTTTAGATACAGTAGAGAAAAAACCGGCTAAAATGAACTGCTTCCTTCAAGTCCCTGGATCTTTTGGAAAATAGATATGTGAAATGCTGCTTCAACTGATAGTGAAGATCCATGTGCACTGTGTATCTACTGATATGCAGGAAATTTGACAGACTTACATAAGATGATCATCTTGAAGGTTACCATTACGCGTTTATCAACTTTGTGCAGGATGGAGATTGAAACTTCTTTTTTGTATGCTCATCTGTTTTCTTAAGAGTATATGAAAGGGAGAAAGAAAATTTATTATTTTAACTGTGTTTTAAATTTTTTTTAGCATGCAGCAGATTTGGTGAAAACAGTGGCATCTCGCTATGATGAATATATAAACGTTAAAGATCTGGTTGACAAAATCAACCGTGCACTTGCAGCTGCCAAAAAAGACAATGACTTCATTTACCATGACCGGGTTCCTGACCTGAAAGATTTGGAGTCCATTGGAAAAGCCAGTCTTGTGAAGTCTACTCCAGTTGTTGTTCCACTCAGTCAGAAATTCACTGGTAAGCAAAGTGTGTAGAGTTCACAGGGTAATTGTTACCTTGTGATACACGTAGTCAACAAAGTTCATTTGTACCATGCAAAAATAAACATTTACTTTTTGTATTCTATTAAGGGTACAGCTGTGTTTTTGAAACTGCTGTTTTTCTTCTCCAGTTTGTTTTTGTTGTTCTTGATGATAAGTGTAATAAAGCACGGGTTGAAAATTCTTACCTGAAATGTACAATTCTCTTAAAGATCTTTCTAAGATTTTCTCAGCAATTGTATTTTCTATATTAAACCAATCTTTTTAATTTCAGAAGGAAAAGTACTGCAGGGGACAGTACCAAGTTATACAATATTAACTAACCTTGTTGCTGGTCTCCTATAAAGTTGAAAAATTTCAGTTTGTTGGTTCTACAGATGAGTTGTGAAAAAATTCTCTTAACTTTCTCATATTTTTCCTTTAATGAAACAAAATTAGAAATGAAGCCTTAAGGCAAATCTAATTTGTAACCCTACAATTGGTGTAAATACATTGTCTTTAAATTATTTCAAACTCAATTCAGCCTTAAAAACTGAAATCTAAAGGCCTTTAAAATAGATTTTTGTTTTTAAGACATCTCGGGGAGTAGGAGGAAAGTATCTTAAACTGTTTAGGTCAGTCTCTGTAGTACAACAAGTACAAAAAAGCTGTGAAAATGTTTGTGCTTTTACTTTCATAATGCAATTTGCGTAATTTATACTACTCTAATTGCAGACCTGTTTGAGAAGATGGTTCCATTGCAAGTACAACAATCTGTGAGTGTTTATAACCAGAGGAAGGCAGATCTGGTAAACAGGTCAATAGCCCAGATGAGAGAAGCCACAAATCTGGCAAATGGGTAAATATGACTTCTTGTTAAGTTTCTCAGCAGGGGTTGTGCATGGCCTCTAAGCCCTGGGTGCCTTGCAGCCTGCAGATATCCAGATTGTAGCAGTGATTTTTCATTATTGTATGGTAGGCTGGCAAATTCAAACCATAACTGGGGGATTTAGAACTATTTTTCTGTAGGTGTTAAATCTGAAAGCTTATTAAAAACAAGTAGTATTTATTTTTCTGCCATCTTTCCTCATTTTTTAGGAGTCTAACACTTGCTCACAAAAAGTTCTAGTACCATTAATCTAGAAGGATTTTCATATTCCAATGGTCATTAAAAAGAAATAGTTCTTCAAAATAAATAATTATAAAAAAATTGTACCAAGCTGAGAGAAAGCAATGTAACTTAAGGCAGTTGTTTCTTTTGTCTACCAGTCACTACCTAAAATGTTTGCCATGTTTTGTAAGTGCTAAAAGGCTAGATTTTCTTTATGTTTTTAAGAGCTTTGAAATGTATTTTTAGTGAAGTGTATGTTTGAAATTTCAGCCTAAGTGTACATTACACTCCATTTCCATTATAATTGACTGTGTGATTGTTTGTTTGTTTGAGCTAGCAGTGTTATTTTCAGGATAAAAGTTGTTTATTTAACACATTGACTTTTTCAGTGTGTTGGCTTCCCTCAATCTTCCTGCTGCTATTGAAGACGTTTCTGGTGATACTGTTCCTCAGTCTATTTTGAACAAGTCTAAGTCTGTGATTGAGCAGGGGGGAATTCAGACTGTTGATCAGCTGATCAAAGATCTGCCCGAACTGCTGCAAAGGAACAAAGAAATTCTGGATGAAGTAAGCCCAAAACCCACTAGACTAAAACGTTCTTAAAATACATCTCCACTGAATGCTTCGCTTTAAATGACAATAGAAAAAGTGCACAATTATTAAAATGCTTGTAACTTTAATAACACTTTCAAAATATGCTATTTAAGTGTTCAACCCATACAAAAACTGTGCTATCGCATGTCTGTGTTTCCTTACAAGTATTGTCTTTTTAAAAATCTTGGTGGAGAGGGGGAAGCATTGGGAAAACATTCTAAAGATATTTGAGTGATTTGTCCCTTTCATGCCTGTTTTTTTATTTGTCAAATTATATTTTAAAAGAATGTATAGGCACATTTTGTTTTCTACACTAGCTGCATATTTTGAAGCTATTTTATGTATAAAACAGCTCATAATGCATGTAACATTTTACTCTTGCAGTCTCTGAGATTATTAGATGAAGAAGAAGCTACAGACAATGACCTGCGAACAAAATTCAAAGAACGCTGGCAGAGAACACCATCCAATGAACTCTATAAGCCTCTGAGAGCAGGTACAGTCCATGTTTCATGCTTTGGGTTCTAAAGATGTCCATAGTGTAAATTAAAGTAGTTTTCACTGCTCTGATATTATCTATAAATACACCGATTTCAGTTTGAGGCAGGTAATGCCAAAATATCCTGATTGCAGTCTGCACTGTTACTTGGAGCTGAAAGAGGATGTGACAGGGGATTTGCTGCTGCCTTTGCACTCTTGGTGTGCATGGGCATGTTGCATATACGTAAAGTCTTATGACCTAAGGGTCTTGTTGCCCTTGTAAAATCATGGCTCAGGCTACTTAGGCTAAGTAGAAGGGAACTCTGGGAGAGTGACTCAGCTGGAATAGGGGTAGAGAGACACAAGAGACGTGGTGCATGGCTGCCACATATCCACATCGTGGTGTGAGGGGGTTAATTGACTTGGGCTTGTTGTGCCGTAAAAGTATATAAACTGTTAACTGGCTAACTGCTTAAAAAGGCCTGGTTGTTGCAATAAAGTAGCTATCCTTTGCACTGCCTGGGGACTCTGAGTCACTTAGCTTCATACATGTGCATGCTAAAGTTTCAGAAAGCAAATTAAATGAAAAATGTCTGCCCTCCTAAGGATCTAGTTTCAATTGCCTCTTAAATACTTCAATGTATTTTTGTCAACTTTTTTTTTTCCATCAGTGTATTGTCTCTTTAATTTGGTGGTTTTTTTTTTTTTTCCCCAGCAGTTAGGGCAAACTACCTAAAACCATCACTATATAATGCTTTCTGTGTGCCTAATATGTGTTGTCATTTGAAGTTAACAAGGGACTGATACCACTGACTTGGTCTTGCAAAGTTACAGGGGTTTAAATCTGCAGAGTAGTTCAAACCAGTGTTCATTCATATACCTTTGTATGTTTCACAGGAGAATTAATATAGGTGCCTAGTTTATGTGCTTTTTAAAACATAATTTGGAAGCTTAAGTTCATATAAAAGTCTTACATATTGTACAGGCTTATAAAAATATATGATGGCTTGCTGAAAAGCACAAAAACTGCTCAGGTGCAAAATTGGTTGGAACAAATTTTGAAATGATATAAACTTTCTTTTTTTCCTCCTGCCCCCAGAGGGAGCCAATTACCATAATATTTTGAATAAAGCTATGCAAGCAGATGGGCAGGTGAAGGAGCGCTATCAGACTCACCGGGATACGATTGCACTTCTGTGTAAGCCAGAGGCAGAACTCAACGCAGCCATACCTTCTGCCAACCCAGCAAAAACACTACAGGGAAATGAGGTAAAGCAGTGAAATTTGTCTCTGTTTTGAACAGAAGTGCTATTTGTCTGACAAAGTAAACTTGCATGAATTGGTAATTTAATTTGTTTCTGTCTCAGTTGATACATGAGGTAACTAACATTTGGAAAAGAAGTTGTCTTCATGTTTAAAATCTTCTTGAGCATAGTTTGTTACATTTAATGTGAGCGAAGTCGATCACCGTGGACAGCAAGACTGGTTGACTATTATAAAAGGAGCAATGAATATTTTTGTTATGTAGGGGAGTGGGATATGGTGCTTGTGTTCTTGAGACAACATAAGACATGGCTCAGTATTTTAAAGTATTAGGCAATTACACCAATTTGCTTTCCAAGAAGTTAATGGCTCATCTACAGCAATATTACTATTTTTCTCATAGTAATGATTTTATGTCAGTGGTTTTTGCTGCCATCTTAGAAGATCTTATTGGAAGGTATCTGATCAACTTAAAAAAACCCAAACATTTTGCAGTAATTCAGCAAAAGCAAACCTGCAGAAGAGAATATAGCTTGAGAAATGCTTGAAGATCTTTTGTTTGGTCATATTTTGTCCTGGTTTCTCAGCTTTAAACGCAGTCATAAACAAATACTCATGCAGAAATATTGCCAGCATCAGTGAGGAGTGCAAAATGGAAACATGTTATTAATAGGTTATACTTCCCCAGTCGTTCCTCTAAACCTGCTAACTTAGGACATTTATATTGTCTAGGTTGTTAATGTCTTAAGAACTTTGCTGGCCAGCCTGGATGAAGTTAAGAAGGAGAGAGAACAACTGGAAAATGACCTGAAATCTGTAAATTTTGACATGACAAGCAAATTCCTGACTGCACTTGCGCAGGATGGTGCTATAAATGAGGAGGCTATCTCTGTGACTGAGTTGGACAGAATTTATGGAAGTTACACACAGAAAGTGCAGGAGTCCCTAAAAAAGCAGGAAGAACTTCTCAAAAACATTCAGGTACAACACTTTGCATGTTTTCCTTTCTCCTAAACTAAGAGCAATGATACTTCTACCTATCTAGTACTTTAGAAGTCTCACTTTGCTTTCTAGTCTGTTTTGCTTTTTATTCTGTCATATGTCTATTGATACTTCTTTATGCCTCGATCACTGAAAAATACAGTGATGTCTTTGTGTTCACTAGAAAGAAATGGGAATGTTTAGCAGGCTCTCCCTACAGCTCCAGTGTAAATTCTCTTGGACCTTTTCTCAGCACAGTTCTGCAGATGGTTTTGTCCTTGAAAGAAGTTTTAAGTGGTGTGTTAAAAAGCTTTGGGTTTTTGTTTTTTCCACTCACTCCATTTTAATTCTTCCCGGGATAACAGGAGACGTGTCTTTACTGTCTAGTAGAAGACATTTTGGGTCTCTGAAGTACAACTTGCTTTATTCCTAATTGCTCTTTACAATATATGCTTGACTTCCAGTATGTGCAGAGCTCTTTGAAGTAAAACTTAATAGCATTCCTCTTATTTATAAATTCAGTCTTAATTTATCTGAGATGGGTACCTGGAACATTTGGCAAAAGAGGAGGTATTAGTGCTTGGAGAAAAGATAATGGCAGGTTGAGTAATGATGGAGACTTTTTCCAATAGCAAAAAAAAAAAAAATCACTAAATGACCATATGCATCATGTTTAGTAAGGATTTTATATTTGGATATTTTTAGCACAACATAGTTAAAAAAATCTTCATGGGTATTACTTTAATGTTTGAATGGTCTGGAGTTCAAGTTTGTTGGCTTCTGGCAGTTGAAACAGTCTTTTTAAGTTTGCTTGTTTATTTTCCTGAAAGAAATGAGATGTAAATAGGTGATCCTTCTGTAAGTTTTCCTCTTCCCTGTCCTTTTAATAGTTTGCCAATGTCAACCAAATTTGAAGTAATGCTTCTTAAAAATACTGACTTTCAGTATGATTTTATGAATATCAATGAAAGGTAGTACAGGAGAGAGCCTAATTAGTATAGCCTTGGGAAGAGAGTTCTGCAGGATGAACCTGAGAATTATTAAAGGCAGCCCACAACAGAGCAGGTAATTAAGTGGTGATACCTACTGCCAGTGAGTTAACATATGTAGTTCTGAAATATACATTATAATAGTCACTGTGCTAGGCAGGTACCAAGTATGGATGGGAGATGAGGAAAAGCAGGTATTGGGAAAAACAGAAGCAACGAATAAGAGGAAAAAAGAAAACAAAACATACAGAATCTTACATGGAACTAGCTTGCATTATTTGCACTATTTATTCTCTTCTTTTAAGAATGCGCATCAGGATTTTTCAAAGATGAAACAATCAAACAACGAATCTAATTTAAGAGAAGAAGTCTTGAAGAACTTAGCTGTAGCAAATGACAACTTTGTGGAACTTGTAGCCAATTTAAAAGAAGGCACAAAGGTATGGTAATGCTTAAGGGATTGAAAAGACTTTTTTTTATGTGTACAATGAGATGTGAATCAAAAATCATAATAAACTTTGGAGACATGGTAGCTGACAAGTGCATTTTTGAGGATTTTACTACTGAAGCGAGGACAGTGAGTTGCTTGAATTTTGCTTGTTTCAAGAGCTGTGAAATGCTTCTTTGTTCCTATCTGAAAAGTAAGCTTTTCTGAGCAGTAGGATAACTTGTTAATTACAGCTGAGTAAATGATGCTGAAGCACCCAGATGAGCCATTTTATCTGAGAAATTCTTTCATCTGTTCTCCCATGGTATTTAATCACCTTATAAAATTGGTGGTTTAAATGTTGTTACTGCATACATGAGAAATAATAAGGAGAGCTGTATTTAGCTTGCTTTTTTTGATCTGGGTGTCTGGAAGGTGTCTTACGGCTTCTGTACTAAGTATTTTTTGCTGGTTTATTGATAGCTCATTAGTCAGAAAAAACCCAACCTCTAAGATATCTATACAAATGAAATACATGGAACTGAGAGCAGTAAAATTAAAAATAAACAATTATCCTTTACAAAAATAAATAGTTCATTACCAGAAGTGATCCAGTTTTGCTCTGGTTTCAGTACATTTTTTTTAGTTATCCCAAACTGTTTTTATATTTACACACACACAAACAAAAACCCCCACAAAATTCTATATTATTACAGTGATGGGCAACAGCAGCTGACTAATTTTGGTTTTAAAAAGTACAGTAGAATGTACTAGCAAACCTTACTGCAATGACAGGTTCTGGGCGCTGTATTAGTACAACACCTATAACTGGATCAATATATAGAAGTATGCCAGCATGGAGTCTGAAAGTATTGATTGAGCATATTGTGTTTTTATTTTCTTTACTAGTTTTACAATGAGCTGACAGAAATCCTGCTGAAATTCCAGAACAAGTGCAGTGACATTATCTTTGCTCGCAAGACTGAAAGAGATGAATTGCTCAAGTAAGATCTCAATGTTTTGTTTAAGCATTGCAGAAATGTAAAAGTATTTAACAGAAATTTATCTTTGGGGACATGTTTATTATGATGAAATGAGAAAGGAAGAATAGGTGTGGTAAGCCTATCACTTCTTTACTTAATCCTAGTCCTACTCTCATCTCTCCTAGGAAAGTGGTAGGAGAAATAAATGGAAAAATCTACTTTGAAGTCTGCTCTATTGTTCCTATGTGCAGTTCAACACAAATCTGTTTCATGTTATGATTTCACTCTCTATTCTTTTTGGCATGCATTTGTTAGTTATTTTATTTTATTATTTCCTTTGAGGAACTTCTGATTTCCACACTCTGCTCCTGCTGTCAATTTAGTTTGAGAAATTAGATGCTTCATCATATATTTCTTCCCATGTCTTCAGTGTGATGGGGGAGAAGCATCGGTATTCTACTTCTGCTCTACAGTCTGCTCTAGTCTCTTACTTTATCATTGCTTAGATATGTGGATTGCTTACAGTGCTGGGGAGAGAAGCACATTGTGTCCTTCATGTGAGGAAGAGTGTTTGATGTCATTGTCCCCTTTAATAGATCTGACCTAGTATAGTATGTTTCAGATGTGATTTTTAGGCTCTTAAGAGGTCATAATTGATAAGGTTTGTCATTTAATCAGTGTTCTTCAGCAAAGCACATAGCCTTTTATAACAAAGGACTTGCTACTAAAATTTTGGATGGTGAAGCTGCAGTTGTTCTGTGTACTGGCCATCTTAGGAATGGGTTGCTCAACCCTCAGTTTTTGCCTTTCCTAACTTGATCCTTTATAGAGTTGTTATTTTTCATTTGGGCTCTGTACTTGTAAACAAAGTCTGAGTTACAACCCCTTCTGCCTTTATTTGGCCTCCTACATTCATGTAGTTTGGAAGCTGTTAGGCTGCCTAACTGAGGCAAAGGTCTGAATATCTCACATCTTTACAATGTTTATGTTCAGTGTTAAGGCTGCAGTGTTAGTGTTAATAGAACATTCTGCTGAGTCTTGCTGTGCTCTTTTACTGTTTTGGCTAATGTTATGATCTATACCCAGTACTGAGTTAGAACATAAAGACATTATTAGAAAATAAATGTAACTGTTAATCAGAGAGTTGGCTAGAGGATAGTTTCCATGGAAGTGATTTGGACTCCAAATCTAGTTTGAGCTAGTTCAGTGATCATGCTTTAAATATTTTACTTACTCTACTGCATCTTTTTGACTGAACTGGCTGCAGTATATAACAAACCATTTTTAAACTAAGGTGCATGTTTGCTCTTTTATTTTTAATAGAGATTTGCAGCAAAGCATTGCTAGGGAGCCCAGTGCTCCCTCCATTCCGCTGCCTACATATCAGAGCACACCAGCAGCAGGAAGTAAGCCAGCAGCATCGCCCGCTCCCACTCCAGCCCCAAGAACCATCGTGGTAAATACATGCTGCAGAATTAGTGGGTTTAAAATACTGAGTCTGTACTTGAGAACTCTAAACTGATCTGTAATTTCTATGTATCACTCCTTAATATACTGGTGTGGTTGGAAATGTGTTGAAGTGAAATAGAGGGCAAAATCTTAAGGCTTTACAGAGAGGTGTGTTATGTACTATTCATGTTCATCGTTTCTAGATTTGAAATTAAAAGCTTACTGCCATTTAGATGCTTTGCATTATCTGTATAGACAAAATATAGAATGTCTGTTTAAAATGAAAATAAAAATGAATTAATCATATAACCACAGCTTTTGATTCCAAGACTGATAAAGAAGCTCCAGCTTAATTCACTTTCTCTTGTTAGGGGACTAAACCACAGCCACCAGCACGGCCACCACCACCAGTGATTTCTGCAGCAAGCAGTTCCTCTTCTGCATTAGCACCCTCTGGAACAGCTGCAGCTCCTGCTGCTGCTCCTGCTCCTACTCCAGGAGCCAGTGCACCTGCAGCAAGCACTGCACCTTCACAGGCACAGGGACCACCTTACCCAACCTATCCCGGTTACCCAGGGTAAGTTACAGGAGCGCTTAAGCAGGTTTTTTGTTATCCTGTTATTTAAAAGCACTTTTTCTTGTGTGTAACATTTTAACATTAGTCATTGTTAAAGTTGAAGGTTTGTTTGCTGTTTGAGGGAAGGGGTTATTTTGTTTGTTAGTTTTTTGGTTGGTTGGGTTTTTTTTGTTTGTTTGGATTGGGTTTTTTTGGTTTTTTGTTAGTTTTAATCATGTAACTCTTGTGGGAATCATTTGCTTGTACCTTCCCACAGAACCAACAATGTAAACATTTTAAGTGTTTACAGTTCATCTTTAAAGGAGAAGGAAAATAGGACTGCATTTCCTTAACCGTGGTTTGTTGATTTTTGCCAACACTTGCATAATCATTTTGTGGTGGTTATCTCAAAACCATTGGCATATCTTGTTTTTCAAGTCTTTAGTATGATATCAAGATACTGAAAAATACAGAGAAAATTCCAGTTGAGTAGTGCTTTCTTCTGATGCTTTTTTCCATCTTCCTGGTGTCATCACAAGGAATTGAAGGCAGCTATGCTCTCCTTTTGTAGAAGGCTCAGCAAATGTTGAAATATGCACAATGTTATTAAACATTTGAGAATTAATTTAGATCAGTTCTAGTTCCAGCAAGCTGCCTTTACTCCACCTTCTGTCTGCATTTCTGTTCCACGCACTGTAGTAGTTTTCATGTTCACTCCTTGAAAGTTAACCACATTCCCTGCTGCACTCAGAGCAAAATGAAAGGAAAGCATTTTTGGAGACTGCATGTGTGTTTGTATCTATTAATGAGTTGTTTTTGCAAATTACCATCATTAGTGTTTTTCAACTCAGGTATGCTGTTTTTTTCCCCCCACACAGGTATTGCCAGATGCCAATGCCAATGGGCTATAATCCATACATGTATGGGCAGTATAATCTGCCATATGCACCCTCACCTGTGTATCAAACTCCTGGACAGCCACCATATCCGCCACCTCAACAGCCTGGATACCCTTTTCCTCAACAGCCTTATTATCAGCAATAATGTCTCTGCAAAGAAGCTCTGCTTGTTAAAATTTGAGAGAAATTGGCAATAAGTGTACTAAAACTTCTAGCTTCCGTTAGTGTACCATACTGAACTGTATGCAGCTATAACTCCTGTCTCTTGTTAACTGCTCCAAAATGTCTAGATCAGTTTTTATGACACTAAACTCTTTGAAAGATCTACTGCAGTGGTTTAGACCATAGACTAATGCCAGAATTTGAGCCTAATTCAGCGGTCTGAAGCAGTACAGTACATTTTGGTTAGACCAAAATACTTGTTTGCAAAAATCTTCTACGTAACAAATAGGTTCAGATGAGAAAAACAAAGCAGTGTGTGCACTGGGTGTGATATATTCTACAGAACCATATAGCATTTCCTTCTATGCTCTATTAGTTTGTATTTTTTTTTAGTTTAGTTAAAATATGCTATTTTGTCTAACAATCAAAGCCTTGTAAATCATCGGTAAAAAGAAATAAATTACTTAAGAACGGTTTAAACACTTGGCATTCTCATTACCATAAAAATGTGTTTTGTGTGTCTGTAGATTGTTTCATTTGTCCCTTGACTTTCATAACATAAAGTTCTCAAGGGTTTAGCCTTACAAGTGAATTTCCACCTCTTTTCCATGATTCTGTATTTTTGTGACAGAATCTATAATTAACCCTTTAAGTGTTGGTAGATGAAGTCTTACAGGTAGAGTTTTCCTATAACTTTGAAGTGTATTGGACTGAAATACATTTATTACCATTTTTAAAGAATGGTTGCTGTCATCTACAGGATACTATGTAAAAGAAGGAAGGTCCGGGTCCTCTTACAGGACCAGTGAGTAGTTGTTCTAACTTGTGTTTTCCAAAGAAATGGTGGTGGAAAATGTGTTATGGCTCAAAATAGGGCAACTATTGATTGCTGGAGCTTTGCAGTTTGCTTTTTAAATGTTTGCTTTTTTTCCCTTGAAAAAATAGATGTATTCCCTCAGGGAGCTTGTTTTCAGTGGAAAACTTTTTTTTTGGGCGGGGGGGAAAGAAAATCTTGTGAATTAAAGCACATTGAATGTTTACTTTTGGATCCATCATCTCAAGGGACAAATAACCTTGCACTGCATTTTACATAAGATAGTGACGAATCTAAGTTTGGGGTTAATGGCTTCTACCAAATATTTGTTAACCATTTTTCAGCCTTTTCTCTTTCTAACAGGCTTGTCTAATGAGGGATTCTCCTTTCATTTAGCCCTTGATAAGAGTTGGTTCTGTGGGACAGTAAATTTTCAGAATGCTTCATAGAAGATGTTCTGGCCTTACAGAATAACTGTAACAGTACCTGTGTTACAAAAAGTTACTCCTTTGTTTTTCTATTAAAGTGCCTGATTAAGATATCGAGGTATATTTTAGTGTAGGTGTTTAGAGGTGCCAGTTATTGTAGCATCTGGGTGGAAACCTCACTGGATCATGAATATTCTTCCTCATAAAGAAAGCAGCATTTGTATTCATATGAGCTCCTTTCTTTCTGTCTCAAGTTCCTCTTGCTGTGTGATCATCCCGATTACTGTGTGAAGACTCCTTGTCTTTAATACTCGCTAACCCCCGTAGAAAATGTGGATCAAAAGGTAGAAATGAGCACTCCTTATAGAACTTATTGAGTACTTAATTCTAAACAAATTTGTTAATCTGTAGAAGCTCAGTGATGCAGGGAACATGATGGGGTAAGGGATTACAGCACCGTAGATGAAGCCGCTGCACAAAGACAGGTGCTTTGCATTTCTTCATAAACATTGCTGAGTGGGGTGGCACAGAAACCTCTCAGTTTTTTTTTTTCCCTGATGAGAAGACATGAGGCAAGCGAGGACAATGAGAAAAAGCTAGGAAGATAACTGTTTGGAAACAGCAATCAGAACCTGATTTTATTCTAACAGGAAAAACAGTAGTTTTCCACTATTTTCACTGTGTCAATGTGCAAGTGCAAGTCTAATGCAATTAAATTCTTTTAAATCCTTTTAAATTCTAAATTTTTAGTATGCCATGGGCTGTAGGTTTTTCAGTTCACAAATTAGATGCATTTGAGCTATTGTGTAAGTTTGTTTCTAGTGCCTCAATTGATAAAACTTATTTTCATGCTGTATAAAAAAAGTCATTTGTTCCAGCATAAAGATTCTTAGAACTGAAATTTCCTTTTTAAAATTTCATAGATCTGGAGTTACTGTCAAAACATTTTTTCCGGTTGTGTTTCTGCTTGCTTTAGTCTATTATTTGAATATGTGTAGAAATCTATGCATTATGTTTAGTTTTTCTCTTTTTTTTTTCCTAAAGAGAACAGAAAAATCCAGACATGTTATGTATCTGCTTTTAAGCATGCAGTTGTCATGACTTTGGTTGAAATGTTACCTTGTTCTTCTATAGTTTATTAAAAAAAATCAGTTAGAAAACCTGATTTCATGGTGTTTCTCTCTACTCCTTTGGGTTCAGACAAGTGCTGTTTTGGAAAGGATGGAAACAAGTTATGGGCTCCCAAGAACGTTTGTGCTGTGGTGAAGGTGTATCAGCTACAGCTGCTTGGTAATAACAGCCACGTTCAGATCCTGGTAGTTGTGTTTATTTCCAAAGCTGATGGAGTGTATTTCCCTCTTTTTATATGAGGAGGAAATGATTAAGATTGATTTAATGGTTCTGTGTTTTCAGAAACTTGTATTCCAAGTTTGTTTTTGTGAACTCGTGTTCAGGCTGGGTTACACGAGACTTCAGCATCATGGGCATTAAAGCATGGGTTGCAAAAATAGGGATTGTAAGGGCAGCTGATGATAGCAGATAAACAGTCCCCATGGGCACTCCAAGAAGTCAATTTATTTTTAAATATTTTTTTGTGTTAAAGGCTTTATAATGCCATGCTTGTTTCAATTGCTGTATGGATGGAAAAGTTTACAACCATGTCCTTAAAGAGACTTTGAAGTCAAGCGTTTATTTCATCTTGTGGAAAAGCTTCCAATGCAATTAGTAAGAAAAGCAAGTTTTAGGAAGCAAGCTAATAGCAGGTTATCAGTGAAATATCAAACTGTTGCAGAGCTAGCAGGTCTTTCCGCAGTTTTTTTTTATTAACATGGTTTCAGCCCATATGGAAAAAGTGTCTTCTTTCCTGACCACTAGTGTGACACTGCCAGCTGATGGTGATTCTTTTACTATTGTCCCATTGTTTTGAGTGCTTTTAGAACTGAGTTGTGAAATTTAGTTTGAATTAGACTGAATGAAGTCCTTTCCTATTTCCAAGTACCTTGAGGCAATATTTGAACCGTGACATACTGTAACAACCTCACCCATTGTCAGGTAGCTGAAAATCACAAGAAAATCCTTTGGAAAACACTTTTTTCCCCCTCTGCATTACCTGAGAGATGTGCTTACTTGTTGCTAAAACGTGTTCAGTTCTGAAATGACTTGCATCTCAGAAGCTGTTTTCTGGCATGCATTTATCCTGGCAGAATATTAAAATACACTAAGTTGAGCAATTGTGGGTTTGAGTTTTGGTTGTATACTATTAAGTGAAACTGCCTGACTTTTCAAGAGTTCACTATGTGTAATTTAAAAGAAACTATTTGGAAAGTTTCAGTGCAGAAAAAGATGAGCTATTACAGCAGAGCAAAACTCAAAATTGCTTTTTTTGTATTGTTTATGGGGAAAGATTTGAGGTTCTTGCTGCTTTTGACTAACATTACCCAATGTGCTAACGTTTTAGGTTTACTATGACTTTTGAAAGGTATATTTGAAATGGTCAGTGTTTCTTTTTTAAAAAATAAATGACCTCTTGTTAATCATGATAGTTAAGTACTGCTAGATTTAAAAAATGTATTTGTTTTTTAAATTGCACTGCTCTAAGTACTTTCCCTTACGCTTTTGTGTTCTGACACTCAAAAACTTTGTACTCAAGTTGAGATTTTTCTGATTTGGACTCAAATTTGGAACTCTGGTAACTTACTGGCAAGCACAGAGTTACTGCTAATCTCAAGTTATGACTTTAATCTTGCATCTAATTCCCCTAATTGAGTATAATCCCCTGGTGCCAACAACTGTATCTCAGTTGTTATATTGTCCTTTTTTTTTCTCCTGTTTTTTTTTAATGTTTCTAAATCCTTGTGAGAAGCTGGCCACCAATTTTATTAACCAGGTTGTGAAGAAAAACTGTTTACTATCAAGCATGAAAAGGAAGAGGCAACTGCCATTGCAAAATCAGCACCAAGGCTTCACCACAAATTACTGCTTTTGGTCCCTTCAGTCCTTTCACTTCTAAATCATTCAGCAGTTCTGCATGGCAACGCCTGTTTGCATTTGCACTTCCAAGTTCAAGCACTCCTGGGTGCTGGAATACTGTTCTCAGTGCTGGTAAGCTGCTGGAGTGTTTGCTGGTGTGAAGGTAGGCTGTTGCTAACAGCACGTTTTCTAGCCAGGTGCAGTGTGTTGCTGGGAAGGCAGAGCAGTGGAAGGGCCATTGGCAATGGAAGGGCCATTCCCAGTGGGCAGCTTGCCTGCAGTCCCTTTCCTTGGAGGCTGAGGTGGTGAGCAACCACATGGATATGGGCCTGGCAACTCAACTGGTTTCAGACTGTGCTCCTGGGACACATGCACACAACAGCTGACAGCATCCAGGTGACAAAACTGTGCTGAGACTTGGCTTTGGTGTCACTGTGGGCATTGATGAGATTTATATCAAAATCAAATTTGACCTCAAGTGACCTTTCACCTAGAGTAACCTGTCCTGTGACCTGAAGTAACCTTTATCCTAGAGTAACTTTTGTCCTGTGACTGTGAGGAACCTTTGCCATTGAGGAACATCTGTCCTTGGATCTCAAGTAACCTTTGATCTTGAGGATCCTCTGTCTTGTGTTCTCAATTAACACTTGACCATGAGGAACGTGTCACCTCAATTAACCTTTGACTGGAAGTAAGCTTTGACCTCATGTAACCTCTGTCCACTGGCCTTGAGTAACATTTGAAATAAATTAATCTTGGCCCTGTGACCTCGCAGAACCTTGTACCTTGAGTAATCTTTGTTCTGAAAGAACTTTTGACCCAGCATAACCTCTGTATTCTGGCCCCATGCAGCCTATGATCTCCAGTAACCTTTCTCCTTGAGCAACCCCTGTCCCGTGATCTCAACTGCTGTCCTGTGACAGAGGCTGGACTAGCCTCATTCTGGAAATCTGCCTTAGAAAGTAACCTTTGACATCAAGTGTCTTCTGCCCTCTGACCTGAAGTAACCTTTGATCTCAGGTAATCTTTGTCCCCTGACACAGCCTGGCCCGGGCTCACTCTGGAAGGATGCCTTTGAAATTGTTGCAGACAAGCAGCATTGTGTGTTCTGGGCAGAAAGCACTGGGCTGTTATACAAACAATATGAGGGCAAATGGCTTCATCTGCCATGGCTAAGCTCCAGCTTCTCCTGCCCCACCTCTGGCATTCGGCAGTAGGATCCTCTGTGGACCTACAACCCTGGTGCCAAAGCAGACAACAGGAGGACTTGCTTATGGTGTATGAGTTGCATGTCCAGGTTTTGCTAATGGTCGCTTCCACTGGAACTGAGAGGCTGCCTGAGGTCGATAACTGCCCTTTGTTTTGGCCGGTACAGCATTTGCAGGTTATTTCATCTATCAGATTTGCCATTGGTCTGCCTGCTTTTGAACGTGTGACAGCAAGAGTGCACGTGGCGTGTGAGGTGGGAGGCCGAGGTGTAAGTGCCAACTACTTTACACTTTTCACGGCAGTGCTGTCTGCCTGAGGGTGGGCCTACCCAGCTCTTGTTTCTCTGATATTTCCTACTAAAGGTTTTCAAATCTCCCCAAAGCCACGCCTGGTGGCACCTCTTACTTTTTGGTAGCTTAAATATACATTTGTATACACACACACACACACACACACACACACACACAAAATATCTGAGTAAGACAGATTGAGCCTGTGCTATTTACATTCTCAGAAGATGAGCAGCATCACAGAGCTGCCTGCTGAGCCTGCAGCAGAGGGCAGACTGAAACCGCATAACCAACAGATTTTTGGTGTGAATATACGTGAAAAGAGATTTGAAGTTTATGCTGGTTGGAAGGACAGGCAAATCGTTTTTTAATTAAGCACCATCAAATTTAACTTTGTGTAGATACGATGAGTGCTCCTTTGTTGATGACCTGGAGCCTGAACTGTAAAATCAGCCAAATGCAGGGACAATTATGTCAGCTGCCTGCATCTATCTTCCTGACCAGCTGCACACTGAACTCAGAGACTGTGCTGCCAAGGTGAAGGGATAGGTAAGATTTCAGGTCATCCTAAACTGCTTTACTGGCCTTCTGGACTTATGTAGCTTTTGGGAATTTTCTACTTTTAGTTTGCCTACTTGGACAGTGTCTTTCTGTATATACCCAGTGCAATTTAAGCTCATCTGGCATGATAAGATGTCTGCTTACCCGGAGCAATGCAAAATTAACTGATTAGGTTTAAGCAGCTGCAGAAATGGACAGTGGAACAAAGTGGAGAGTGAGTGTCATCATGACCCATTCTAAGAGGAGGAGTAGAAAAAAGGGTCCCATGCTGCTGGCAGGAGAGAAGTGTGTTGGCAGTTACAGCTCTGTCACCGTGGGGGCAGCTACAATGCTAACAGCAAATGTTGCACCAGGGGGATGAAAAACAGTTAGAGAGGGAAGATGTCAAAGTGGTCAGAGAGGAGAAGGAGCCAGGAGAAAATGGAAGGAAAGCTGAGGGAGGGATAGCTAATGGTTGAGGAAACAGGAGGTAAATCAAATGAGTTTAGGAAGAGGAGGAAGCATGCAAGAAAGGCCCCAAGACTTTGACAGCATGAATCATAGCATTTTAGGTGGTGCAAGGAAAGCAGAATTCAAGCTGAAAGGACTGAAATATTAACTGAAACAGAAGAAAAATCAATGGTGATAAAGGGAGGGGGAAGAGGAGCTTTAACTGTACAGAGAGAGAGTTCAGAAAAGAAATTTAAAGGTGAAGGACAATAATTCTTTTCCAGTGAGTCTGAAGAGCTGGATGAAAGCTGGGGGTTGATGATGGGCAGAGAAGGTCTTTAGAAGGGAAGACAGAAGATGCAGCAGATCATGTGCATTTGACAATGTTGGTCCAGGCTGGCTGTAACGAGGATTTATGTCTCAGAAATGAGTAGGATAATCCGTGGAGTGACCAATCTGGGTAGAGGAATCAATGTAAGTGCTTACATGCCAGTGTCCAGTGTTGGAGTCAAAAAGGGGTGATGTGAAACTACAGCCTGTAAAGCAGAGGAGAGACAGCAGGTCAAGGTGCAAGAGCCTAAGTCCTGGTGGTAGACAGGAGTATCCCAAAGCAAATGGAGTTTCTCATTTAAGAAAGCTGAATTTCTTCTCTAATCAGCCTCTTGCAGTCACTAGTTACATTTCATCAGAGGGAGCATTTCATATTCTATTAGTAAATTTTTCATTAGCCAGCGGCTTCCAGCAAGTATTAATTTCCATAAGCAGGAAAGGAGTATGTGATCTATCATAGAAATAGATGTAGATCCAGATGAAAAAAAAAAACTTCTCTGGTGCCTTGCTGTTTTCCAGTGTTGTTATATGGCCACATTGAAACACTTTTTCATTTTGCTTTGAAGTAAACAAAACTTTGCAGGGCATTTCCAATCCCCAAATTCCCCAAATTCCTTGGTAGAAGGAATACCTAACGAAGTGTGCCTGGCGGTTCCTTAGCGCTAGGTGGCATTATATGGAAAGGCATAACACAAACCCCGATCATCCACCGCGCACTGCACTGCTGTTAAATCTCCGCATCTCACCAGCATCATCGGCTTTGTGTGGAAAATTTTGAGCTGCAATGTTAAGAGTCAAGACAAAATTGATGCAAGCTGATGGGAGAGAAAGTTTTGCTCTGCAACAGAAAAAGATTGTTCTGAAAATATTAGAGAAATCGGAATGCTACCTGTAAGTCTCTAGAAGAAGAATGTTTTCTGGATTTTGCCATTCCCCACATACACGCACACTTTGGCTATGTTAAGCACGTGGCATTTCACCACAGGGTTGTAAGTGGGGCTTAAAAATGGACCCCCTCCACCCCACCCTACTTTTCTGTGAAATAACGCCCTGTGCCTTTTATTTTTAGTTAAGAGACAGAGAGGCAGTGGGTTGTGTGAAATACTGACAGCAATGACCCACACTATCATTTAATAACCTTGCTAGTATAAAACACTTTTCCTAATCTCTGAAGAGGAGGTAATAGCATACATGGGAGTCTTCCTCATCCACAATTTTGGATAGCTGCTTATTCTGTTGGGTAAGGAAAGGTGTCCTAAAGGTGATTATTGAAATTGTGCTGGTTTCTGCCATGATATAGAACTGACAGTAGGGCCTTGAATATGATACATGCTCTAAGAAGCTGGTTATAGTACAGTTTATGCCCAGGGAGAATTTACCTGGACTAACTATTTGCCTCCTGTTGCTCCATGGTGGCCGTGTTTTGTGTGGCCTCTCATCCACTGGGGAAAGGAGTGGGAGGGGGTGAGCTGGAAATTTGGGGTAATACAAGTAGAAACTTCTTGTGCCTTGGTGTACTTCCCTTGAGCTGTGCTTGCTGTCTTTTGGGGTGGTCTGAAGAGATCTGCTCCCTGCACAGCCCCAGTAATATTCATATCACACAGCACAGAAAATGAGCAGGCATTTGGACCACACTCGGTTGATTTTTCCCTGTTATTAAATGTTACTTGCATGCAGGTTACTGAAACTGTGTATAGTAGAAGTTACAAAGCCTCTCTTGTGAAAAGGATAATCCTCAAATACTGCTCAACAGTCATACAGGTCACTTTGAAAATGACTGTAGGTGTAAATAGAGTTTTCATCTCCTAGAATGTTGATTAATACAGGTCACAGTGATTTTATACAGCTAGTCTTAAGCATGGATGATTTCTTAAAGCCTGTTCAAGATGAGGCTGATGAAGCTTTGTCACAAATAACTCACATGGTAAACTAGTCCCTAAAGCTTTAGAATAAATGCAAATGCTCCAGCTTGCAGGTGTCTCCTTCAAGCAGATCCTTCTGCCTCCATATGTGCTCTGAGCGATACCTGTTGTGGCAGCTTTGCTTTGCATACTGTGAGTTAATGCTGTGCGTGGGGAAGACCAAATACAAACAGAAATTTGCAATTGGAATGACCTTGACTTCTGATTGAGAGCTGCAGAGTAAGGGCAAGAGCAAAATTGGGCTCTGTGGGAAAGCATCTGGTGTGTGTCTCTGCTGACAGCATCTACCGCAGCGAGCAGAGGAATGGCTGGCAGTGCTCGTGGAGAGCGGATTAGAGATTGGGAAGTGTAGGAAAAGAGGACAAAGGTACGGGTTGTACGCTTGCATGCTCTTGCAGCCTTCAAGGGTGCAGTCTTGTGTAACTTAGTTCTTGTAATTGGATTACCAACTGTGACAGGGGAGCATAAAAACGATGAATACAAAGGTATGCTAAAGGATTTCATGTCTTCCTGAAATGATGAATGTACTGATGGATGCTCAGCTTTTTCCCTAAACTTACCTTGATGATCGGACCTGTCCTTTTTCTTGTGTACATGGCTGTGAAAGGCAGCATGGTAGCTCATTTTAGAGGAAAGGAGAGATGGGCCAAACTTAGTTGCCTGCTTCATTTTCTTTGGGTGCACGTGACAGAGCAAGGTACCGCAAGGAATGGACAAAGACACAGGTTATTCTGTGGGACTCCTGAACCTTCATGCAGGTTGTCTTGCATTTTGACAGTTTCTAAGCTGGAGCCCTGAATTCCAAACTCAAGAACAGATTTCCCACGGATCTGTGCTTTGTGGCAGGCAGTGTGAGAGAGTGTTGAATGTCCAAGAAAGTATGAGCTTTCCTACTGAAGCACCTTCTGGAGATGTAGCAGTTACAGGGGTGGCCTTGTTCTCCTCCTCTGCAAATTTTCTATTATCTAGTGAGATTTCTTTGGCTGGGAAACTTACAAGATCACTTTTCCCTTACCTGAATGCTTTCACAAAACTCCTTCCATCTAACTGTCCTCAGAACTTCAGCTTTACTGATAGGTTTATTCAAAGTTGCTGGAGGCCAGGAGAAGAATTCACAGAGGTACAGAAGTATGCATGCATCCACTCACTCCCTTGCAGGACAGCATCATCGCACAAGTGCTGTTTCCATGGAAACAAGGATAAAAATACTGAATAATAGAAATTAGAGACTTGTATAACAAGTATTTTCTGTCCTGGACAAGGTTATTCTCATCTGTATTCTCTGTTTGCATATGTTTCCAGGATTTTATTTTGTTTTGTTGGTACTCTTCTCCTCTTACCCGCAAAGAAGGACCCTCAGCCCCTGTTGTTATTCTTTCTGAAGAAAAATGCTGCATTGCATCACTATGTGCTGCTGAAGCACCTCAATGAGATCAGAAATTCATGTTAAGGATTTTTCCCTGTGTTGGTTGCTCTGCGACCACATCCTGCAGAAAGCAGCCTCTGGGACACTGCAGTAGGTAGCCCAAAGCAAGCTGTGCATTCTTGGTCTTTGAATCAGGGACAAGAACTTGCTTCATGCCAGCACTGGGAGTGTCAAAAAGACACATTAGACACTGATTTATCCTTGCCCTGCAGCTCTCCAAAACGGGTGTTCAGGACAGCTGGGCTCTGAGCCAGTGGTCTAATGCACACAGCAACTGGCTGTGAGTGCCCTGTGCCCTGCCCCAAGCAAGCTGACACAGCCAAACAAAGCCTTCAGAAACTGCGAAAGTGCTCTTGCAACTTGCATATAAGGAAGGCTCTGCACTTTAAAAAAATCTTACATTTTATTTCATAAACATAGGCATCTGCTGCTAATTAAAGTAGCAGCATATAATTATACCCTTTCTTATTAGTAGAGATAGAGTCTGACAGTTGCTTAGATACAAAATAAGCAACTACAGATTGTCTTCTGCACTTTAACAAGGACAGCAAGCTGGAACAATAGAATTGTAAACTTATTCTGTATTCTCTTTGGTAAATGTGCCTGGGAAAAATATGTTTAATCTCACTACTTGCTCGTAATGTCTGCTATAAAATTCTTTAGCTACCCCTCTGCTTTCCTCCACAAAGTACCAACCAAACACTTTCTGTGGAAAGGACAGGGTACCTCCCTGGGGAAAGCATTAGACAGAAGGAGCAACCGTGCAGTTAACAGCCACCATTTTGCTGAGACCACCTTTCCTAGCTTTTTATATCCAATGAAAGTAAGTTTCTTCTTAATGATTAAAAAATCTAGGTGCTAGTGCAATTATGCTGTGGTTTAACCTTAGCTGACAGCTAAGCAGCGCACAGGCATTCACTCCCACCATGGTGCATCTGGGGAGAAAACCTGAACGGCAAAACTGGGAAAATTTGTGAGTTGAGATAAAGGCCGTTCAATGGGTAAAGTAAAAGATGCACATGCAAGCAAAGCAAGGAACCCATTCACCATTTCCCATGGGGTCCAAGGTCTTCAGTCATCCCTAGGAGAGCATCATAAGTAACAGTGACACGGGAAGATAAATGCCATCACTCTGAATGTCCCCACTTCCTCCTTCTTCCCCCCAGCTTTATATACTGGAATGCTGCCATAGGTTATGGGTCCTTTTGGTCAGCTGGGGTTCCCTTCCAGCTACCTGAGCACCCCTGGCCTGCCTCAATGTCAGGGCAATATGAGTAGAAAGGGACTTGACCCTCTGTAATCCCTGCTAAGCAGTTACTAAAACACTGCTGAACTATCAATGCTGTTTTTGAAAGCACAAATCCAAAACTTAGCCCCATGGGGGCTGTTGTGAAAAAATGAATTCTGTCCCAGCCAAAACCAGCAGACAAATAGGAACATGAAGAGTGCAGATACTGTAGCTACTATCTTTAAAAGGCAGGTGTTAAAAAATGTGGTTGCCTTCTTTTTTATGGGTTAAGCTCACAGCCAAAGCCCTCTGGATGTGACAAGATGGATCTACAGCTTTGCTAACAAAGTCTCTATTGCTTCTTATCAAAAAACTCATGATGCTATATTGAGAAATCACTTCTCTTGCCCCACAGATTGTCAGCTGTATCCTCAGAGGCATATTTGAGTGTGTGACCTTTTCTTTTCTCACATTCTGCTAATAACCCCCAACTTTCTTGGCTCACAAATCCAAAACTCTGTTGATACACCTATAGTCTCACTGCTCTTGTTATTAAACTGTAGGGAATGTAATCAGAGCAGCTAATGCCACAATAATCCTCCTGATCCATGCGGTTATCTCTGAAGATATCAGGAACTGTGCTGTCTGCAAGAGAGGTGATGTATTTTGGTTAATTCTGCACCTGCAAACCTTTGGAGGAATACACTGAGCTTCCAGATGCTAAAACACTTGAAGCTGCAGTGAGATTTCAAATGCCTTTGTTATTGACTATCAAAACTGTTCAATATTTCTCGATGGATGGAGCTGGCTCATTCCTGAAAAAAAAAAAGTTAATTTTTGACAAGGTCTTTCATCCCTCTGCAGCACTATTGTAAGAGACCTAACAAATAGATTGTTGGGCTTGCAGGGATGCTGTAGGACTTGGGCTGCAGGGGGTGCCTGGTGAATGTCACAGCCTTCCTTACTCCTTGAAGAGTCAAACTGCAGCATTCCTTCTGGTGGCCTGTTTGAGGGATTAGGGGTTGAACAAAAATCTCAAGTTTTTTCTTCACTTAGATACAGCAGCTTTGGCAGAATTTCGGGCACCTGCAGAGAGAGGTAATATGCAGGGAAGCAGCTGAAGCTTGCTGCTTAGCAGAGCAGGTTCAGGCAGTGCCCTATTCTGCTGCTGAATTACCTCTTGGATCACCGGTACATTAGCCTGCTTGCACAAGGAGATGATGGGATTTTTCCAGCCACCTGCATAATTTCTAAGGTCTACCAGTTCTGCTAACTCTGACTCTTTGCCACCCTGTGTCAGATGTGAAATGACTCTCCCACATAGGAGCCTTTATTTTGGATTTTCTTCCTCCTTCCCAAATGCATGATAAGAGTGGCCATCTGTGCTAGCAAGTACTAAATATTTAGGCCAGCAGTGTGTCAGGCATGAGTTTGGGTTCAATATGAAGGTCGTGGTGTGGTTTGTTGGTTATAGCTCACAAGTAACACATCTCCCAGCAAACCTTCCTGGTGCACACAAGTCTGGGAAACAGGTTGCTGGTGGAGAGAGAAGGATGGTTTGCTTATCATTGCCTATGCAGCCTGCTGGGGCTGACAGGTTGGCACAGGTTAAACAGGTCCAGAGAGGCTGTGCAGCTGGAATTGCTTTTGTATGCGTGTTATTGTCCAAGATTTAAAAAAAAAAATGGGGGAAGAGAAAAAAAGTGAGGGGGAAGAAAAAGAAAAATAGAAAGAAAAAAACACATAAAGAAGAAAAAAATAGATTTCTGAGCCTGATGCAGTCACTGGATGAAAAATATAGTCTACGTACCCCGTGATGGCTAAGTGTTGGTGGGTTTGGAGCACCACTGTCTTTCTCCGGATTGCCTTTTAGTGTTGGTGGGTTGTTGCTGTTGCTTTCTCCTCTGAAACAAGACCAGTTTTAGATTCTGCCTTACTCTTTTGGCAAACATGCCTTTCAGTTGCTGGCATGAATAGCTAAGCAGTCTAGTTGGTGCTTTCAAGTTGGGCAGATCAATAGCCCAGGCATTCCTGAAATGCAGATGAAAATGCTTTTAGGTTCAAAGTTTTTGAGCTACAAACAGCCTCAGGGTGCCAGTGGGTAAAAGCCAAGGCACCTTTTACACTTGCTGTGTCAGCCCCTGGAGCCTGAATCCTCATCTTCTTCCAGTCTGTATGTGGGCTGGATGGTTTGCTCTGCTCTGCATGTCGCCTTACAGCCCACTGTGAACTGACATAGGGAGGACACAGATCAAAAGACACCAGTACACTGAGATGTGGGCAAAACATTACAAGAAGGTAAAGTGCTGCAGTGAAGAGCTCTTAACATCTTTTTCTATTCCCAGATTTTGATACTGGGTTAGTTCCCTTTCCTTCCCAGTGTGATATGAGTTTTATCATCCCAGTAACATTAATTTGCCAGATCTTTTTCTGAAAGTCTCCTGACAAGAAAGCTGCGCTGTGACTTCTTGTGCTCTTTCCCTCCCCATTAGATTTTTCAAATATTTTGATGTGGGTTCAGAAGCTTCTTTCTTCTGCTGTTTTTCTTTTCTCAGCATGAACTTCATGGTCTCAAGGGGTATATTCAGAGTACAAATGCAAGCAAAATGCAGTGTCACTGGATATGCTTCAGGCTCTTCTACATGAAACAAAGAAACATAACAATCCCTTCACCTCTTCCAAACATAAGGATCGTCCTACTTCCTGTTGGACAAAGTCATGCAAAAGTCAGTAAAATCCTCAGCCAGCTGAGCTGACTGCTCATCCTTTTGATTTGTGAGCAGTTGACAGTTGCGTGAGATGGTTTTTAGCAACTTTGCAGAGAAGTTGCTTGTAAATCCTGCCCCCTTCAGAGCACCACAGACCCCTTTCAGGAAACCAAATTTCAAAACAAAGTAATCTGAGAGGAAGGTTGCCTACTGTAGTCTTGCTTGACATTTTGGCTTCAGGCAAGACATGTAAGTGCATTGGTATGTTGTGCCAAAAAAGGTATTTCTCTTTTGTTTTATTGTCTTGATACAAAACATCTCCAAGCCAAGGCTGGTGGCTCTACAGATGAGTTGTGGTATTTTGCTTTGTGCTTGGGTGATGATACAGGTTCTACTGACAAAACATACATGCAGGGCTCATGTATGATCAGAAAACCAACCTCCAGTGAGCTGTCACAGACCTCAAATAATACCTCTTTTTCTGTACTCTACTGTTCCCTCATCTCTTCTTTTTTTCTTTTTAAATTTTTTTTTCTTTAAATAAGAGATCCTTCTCAGCTGATGTGCCTCTTTCCAGACAACATCTCAGGAATCTGGTATAACATATGTCTGAGAGGCTGTGGATATCCTCTCCAGTGGTTCAGTGTCTGTTTGCCTGTCTCCCTGTTGGGGATTTTGTTACTTCAGCACCAGAGCAACAATTAGACCTCACCTTTCTTAGAAAGGGCTTCACAACACAAGAGGAGAGGCTGTTCCCAACCATCTGTAGCTGCCAGGCTATAGAAGGCACTTCACATGAGCACGTGATTGCCATGGACTAGCTGGGGTGGAAATGTTTCTCCCAAGGCTCAGGCCTGTGGGCCTCTGGTGCAGGCAGGTGTCTGAGCACGGATAAGGAGGTAGGGGCTGGGTGGGTGAGCCTGTAGTGGAGAGGGGTATGGGGATATGGAAGAAGAATAGGATGGCAGAGCAAGAAGCATCCTTTTTTGTTCCATCAAAGGGACACACATGGGCTGGCATAGGACTGGTACCACTTTGTCCCATGATCACTGTGGAGGGACTGCTGCATTTCCCTGGAGAACGGTATCACCCTTTCTGAGACCTTCCTGAGACCCCCTATAGCTGTGACTGTTAGAATGTGCCTTACAGCTATCTGTATCCCATTGGCCCGGGGCCAAGATAACCCACCTCCCAGACCCTAGATAAACCCCCACACTGCCATTGCTCTTTCTCTTTTTCCTCCTTCTCCCCGGAGAATAAACATCTGGAAACTGAGCCTCTGTGAATATCTCGCCTGGCTTCTGGAACTTCTCGCCTCTGCAGATCCCTCAAGGCTGAGCTAGCTGAACAGTTCAGGGGGGCTGAAAGGGGGGAGAAAGTTTCAGAGGGACCACTGCAGGGAGGCCTAAGCAGGTTTCATCTGAGAGAGCTCCCAGAGCAGATATCTCTTATTTTGCGCAAGTTACAAATTGCTACAGATCCAGGAGTGAGTTCCTAATGCAACACGCATGATCTAGGAAAGAAGATCTCTGAGAGGTGGAGAGGTGGTCTTCCAGCTGGAATGGGTGTAAAACACTAAATGCCTTCTTATAGCCCTTCACGGGCTGAAGTGGTATTTAATTTGAGCCCTCACAAATGCACAGACACCACCAGAGCTGTAAATGTAGCAAAAAAGGAGGAAAACTGGGCACCCAGGAGCTGCTTTGAAGCTTCAACATATCACATTGAGAAACTGAAGGTTTTACAGTTTGAGTGACAGCTAAAGCAGGGTCCCCTTTGGCAGACTGCTCTCTTCAGGCTGGCCAGTCCTTATCCCTTGTAGTTAAAGGATGTCTGAAAGGTATAGCTAATTGGAATAACTTCCTCTATCTTGATGCATCTTACACCTCTAGAATCTGAAGTATCTTTGCTAAAAGGAGTTTTTGAGAAACTTTAAATAATTCTTTGGCAGCAAATTAGATTCCAAGCACAGCTCAAGTCTGCCTTTACTCATGCCATACTTTTCTTTTGTGACTTTACTTCCAAGATGTTGCTTAAGAACTTGCTTCATTGCTTTGCCAAGGAGAAAAAAAAACCAGAAAAAAAAGAAAGAAAGAAAAAAAGTTTTGCTTTTTTCCAAGGTTTATTGGCTGTTCAGCATGGATTTCAGTGAATCTGACAAATCTGGGATGCTTTTGCATCAGTGAACTATAAGATACCCAAATAAATGCTGTTACACTGAGAACTGTCTGGTGCCTGCAGTCCAAGCAAAATCGGGGAACATCCATATTTGTCACAATGGGGTCATGTTGTTCCCTCTATTAAAAATAAAGGGTTTTTTTTCAGAGTATAGGTTTCAACAATTTGTTAGTCACCGTGTTTTTGAAAAAGAGCTTCCGATTTTCCAGTTTGTTAGTGTTCTTCCTGTGCTGTAAACAGTGATGCTCGATCAAATACCCTGACACCATTATAACAAGCTGTACCCAATACCTTAATGAAAACATCTGTGTGTAGGCTCCAGGGGAGGTGAGAAGCAAGAGAGACTGTTTTTCTCCCTGTATCAGCATGTTCACAACTCTGTAGTTTGTATAGTCCAGCTACATTCCCTCTGCTTATACCCATTGGCTTTCTTCCTTTTCTGAATCTGGTCTGGGTGTCCAGCATTGAGTATCCAGTCCCAGATCACCAACTGAGGTGGCAGTTCTGCTGCTTGGGCTGTACTGACAATTCTGGGGGAATCCAGCAATGAGGAAAGACTGTGGTGACACTCTGTGGTTTCCCTGCAATGACATCCCACATGCCATGTTGCTCTGTTTTCTAATCCCCTTGAGCAAACATTTTGACTCCCACTCCATACACTTCTGACTTAGACCACATTTATATTCACATCCAACAGTTAGAATATCCTTCTCTCATTGTCCATGCATCCCTCAAAGTCACTACAGCGCACGAGGGCATTGTTCTGCACACAGTACCTCATTCATAAATTTTCACAGGCATTCTTCTAGACCCAGCCAACAAGGGCATTTGTTAACTGAAAAGGGATTTCAACCTGTCTGATACAGTAACTGTGGGGTTGACTGAACCTGCAGAAAGCTGACAAGAGATGATTTCTTACAACTGTGAAGCCTTGAAGCGTGAAGTTCGCAGCATTTCTCATCCTTTCAGAAGGCTGTCATAATTTGATGGATTAATCAGGGTTACTTAGCAGGGATGCTTACCTGGCAGGACAAATTTTGTGCCTCTCCTGTACAAAACTCAAGGCCAGTGAGCAGCTGCATCTGGCTCAAACAATACTGTTAAACTTTAGTACCAAGACCTATATGAGTTTTATGTTTCCAATGTTAGCTTTTCCGCTGCTGAAGGTACTCCTGTGCTTTGTCTTAGCTGAGGTGCACACATTTTTCTAACCTGCATCGTTTCATATGATGACATGCATAGAGCATTTTGCAGTGTTGAGGAGGCACGTATTTTCTCTCTCTGGTATATATTTGTTACTAACAGTCCAGTGTGCAAGTCAGCATGATTGTGTAAAGGATAATGTACTTCACATCCTCTGGTGCAAGTTCTGTTAGCTTTTAAATCAAACTTTCTGCCTTTCACCAGTAAGTCTTCAAGTTTCCTAAAGTTTCCTTGCCCTGGGAGATGATCAGCTCTCTGACACAAGATCATGCAAAATTGGGTGTGCCAGTGTCCTTTGTCTCAAGTATTCTTTGCCCTGAGAAAAGGTTGTGAAATGCCTTTAGCTAGTGAAGCAGGGGCCTCATTAGGCTTGGCTGTGAGATGACAAAGACAGAACCCTTGCTCCTACCTGTGTGCAACCTTTTCGGGTTGGACTTTGTGGCTTGTGATTCCTCCTGCCCCACTTTGTGCTGCAGCTTGACCTTCAGGTTTCCTTCTTCTCCTACCTGATGGAGGCCAAAGCAAGCCAGCTTGCTGCTCTCCCTCCTGCCTGCGCTGGTCTGTGTACCACACTCTGTGCTTGTGGCACCTGCCTGGGCAGCTAGTATTAGTATTTTGATTTTAGTTTTCAGCTTTTGATCTGCTCTCCTATAGCTATTAGTCATCTTGTCTCATTCATCAATGAGACTGCTTTTCCCCTGAGAGGAGATGCTCTCTTTCTCTTCCATGTTCACCCTGCTATTAGAGCTACACCCTGATCACGGCTCCTGAACTGAGCTATGCCATGTGCTTTTCTCTAATGCACTTTACACAGCAGAATGCAGCTTCTCAAATGACATCTCACCTGCAAATATATCTTCTTTTAAAAAGTTTTGAAAAGACTATTTAAAGTATTTTTCTAAGTTTTTCCTTACCACCATGCCTAACTTGTGTCAGGACAAACAGGAGGAATATGTTTTTCAGAATGGGAGGGTTGTATTTCAGATTGGAAAGCAAGCGTGAAGCAAATGACACTTCTGCCTCGGATCAAATGCTCAGACTAGAAAACACTGATCTTCTGTGACTCACCCAGGGCTGCAAGTTCAGCTTAACATAGCCTTATATTTGGTAGCAAAAATCTTCGGAAGCTCTGCAGTGTTGAAAGGCTTGGCTCATCTTTTTCCCCCAAAGAACTCCAGCAGATCAGGAGTGAGCAATAAGGTCTGATTAGGGCTTCCAGACTAGACCTCATGCCTGTTTTGTTAAACCCAAAAGCAGAAGCTTAATCTTTTTCCTAGGAATCTCCCTACAAATTGCATTCTGTTAATTGAAAGTCCTTTTAATTAACATCTTCAGAGTACCCTTCTTGAATAGCCACTAATTAATGTTGGCTCTATTTTGGTATAAAACCTAGTAAAAAAATCTCTTTTTAAGTGTTTTTTTTTTAAAACCATTGCATTGTGAAGAGTTTTACACATTCTGAGTGGTTTGTTTTTCACTGTTTAGTTAACTATATATATATTTTAATGCTTTTGTTTTTTTCCTTTTTCTTTTTTCCTGCAGTTCTGCTGCAGCCTGTCCTAGAAATATCCTGAACCGTGGAGTTCTCTTCCATGCTAATTCTCTAAATGCCACAAAGTCTTCCTGCATCCACATGAAGACTTTTCTAACCTTTTCTTACCTAGAAAACAATGTCTGGCTGCTGCAGAGAAATTCAGCGTGCTCTTGGCCCTGCTGTTTCAATACAGCCACATCATATCTCACTAAATATTCCTCCTCTAAATGAGAAGCAGTTTTAAAAGTAAAATTTTGGCAAATCGAGCATTTCCTCCCTTTTTAACAACAAAACAAAACCCCTTTCATCCCTAGACACACACAGCTTGTTGCAGCCTCACCACTGCTGAGCCTCAGCAGCATGGTGCAGCAGAGCTTTGTTTTTCTGAGTTACAGCAGGTCTCCCTGACTCGCGCCCTGCAGGATGTCCTCCCGCTCTCTCTCTGTGCCTGTCTGTGCTGCTGCATGTGGGAAGCCCCAGTCTTCCAGCAGCTGACCCTGCTCCAAAACTGAGGGCAGCTTCTGAGCTGGAAGAAGTAGGCTCTGACAGCATGATGCCCGATGGCTGATTCGCTGCAGGGCTTGTGATGTGGTCTGCCAGGTTCTGGAGGGTGCCAGCCTGCCACCTCCCACTGGTAGAGAGCACCCGGAGTCACAGCCACTTTGGAAGCAAGGGCGGGCAACTATTGAGGGCTCCCAGATGGCCCCAGAAGTGGTGCTTTTCCTATCTAGCATTTTTCCCGTGCAGACACCCATTTTTCAAGCCTGGTTGGTGTACCTGAGTAAAGGTGTGTCTGGCTGCTCCTAAGTGGATGGATTATACTGTTCTGAACTCCTCTGACTTCAGGTCAGTCCTCCTTGAACCTTGCTAGATCCTCACTTGCTCTGAGATCTTCAGGTAAGAACAGATATCAGGATGTCCTTTCATTCCTAGTTGTCAAAAAGATTGCAAGAACATTTTTTCTACAGATGGATGTGAACTTGCCCTAACCATCCAAGCCTTTTTCATCTTCATATTAGATTACTTCAGCATATTTCTACATGAGGCTATGCCAAGTGCAGCATACAGCAAAGTTAATAATGGAAGAGCATAGAAGTTAAAAGTAAATATGGTGTTTTAAAATTCATTCATGTTAATAATGCAAACTGCTACTTTTTAAAATTCCTTGCTATGTTTTTACAGTGCTACTTCAAAAATCTCTCCATAAAGAAGGCTAAAAATCAAATACAACTCATAACTTTTTAATTCACTTATGATCTTAATGGAGGCTGGTGTCCTTTCCTTCAATGATTCTCCTGAAGACCTTAGGAGTGTGGGATGAAATCGAGGGAAGTTCATGTATTTGCTTCTGTCTTTCTGTTGCTTGTGCCAGCTCTACAACACGTTGCAACCCTTGTTGAGGGTTCCCTGCTGATGGCTTGTGAGAGGGCTGGCAGATCCAAATGATGCCCTGATATGAGGCTTGAAAGAGAACGACCAAATTGGTTCTTTTTAAGCTTTGCTCTGAGTTTTGTGGTCTATGTGGAAATATTCTCTAAGGCCTGAAAAGCTGGATGTTTTCTCTCTTTCCTTCTAAAAGGTGGTTAAATTTCCCATGGGACTACTTGAAGTAAAAAGCCTGAAGAGACAAAAGTGTTTGAATATTTGGGAGCAGTAAGCCCTGGCATGGTGTTGGATGCTGAGGCGGATGGGTAGTACTATAGTCACACATATGTTTCTCTTCATGTGTTTTCATACTGCTAGCAGTGCTCAAAAGCTGTTCTTTATTTTGTGGTACTTAATAGACTCATAGAGCCTTTGATAGGGGGCATTTTGGCAGATTAACATGGACTCAGAGCAGTTTAGCTGTTCTTAGGTGCAGTATGTTCACTGAGCTGGAAATACTTTGCTGGAAAAGTGTATATGGAAGAAAGGAAAGCATTCTTAATATCTTTAAGTTACATGTGATTAAAAAGAGGTTGAAAAGGCTTGGCAAACAGAATTTGCACCTTCTATACACCAGAACACAGGTAGAAGTACCAGGTCAAGCTCTGGGAACTTGAATTTTAATTCCCAAAGAATGCAGGTTGGAGGGATGCAGCTGCAAACAACCCAACTTAGTGGTTCCCAATCAGTGCCTACAGCAAATGCCTCTATAATGGGAGGGCCGCGGACAGATCAGGAAGGTGGCTTTTTTCCTCATGTCCAACTCTAACAAGAATTGAGCTCCATTTTGTTTGGGATCTTTCTGGAAACCACCGGCAGCAAACAAGAAGCACCAGGTGGAGGCAATGCCTCCACCACCAAGGACCACACCAACCCCTCAGCACCTGCCCTCACCCGGGGTCCCCCACCCCTGACCATGCTCCAGGAGCCTGGGTGTGTGGCAGGTACATGATAATTTGAGTCTTGCTGGGGTTTGCACAGCTCTGCCTGCACGGCTGGTGCTAGCCTGCTTGCCCTGTTAGACCCTGGCTTGCCCTGTTAGACCTGGGTGTGCAGAGTGATGGATACTCAGGAGCTGTCTGTCCCTCTGAAAAGTCAACTGCTGCCCACTTGCTAAAATAGCAAGTGTTGCAGTCCAGACTAGTTGAGATCACAAGCTCTCCCAAGGAATTCTTTGTGGATCAAGTCTAACAGGGTAAATGAAATCTCCCTCTGAGAAGGGATCCCTGAAAAGGACATGGGAATAGGTGCTGCCTTTCTCCTACCTACAGAATGTCAGTGACTCTTAACTCTGGCTGCTTGTAAAGGGTCTGTAAGCCACCAGTCCCCTTTGCATTTGCTTTGCAACTCAAAGAATTCTTAACTTCGTGCCTTACTTTTCCCTAGTGACCAAATTGTTTTGGCCCTAGAGCTGGCTGCTCTCAGACAGTCTATATCCTGAGCATGGAAGCAGTGCAGGATTTGTCCCCAGTTCAGTGTCTGTTTTTCACAATGTTAACTGTGTGACCTGAAGAATTTAAAACAGCTGGTTTCTTCATTTATGGCCACTGATGACTGTGGGAGCCTTTCTAGGCTTGTATTTGCCATCCATTTCCCCAGTGGGAAGCCAGAAGGGAGCAAGAGGAATCTATTTCCCACTGTTTAGCTGTATTTATTTTCCACTGCCTGCCTCTCTGCCTGCAGTACCGCTGATGTTCCCAAAGCACCTGAAGTCATTTATTTTCTACCTCTGCCTGTGGCAGTGGTATTGCACCCTAGAAGGTTTTGCTTGAGGCCTTCTGGGCTTGCTCTAGGCATGTGAGAAAATAAATAGACTTAGGAGCAGCATGTGTTAAATCCATGGTGGGTGTCTAGACTGCCAAGGTTTGTATATGTTTTCAGTTTTAATAAGTGTACATAGATATATTGCCAAATATCTGGTAGACAAACATACTCTAGATGCTGCAGACTTGCTGTTGGTATGGTCCTCTCAGGAGCCATTTGAACAGCATCAGCTTCCCTTTATAAACACTAACATTTCTTTAAAAACTTAAAGGACTTTTGATGGTCTCCATTTAATTAGGAAAATCTTTGCTGTGTTTGCCTTGTTTTATGAGCTTTCCTGGGTCATCCAGACTCCTCTGTGGATTAGGAGGATGCTCTGTCATTGCCAGGGCTGTTCAGGTCTTGCTGCTCTGAACCGAGCTGTGCATGCGTGGTCCAGGGTTCAGGGGTTTGGACGAGAGCAGCTGAGGAAAGGGGCCAGTTGGCAGGGTTTTTGTTGAAAAATTATGAGGTTTGGCATGATAAAATGGCTACAGGCTTCAAAAGTAATAGGACTTTCACTCTTGTCTATGATTATAAATGGCTGGGAGTCAAGATGTCATTTATTTCCACAGCTGGCTACTTAGGAAGTGCTTGGTTCATGCTTTGAATAACTTGTGTTTTCTCACACAAGTGTTTTCTGATGGTCTTTTGCAGATGTACCTACACTTAACATCACGTTTCCATCTGCTGTGTTCCTTTAGCCCAGGTGGAACCACTAATTTGATTTCTTCACCTTCACTGGCAGATTTCTTGTCTGCTGGCTCAGCCATATTAACAAAAAGCAGAAAAGCTGCTGGCTTGAAGGTGGGGCAGGTGAGCAGGGCTGCTGTCCCTGGTTTATAGCCAATCAAACCTCTAACTCTGAGCCTCCAGCTGGGGAAAATGTGAGGAAGGAACATGAGAAGGTAAGCCAAACCAGTTTCTCTCTTACTTCGCTTGGTCACTTTCCCTCATTCCCCTATATCTTGCTAGCAAAGGCACCTGCTGCTTGTCTGACAGCTGGCTAAGGCTCAAGCTGGAAAAGAGCTCATGAGATATTCAAAATTCTGCTATTTGAGCTCCCATGTACCTTCCCTACTTACCACAGGGGAGGCAAATCCTCTTACCCAATTGTCAAATAAGCCCAGCAGCAAAGCTGGAAAGGAGGAAATGAGCTCTGTGTGACTGCCTGGTCACCATGGAAGCTCTGGGGAGTGTGCTTGGCCCTCTGCTTTAGAGGTGTTTTCTGGAACGTTATGGGTCATCCTGAGTACCCTGGCACTGAAATGATCCACCCTGCTCAGCAAACTCATACAAGGTGACAAAATAAATTTGAGCAATTGATACAGTTTGAAGTTACAGATGAAAAGGGGAAATTTTCATCAAATAATTAATTTTTTTCCATCGTGCTGCTGCCCCTTGGCTTGCTCTACAAACAATCCTCTGGTGGTCTGTGCTCACAGGGGTCATAGGAAAGCTTCTCTTTCTATTGAGGAGGGGGTGCAGGAGGAGAAAAGTCTAAAAATAATTTGGTCTTTTTTTTCCCCATGGAATTGAAAGACATTAAGTTTTCTGGAATATCATGTCAATTTGGTCTTGCTGTGGAATAAGACCAGTACCACACACAAATGAGGATATTTGGGTACAAAATGATTGCAAACCAATATCTTATTCCAGTGCAAGCTGGAATGGCTGCACAAGAAACACAAAGCATCTGGTCTGTGTTCAACAGAAGCTACAATAAGCCATAAAAAAAAAAGAATTCATTGCTCTTTTCTGAAGTTACTCAGAAAGCTACAAAATTACAAATAACAGATGATTCTTATGATTTTCCTTCCTGGGAGTTTATAAATACCTTAGGTATTTTTGTTTTGGACTGTGTTTGACATTCACACAACCCTGTGCAGAAGGTGTGTGTATATATAAGATAAGTAGCTCTAAAATGCTTCTCTGAAAAATTTTGTAGGCTTCTGAGCAGGCTCTGCAGCATAATTGACATAATGGCTTCTATCCCCTTCTTAAAATTTAAAAGTGAAACATAAGAAACTGATTTCTCCAGTGTACTCCCCCAGGTCACAGTCTGAATACGGCTGTTTGTTAGCAGTGTGGGCTTTTAAAAAAGGTACCTTCTCAGGAGGTGAGAAAAGGTGCTCCGTGAACTTTGCAGCCCCTCTGGTGAGGCTGCACTTGAGCCAGCTGTTCCCCAGGTCAGGCCAAGGCGGATACAGGGATGATTCATAAAGTTTGTCTCCAGGAAAAAGCAGTTTTCTTGAACAAGAAGGGTATCATTGAGACCTTTGAAAGCTCTGGGTTGCTCACCTTGAATGAGGTAACTCATGGTTGCTCTGCAGAGCAACCATGCACCTGGAAGGAAAACTCACTCAGCAAGGCAGTTTTTCAGAATTTGCTAAGATTGGGCGTTTATCTGCTATTTAGTTGGTACCCATCAGGATAGCAACTAATTGAAGCCAAAGGGACCAATCACGGTGTAAGATACTGGGCAATGTGAGTAATGATAATATTATTTGGCCTTTAATTAGTCATTTAGAGTTCATTTCAGAACTGGAGAGCTTAGGTTGGATTCACTGCTCCTGCACATGGGTTCCTTGTGGACTAATTTGTGGCTCCCACAGAAGGGGGCTGGTGACTGCAGAACTGCTGATATCTGCAGGTGTTTGCACCACTTTCCTAAACCTGCCATTCATCACTTGAGAAATTGGGATTTTTCTCCTCTTTTGTCACAAAATATCTGTGGTCTCTCAGGTGTCTCAAATCTTGCAGATTTCTCTAGATGCCAGTTAAATTACAGCAGCTTTGCTGCAGGATAACAAGCCTGGCTACCTTCCAGCTGGTATCTTTGCTGGTTGTCTGGCTGTTAACCTGACCAGGAAAGTGCTATGGATGGATGTCTGTCACAACACAGTGTTTGTTATTCCTTACCTTGCTGTAAGTATATTTGATTAGGGTTGAACAGCTGAAGTCTGTGAGAATTAAATTACTTGATTATTGTCCATTAACATCTGTGCAGGGAAACTGGTTTTAATAAGGATTGCAGAATATTATAAGTTGGAAGCAATCCACAAGGATTGTGAAGTCTAACTCTCTGAAAAGGGATGGATGGAATTTTTTTTTTCCTCTTCACTGCTGGATTTCTTTTAGGAATATGTTTTCCTGGAAACTTTTTTTGTTTGTTTGTTTGTTTGTTTTTGTTTTTGTTTTACTTCTCCTGTAATTTCCTGTATGCTTTAACAGGAAGAATGACTACTGTGGTGGTTGCTGCTGAAAAATTTTGGATGAGCAGATAGGATAAGTGATAAATTCTGGCGCACCCTTAGCATGTGTCCTTTGAGGTCTGATTTTTTTTCCTGTGTTCTGGCTACTGTAATTTGATGTGGATTGATGCTATGGCATTGCCTCTGATCGTTAGATTTGACATTGCTGTGAATTTAGAGAGGTGTTTTTGTGTTAATCAGCATCTCTGTTTCTTTATTAAGGTCATATGTGCCCCCCTGCTGCCTAAAAGCTCCCCATGAACTTATACTAGGATCTTTTCTTGGCTTCGTCTCCTTGTTTCTATTTGTGCTTGCCTTGAGCAATTATATGTATTGCAGTGAGTAACATATCATTTGCTGAATCCTGCCAGGAAAAAACAGTCTCTTATTGTTCATAGTGGCTTTTTTTTAAATAAGCTGGATTATGTAGTACCTGCCTTTGTCTGTTTCGTGAAATGAATTTTTCACTGAAAAATGGTTTTCACATAGCACGTCTAGCTATACCGGTACTGAAAGACAATCTCATAATGACAAGGGTACACATGTTTTAGCAGTGGTCCCTTTAGAAAGTGGGACCAGGCTTGAGGAATTCATTTTGGCACATTTTGGTACCTGATTGCTACCGATGAATCATCAATGGAATGAGGTCTTGACTGAGTTTTAAGTGGAAACAGCTTCAAAGGAGAACTGCTGTTACACCTACAGTGAAATCTAGAGCTCAGTATCCTGCAAAAGGCAGTGAACTCCTTTTGGGAGGGGGGTGGCAACTTAGGTCAATGCTGAGCTGAAGCACAACAGCAGCAATCAACTTGAATATGATTGATGCAAGATCTACTTGTTTCCACCAAAGATGATTTCTAACAGAGCCTCCAGTATGGACTACCAGGCCTAAGGCTGGCAGGGAAGTTGCTGAGGGGAGATGGGCAAAGCATAAGGCATTTTTAACAGAAACACTAGAGATTTAGATGCTGTCTAGAGCCTTACCCTGTAAAAATAAGTCACAGCAGCACAGGAGTAGATCCTCACCCAGCTCCAATGTATGAAACTTGAAGGTCTGGCTTCTCTCAGTCCCCAGCTCCTGCAGTCTAAAGCTGCTGAAGAGTTTTGTAAGGATGTGTAGCTACTGTTCTCCCTATTAAAAGGGGTGGGAAAATGAACCATAACCAGTCATACTCTTTATCAGTTAGCAGATGAAGGCTGTAAAAAGAATTATGGCTACCTGTCCTCAGCAGTTTTGTGGTTGCTGTATTTATTGAGCCTATTTCTCTTTGCTGAAACATAGATCTGAGTATACAGCTTTTCATGCTGCTCATTAACATGGGCAAAGCAGAGAGTTTAAATATCACCTTTTTGTGGAGTGAATATTTTCAGCCCTCCATTCTTTCACTTTTCTGCTTTTTCACACTGTTCTCTGAGCTGTGAAAACTTTTAATTTCTCTTTGTTTGGTTGTCACCCCTGAGGATGTGACTCATCAATGAAGGGATGGACACCAAATTTGTGTTCTGCAGTTTCTTTGTAGGGACACATCTGTCCTGAGGCAGTTCTGCTTTTTAAGTAGCAGGGGATTTTAGAGAGTAGAAGAAAGGTGTTTTTGACTAGGAATGATAAAGGTTATCTAGTCAAGGCTTCTAAGAAAAATGCTCCCCTAAATTCCTTCCATTGTATGTTAATAGGGTTTTGTGTCAGAGTGTGGTCTGTGGAGGCTGCACAAAAAGATGAGGACATCCTAGAGGAGCTTCTTTCCCTATATAGCTCTGAGCTTGGAAGGACCATTTCTCTGCTCTTGAGCACAGTTCCAGAAAGATTGAGATAATCTTATTGATAGTACAGACAAAATCAGTGGGGGGTAGCTGGGCTCTGACAGAGTGCCACACAGAGCTCCCCACAGCATTTTTCTCTGTGCGGCCAGAGATTCTTATTCTTTCCTTTGTCCCTTAGGCTGTTCCCACTGTCATGGTATTGGGATGCTCCAGGGAATTTTGCAACTTTGGTGAGCTTGTGCTGACTAAATTAACAGCTAGCTCACCTGGGGCACAGGTGGTTGTGATTTACTGGACACCACTTGGAACCAAGTCACAAAATTTTGCTCCTGGACAGATCCAAATCCCTTCAGAGCACTTGGCCTTGCCTGTGAAAAGACCTTAGCTGTGTTGAGCTTGCTGGAAACGTTGATGTATTTACTTCTACAAAATTTATTTTTGGCGTTATAATGTCGGTTCAACCCCAAGGGAAACACAAAGACCTTTTTCCAAAGAAATCAGTTCTATTAATTGGCAAGGAGGACTCTGTTGCATGAGAAATAGTTCTGGTCCGAGGGGATTTGCAGCTGGCCTGATGGGTGCAGTTTGAAGTGAATGAAAAATAGGAGTATTACACTGGAGAGCAATCATGAGATGGCTGCACAATGCAGCAACTTTTTTTGGTTTTTCAGACCTAGGAAGGAGCTTACCAGCAATGAATCTAGAAGCACCTTGCTCATGTAAAATTGAGATCAGTATGACTCAACATGTGTAATTGATATAGTAAAGCTGTAGTATTGAGTCTTAGTCATAATGGCTTTTTTGAGTGATGACATGTGGAGCAGTGAAGCATTTTGAAATATCCCTCACCTTCACACCATTTTGCTGACCATTTTGGTATGCATGGGAGGTGATGGGTAAGAGTCCTGTGGAAGGGAAAGCCTCTCAAAACTTCTGGGAAGACATTTTATGAGTTTTTTTCAATAAACACATATAATTTGTATTTGTTGAAACATATAATGTTTCAACAAAATGAAACATGAAACAAAAACATATAATGTTTCTCAAACCCTCTCACTACAGTTGAGGGAATTGCTGTGATTTTGCGTTTTCTAGTAAAGATAGCTACAGGTGTATAGGAATCTAACTTTGTAAGCCCATGAATTTGAAGCAAATGGATGTGTATCATCCAGTTCCTTATGGCTTTAATCTCAATGGGTTTTGATAATATAAGAACAGGGAAAGGACAGCTTGTTGTGATGGACAGTTTAATCTTTCCTCTGGTCTAAAGATCTGAGAAGCATAAATTGCCTTTTTAATACTGATAAACAGTAACACTGAGGGAGGGGAACTTAAGAAAATGTTACATCTTAATAGATATTACATCTTAATAGCAGTTCTCTCCTGAGTTCCACAAATCTGTTTAATGCTTGAAGTTTGCTAAGTCTCTCCACCCCACAATAACTGTTTCCTTAACCCTTAGTAGATTGGTGACATCTTCTGTGGTGCAGCAGTGATTGTACAACAGCTTCATGATGGGACTTTTTTGTCCACGCTTATTATATGACTAAAGCAACCAGCAGGCGAAGTATCTGTCTGCCCCTTCTGTGACTTTAGGCAAACTCATAATGTAAATGATGTCTTAATACAAAGAGAGGGAGGTTAGATAAACCCCCTAGTCCTTTACAAGGGAGTAAGCTGTGTTTCTTCTTGCTTCAGCCTCTTTGACTGAATAGAAAAGGAATAATTGGGGAACAGATTGAAAATATGCAACTTGACTTACTCACAAAAGTGTAGTACTGGCAGTGACACTTGAAGTGTTTGTTATACCCAGCCCTTCATTCTGCCTCGGGAAGAGACAGGTCCTTGTCAAGAACTTCTTACTGTGCCTTACTTCTCTAGGATGCAGGGCAGGCTTCTATCAGATTTTCAAGCTGATCTGACATAAGAGAAATTAAAAATCCTACAATTAACCACTTGATGACCAAGCAGCCAGCCTACATATGCCACAGCTTGGGAGTACAAAGATGGATATTATCTGAGAAGATCTAACATGGGAACAGAGAATGAAATTGAGTCTAGACTGGACATCAGGTCAATATTTCCCAACAGTGAGGTCTAACAGATTGCAGAATACCTCTGGGTGAACGGTACCAGAATGCTGATACATATGGTCCCTGTGTGAGTGTTCAAAACCAAAACCCAGCATATGGCCCTACAAAGGGCAGTGCTGTGCCATCAGGGCTATAGAGCAGAGGGAAAATGATCCCAGTCAGAGGAAAGAGGCTGCTAACACTGTGGCGTTGCATGGAAGGCGTGGTGATGACATCTGAACTGCTTTCTGTAACGCCTGCCTGGGTCACTAGTGGCTCCCCAATTAACTTGCTGCTGTGACATGGGAAAGGGTGGCTGGAATCTGGATTTTAAGAGCAGCCTGTATATGCCTTCTGCAATTGTTTCATATGAGCCTGCAAGGGCAGGCGTGGAGGAATTCCTTTCAAAGGGCAAAACAGGGGTCGTTTGACATTTTTCAGTAAGCTTGATTGGTAGAATAAACTTAAATATCCCCTTCAATTTTGGTAGGAGAAATTCCATTTGCATGTTACACCGTTATTAGCAGAGACAATGGGACAAACATTGCTATCTTGTTAATTATAGGCATGTTAATGATATATATTTCTGCAGTCAAATAGCATTTCAAGTCTATTTCCTGTCTTAATTTTGTGCTGTGCTGTTTGAAATGTTAATGAAGCCAGAATTCTCAAAGGTCATCCTCTGAATGCATTTTCTTTTTTTCCTGTTTTGTTTCAGAACAATTTAAATGAGGTTTTGTACCTAATGTTGCTAACAGTGTTAACTTTCCTGTTTAATTAATGAAAGTGTGGGAACATCTCTGCCCTGGTCAGTGAGTTAAATGAGAAAAGCTCTGTATTCCTCTTTAGACCATCCCTTGACATTTTCCTTCCATGACACGTATCCTGTCCCTCCACTTTCCCCCAGGAGCCCCTACTACTTTGTTTTCATTGGCTGTGTGAAAGAATGGTTAAAAAACCAAAAAACCTTCACAACCCAAAAACCAAAAGAAAAGTGCAAATTTAGCAGAACCGGGTATTGTGTTTTCCAAGGAGCCATTAATCATCCTTGGAAAGTTTTGGTTCTTCACAAATAATAAAGGAAAGGACTGGTAATTGCTGTTTTCAGCTAATTGACAGATTTGTGTCATGAAAGAAGGAGAATTTCTGAATTACCTTTGCTGATGACACTTGAAGGTTGTTTTAAGCTTTTAATTGCTACTGAATTGAGAGACTGTCCCTTGTCTGTGTTCATCATTAATCCAGTAGGTGAGTTTCATTTGTTTTTAATACTATTAGATGACAGGCAAATGGTAAGTGTAAAAGATGTTTCTATCAACTTAGTTTAATATTGTGTATTAGATCCTAATTCGGCTTCTGCAATCCTTCTGTGGGTTTCACTGAAAAGTAGGTTGTCGCCGGCAGGTGTGTCTATGTACAAATCAGGAACGGGACGGGACTGCTGAGGAACGCGTCAAGAGCTGTTTATTTTTTAGCATCGGTCTCATTACATGGTTATGACAATGGGAAGATGCTAACAGCTCACATCTTAAGCAACAGACAAATAACTTAATGTTACAACTTACTTTAAAAGTTGTCTTTTACAACGTGCTCAAAACCCTCTAATTTTAAGAAATCCCACAATAGGTGGAGGCTCTTCATTATTTGCTGGTGGAAGCCTACTCTGACCTCTTGCAAACAAAAGTGTTGACATAGGTAGAACACATGGCAAAAGGGATCCTACACCTTCTCCCCACCAGGCAGAAGGTAGGACACAAGTGATTGGATACAAGTCTCTGCTTGGGGTGTGGGAGAAGTTCCTCTTTGACTACCTTTCCTGCCTGGGTGCCCTTATACAAAAGATAACAACAAGCTCTGGAATCAGAAGGACAGGGACATGAAGAGGTGGATGATGCTGGTGAAGGGTCTGGAGCACAAGTCTGATGAAGAGTGGCTGAGGGAGCTGGGGGTGCTTTGTCTGGAGGAAAGGAGGCTCAGGGGAGACCACATTGCTCTCTACAGCTGCCTGGAAGGATGTTGTAGCAAGGTTGGGATTGGCCTCTTCTCACAAATAACAGCAATAGGACAAGGGGAAATGGCCTCAAGCTGTACTTCAGAGGTGATTCAGATTACACATTAGGAAAATTTTTTTTCACAGAGAGGATTATGAAACATTGGAACAGGCTGCCCAGGGAAGTGGTTGAATCACCATCCCTGGAGATATTTAAAAGGTGTGTAGATGTGGTGCTTAAGGACATGGTTAGTGGAGTACTTGGCAGTACTGGGTTAACAGACTTGTTTTTAAATGTCTTTTCCAACCTACTCAGTTCTGTGGTTCTATGCTAGAGGAGTTGGTGAGATCAGGTCAGCCTAACCCCCACTTCATGACCATGTCCCAAAGAAAAAATGTTGTTATAGGTGGCTCCTTTCTGAAGGGAAGACAAGATCCACTCTGCCAACCAGACTCACCTTTCAGGGAAGTATTCTTTGGGATTCTAGTTAAAGATATTTCCAAGAAACTTCCTAGTCTGGTATGTTCCTCAGATTATTATCTGTTACTCCTTTTTCAAGTGTGTACCAATGAAGTTACACTGAGAAGTCCAAGAGAGATCAAAAGAGATTTCAGGGCTGTGGGGAGATTGGTAAAGTGATCAGAAGCACAGCTGTTATTTTCCTTTATTCCTCCCAGTTGTAGGGAATGACATCAGGTAGATCCAGTTTACTCATACCTGCCTCTGAAGCTGGAGTTGCTGACAGAATTTTAAGGCTTTCGATCATGGGAAACATCAGACTTAGATGGTGTAGTGGGAGTCTATGGGTTACCCAGCCAGGATGATGACACCAATATTGTTCTCTTAGGAATTAAAGGATATCTGTAGCTCAGGTACCCTTATCCTTATGGGAGACTTCAGTTTCTCAGATTTTAACTGGGACTGTGATAAAACAAATGTGGACAAGTCAAGGAAACTCCCAAAGCATGTTGAGGATAAGTTTTTGATATGAGTTCTAAGGGAGCTGACTAGAAAAGGGAGCCTCCTAAACCTGTAATTTGTCAATGGAGATGGTCTCATGGGTGAAATGATAATTGGTGGCTGTCTTCACCACAGTCATCATGAAATGCTTGATTTTAAAAGCTTTGACATGAGAAAAACTCTCATCAGAGTTGCCACCGTGCGTTTTGGAAGGGCAGATTTCCAAAGGCTGCTTAGGCTTAGGCTGCTTGAAAAACTAGTTAGTAAAGGTCCCTTAAGAACCTGCTGTCAAGGGTAGTGGAGTGCTGGTCGTGTTTTAAGAACCATCTTTAAGAGTGCAGGAGCAGGCAATTCCAATGTGTCATATGTCAAGGAAGCAGGCAGAAGCCTGCCTTGGCTGAACAGGCTGAACTTGCCTGGGCCTTTGGCAGAAAATGAAAGTGTATGTACTTGCTTTTGGAAGCAAGTTCAGACTATGTGGGAGGACTACAGAGATGGTGTTCAGTAGTGCAGGCAGAAAATTTTTATGGCCAAAGCTCAACTAGAGTTGAAGCTTGCCAGTAGTGTGGTGGATAACGAAAAACTTTTAAAATAATATTCACAATAAAAGGACCCCTAAAGTAAACCCTGGCCTGTTACTTAATGAAGTTGGTCACCTCACAAATATGGATGAAGATAAAGCAAGGGATGTTTAATGCCTTCTTTGCCTTGGTCCTTAACACCAGTGATGGGCCCTGGTACACCGAGAGGCCTGGGTAAGAGGATTCCAGCTGGGGAAATGATAAATTCCCAACTGACTTTAAACTGGTATAGGATTTGCTGCTGTAACTGAATGCCCATAAATCTATGGAACCCAATAGGATTCATCCCAGATTACTGGAAGTGTTGGTCAATGCTACTGTGAGACCTCTCTGATATTTGGTAACAGTCTAAGCAATCTGGAGATGTCCTAGTTGACTGCAAACCAGAAAATGTTGTTCCAGCTTTCAAGAAGGGTGAGAAAAACGACCCTGACAATTACGGGCCTGTCAACCTCCCTTTGGTGCCTGAGAAGATGACAGAGTTTATTCTGGGAGTTACTGAAAACACCACTTGAAAGACAATGCTGTCATTGGTCAAACCCAACATGTTCACGAGTGGAAAACCATGCCTTGCTGATTTAATATCCTTTTTTATGTCTAGATTATCCTTCTAGTGGACAAAAAGAAGGAAGTGGATGTGGTGTTTTTTTTTTTTATTTTCTGTTTTTAGCAGGGCTTTGATTATATCTCTCACAATATCTTGCTGGACAAAATGTCCAGCACACAACTAGATACATATGCAATATGCTGGGTGAACAACTGGCTGAATAGTTGGGCTCAAGGAATTTAGTAAATTGGATAGCATCTGGCTGGCAGCCAGTCACTAATGGTGTTCCCCAGGGCTTCATTTTAGGGCCATTTTTCTCACGCTTCAGTGCGTTGTAAGTATGCTGATAATACTAAATTAGGAGAAGCTGTTGATTCCCTTGAGGGTAGAGATTCCTTACAGAGAGATTTTGATAGATTGGAGAGCTGGGCAATCACCAAGTGTATGAAATTTAACAAGAACAAATGGCCATTTCTGCACCTGGGAGAGAGAAATTCTAGATGTGCCTAGAGATGGGGAAAGAAGAGGCTGGAATTAAGCTCTTCAGACAGGGATCTTGGGGATTTGGTTGATGACAAGCTCCATATAAGCCAATAATGTGTCTTGGTGGCCCAAAGGACCACTTGAACCCTATCCTGGGATACACTAAGCACAATATATCTAATGGATTAAAATAAGTGCTATGTCTCAACGTTGGTGCAGCCTCACCTTGAAGTACTATGTGCAGCTTTAGGCTCCATAGTATAAGAAGGAATATAAAATATCAGAATATGTCCAAAGATGGGGAAAGGACTAGAGGGCATGACTTAGGTTCTGGGGTTACTAAATTTGTTCAGCTTAGAAAAGAGGAGGCTGAGGGCCTCCCCATTGCTGTCCAGAATTTACTCATGATGGGAAGCAGAGAGGGAGGGAGGTGCTGATCTCTTCTTTCTGGTGTCCAATAGTAGCAAAATGGCTTAAAGCTGTATCAGGGGAAGTTCAGGTTGGACATTAGGATAAAGTTCTTCACTGACAGGGTGGTCAAGTACTGGAACAGGCTCCTTAGAGAAGTGACCATGGCTCTAAGCTGCTGCTGTTCAAGAAGCATTAGGAGAATGCTCTTGGATTTAGAGCTTAACTTGTATGTTGCCCTGCATGGAGTTGTACTCAATGATGCCCATGAGTTCTTTCTATCATTCCGAACTGTAGCCCGACTCCAGGTTCTTAAGTCTCTGATATGGCGGGGTGAAGAAGAAAATGGCTGAAATGTTAATGTGTGGATTTTGGTCTTTATTGGGTTAATCAAAACTGGAGTAGTGAAGGGAAAGAATTCAGGGTTTTAATGAGGCATTTTTTTGTTATGCCTGAGTGTACCCATAAATATATGCAGGTGAGGTAAGCCTGAGACCTTTTGAAGTAAGCTTGTTATTTTTCTTGTAATTTAGATATCATGATCAAACTGCAGGTAGGGGGCCAGCATGCAGGTGGAATTTTACCTGCTTCTAATATGAACAATCCAGAGTTTACTTCTTGTTTCTTCTGTGAAGGTGACTTTGGTCCACTTCTTACATTTCTCATTTCACTACTGAGATTGTCAGTGTTTTTTACCTTCACTGCCTAGAGCTGGAGAGTTCCTCTAATATCATTTTTATTGCACGTGTTTCCACGCGCATCTCTGAATTTGCAGTTTAGAGCACTTCAAGAGCAGCTTTCCAGGCTGGAGACTCAGCTGTCGTTCAGGTGCAGAGGACACTTAATTAAGCTCCTGAGTGGGGTTCAGCATGTGCCCAACATGCAACCATTGCACAGGAACTGCTGCTTTGTCCCTGTGTGGAAGATGGGGAAATATTTATCCTGTGGCCAAGAGCTCTGGATACAGAGAGGAGATATTTGTGGGAAGAAGTCTATGTTATTTGTAGCTCAAGAACACGCACTAGCTTAAAACCAGGGTTGTCACCATGCAACCCTCTAATTTACTGCAATTGCAGAGGTTGGGGACCTCTCAAAATAATAGTGCAAACAAAAGCTGGGTTTTGCTAATGCCAGCTACAGGCAAGGTCATTTTCTGAGGATGGCATTACTGGAAAAATTAAGCAAGAGCGCCGTTGGACTTGGCAAAGCTCAAGGGACAGGTTTGTGGGAATACTTGCCCATTGAGTGCAAGAGTAGAGTTGCCCTAGATCTGTTTCCTGATGCTGCAGGGGAGAAAGGCTCTTTTTTTCCCTTCTTCTTGCTGAGGTTTTCAGGCAGCAATTGATGCAAAGGCTGATCTCAGCTTAATTTGCAACGGAAAACAGACCGAAAAACCTACAGGCAGAGATTGTCCTCTACTAAATGTAAAATGAAAATGAGGGTTTGGAAGAACATATACTGATGCATGTCTTAGACAAAAGTTTCTTATGCTTTTGCTCACAAAGTATAGAGCAGTATTCTTCCTGTCCCTCCCCTACCCACAAAAAAAGGAAAAAGAAAAGGCAACCGCCCCCGTTCCCCAAAGTGCGAAGAAAAGGACACACTGAAGCGGGGTTGTGTTGTGGGGGGAGTCTCTAACCTGAAGTACTGGGCAATGCCATCTCCTACACCCTTGTTTTGGGAGATGAAGCAGTTTAGTGATGTGTGTGCTAGCTACACTGTGCTATTATCCAGCTGGGAATTCTTTTATCATTATAGATTTAATCACAAAGTCTGGCCTTGTACCCAAAGCACTAGCACATCCATCAAGATGGATTTTGCTCTCTATGGCTTTTTATTTTATTTTCTTGAAATAAAGACTGTATATTTGGTTTCATATTAGAAATCAGCTTTGAGAGAAGATGGATGTTTTTAGCAGATCTTGGTATTTTATGATATTTACAAGGTGCAGAAAAAAAAGTGACAATATATTTTCCCAAGTAGCCCAAATAGTTAAATGGGAGTTCTTTGTAGTTCCCTTGCAAAAAAATGTCTTTTTTGTGAGGTAATTATGGATTTTTATGAGCACTCCTTGCTAATCAGGTTTAATGACACTAAACCCAAATCACATTATTTTCCTAGGCTGTGTTGCAGACATGCTGCATTAACCCAAAAGAACAAAGCATAGAAATGACAACAACAAGAAAAAAAGTAAGAAGAAAAAAGGAAACAGTAGAGAAGCAGAATCACTTGTGTCTCTGTGTCCTGCACAATGAGAGTAGCACAGCACTAGAGGAATAGGAACAGGAGTGGTAAAATTAATGATAGGTAATGCTGCCTTTGAATCTTCTGGGAATCTAAGGCACCCTGGAAAAATATTTGCTCTTAATTTTATCATCCTTATTGCAAAGTCTAGCTGATTTAGCTAACAGAAAACCTGTGTAATGTTGGGTTGCATTATTTTAGTATAATGTGTTGCTGCTTTTTTCTTGCTAAGCTTAACCTTCAGTTATAAATCAGTAATAATGGAGTCAGCTTCAAAAGAAAGGTTTGTTCTGACCTCCCAAAAAACACCTCCAAACCCTGGAGGTAATAACATTTGCATGTTTTTCTCCTGGCTGGATAATAATTTTGCAAAGCCTGTCCATATAGGCTGTGTTTTAGAGAGTTGGTAGGAATTTCACTGAGCTGAGGAAGGGGTATGATCATGTTGGAAGTATCTTAACATTCATACATGGAGCAGACTTTTACATATACAAATCTTCTTAGTCCTGGGAAGAAAACAAGACAACGCACTGACAGATTTATATCAATTTTGCTGTTTTGTTGTGTGCACTTATTACTTAAAAACCCTCCTTGTCATTCCTAATACGTATTGTGTGGGATAACATAAATTACCTTGTGAATTTCCCTCTGCTATAATTTTGCTTTCTAAGCTCCATAAAACACCACAAGCACTTTGCCTGTAATTAGTATGTGAGTTATTTGTGGTATTGTAAAGCATTAAGCGACTTGTAACTGTTGTCTCTTGGCACTATGCATCTCTCACAAATGGGGTTGTGGTCTAGGATATCATCAATCTTTTCTTTGTGGTTCAGAAAAGAAATCTATTTTCTTTGATAAAAGACCCATTGGTCTTTGTGATCTATAAATCATTCTTTTCAAAGAAACCCTTTGAAATACCAATTCAAGGTAGTCTCACAGAATATCACTTTATAGATTTTTCCTAGTATGGAAGATAATCCTTGTGCCTATCAAAAAGGAAGAGCTGTACTATTTTTCACTGAATTTTGCAACTTTAGAAGAAGCTCTCTAAAGGCCTAATATTGCCATCTCTAATCTTGTGTCCTGCATGAAGTTAGAGTATTTTTTGCTAAAACAGCATTTCTATAATATCCAAGTATGAGATGACTGAATTATAACCAGGATCATATAAGACAGCATTCTTTACAGCATTGAAAATCCTTAGCCCTGTTAAGGAGAAACATTGGTGTCTTGTGTGTGTGCTTTTTTTGTGTGGGTGTGTGTGTGTGTAGGTTTGCTTGTTTTGTTTTCCATCCCTATAAAACTCCTTTAGAGACCCTTCTGAATTAGCTCTTTTATCAGAGGCTTCCCATGCAACTAATTTTGAACATATCTTACATTCTGTGAGAAAATACTTGATATTATCTGAACTTGTTCTGGTTGTACCTGCCCGTCTAAAGACTATAAGCCACTTCTTGATAACTGCGTGGTCCTAGGTGAAACAGCTGAAGAGGAAGTGGCCAGATGTCAGTGTCATTATGCCACCACACTCCTGCTGATGGAGAGTGTGGTGTGCTGGGTCTCCTGGTTTTGTTCTTTGTTTTTATTCTAAAAGCATTCATGTTTTCTAGAGTTTTATTACTCTGTGAAGAACAGGAACTTTTCATCTAATTTGAAAATTTCATCCATAACTTTAAGGAAAATGCCACACAGTGCAAAAATAACTGGAAAAATCGCCAGGGGAGACAGCAAAGCAGTCATAGGGTGGCGGCCTTTCTGTGGTATAAGAAATGAGCAACACTTAAATGTGCAGAGTTTATAATTTCTTGGAGGCCTTCAAGAACCTGCTGTACAAACTAAACAATAACAAACAATGTAGCTATTTTACATAAATAATCCTTTCTGTTTCTAATCTACCGGCTTAATTCCTGCGGTGGCATATGTTTGCAGTATTTATTTCAAGGTACTGTTATTGAGCTCTACTGTGCAAAGGAAATTAATTTATCTGCATGAAACTACAATGTTGGAGAGGCATTATGTGGCTGTATTTACAGTTTTCTTCTGTTTAGTGATTATATTGTATCTTTATTTTTCCCCCCCCCTCAATTTATCTTTTGGCTGGCTCAGAGCAGCAGGATATTTGGTGTGGGCTGTGAAACAGATTTAAGAAGTCAGAGGCACTTTTAATCCAGTCCTAACTTCTTCAGTCCATAATCTGCCTGTGAAAATAATATCATATTTCTCTCTCTTTTTTTTTTTTTTAATAGCTTTCTTCAGGGATATCGTCAATCTGTACTTTAAACATTTCCAGAGAAATGAGGACAGTCACTAGAAGAGTGGAGAAGGGTGGTACAAACCTACTGAAATTGCATCCTTAGTAAAGCTGAACACCATAGTCCTAAAGAGTGAGAAAGGAACCAAGATTTGAATCTAGCTGAAGGCAACCCAGGAGGGGTGGGGTGTTACGGCAAGCATTTTCCTCAGCCTATATTTCCTGCTGCGAGGAAAATGTGACTATTGAAGGCTTTTTCAAAGAGCAGGGTCTTCACCACACAGTTGTCTCATCTAAAACTGTGTAACAAACAGCAAGAAACCCCTTAGATCTGGCTCTAGGATGAGAGGATAAAGAGAAAAATCACAGTTCTATTTCTGTTCACTTGTCCTTCACGACATTAGAAACGGGGCGGTTGTTTTTTAGATTTCAGTAAGTTAATTATTTCTTTGCTTTTTACTTGGCTTGTATTATGGGTGGTGTCAAGGTAACCAACAACTACCAAAGCTTAGTGCTGTTCCCACCAGTTTTCTCATCCTTAAAAAAGGGAACTGAACTGCTTTTGTGAGACCCAGCAGCCTGAGCTGATCCTCCAGAAGATCCAGAGCAACCAGCTGGAAGGGCAGGCTCAGCAGCTGGTTCCTGGGGCCTGAGAGGAAGATGAGTTTTCTGGTGCTTGGCAAAGAAAAAAAGAAAAATCTCCTTGGCCTGCAGCAGGATGTTGGGGAAGGGGTTTAAAGTCAAGAGAGTTCTTAAAATTTACCTTTAAAGCACCCCTTTGCTTTTCCTTATGGAGCTAAGATGCCAGTTCATTTCTTTCCTCCAGTTAAGTCTGGTCTGCAGAATTGCTGTGGAAATCTACTAGTTTCAGCTTCCTGTTTGACTGCCATAAGCAAGGAAATCCATATCCTCCTTGCCAGTTTTTCAGCAGAACCAACCTGTTTGTTCCTGGGCAGCTGGGTGAATTGGATTTTGGAAGGATGCTTTGTGTCTTTGAAGTCTTTTCTGGCTAAATACCATTAATCTTCAGAGTGATTCAGTTCTTAAGGTAATTTGTGGCTTTCTTCTTTTTTTTAAATCCTTTAAAGGCATGATATGGAAAAACTTCTTTGCTCCAAGATAATCCAGTATAATTAGAACAGTGTCACTCAACTTAGCAAAGTCCTTTATGCATGTTTTTTTTCTGTCTTGTTAAAATTTAAATCCATGGTAAATAGGAAAAGGTGTGATTTATTGTTCATTTATTCTCTTTCCCCACACACTGTGCCCCTAAAACTATTTAGCCCTTTTTTGGTTTTGTGACTGTGATATTGACTGGAGTTACTTGTATGAGGGGGTATTACTAGTGTCTAGTGTTGGTGTTTCCCCATTCCTACAGTGAAGGAGACAGACTGGAGTGAGGAATATTAATATGGTGAGGTGATGGACCCTGAGACATGCTGGGGAGACTGAAGGACATAGGTTGGTTTAGCCATGCGGTGGCCAAGGTGGGGAGCCAGGGATCTCTTTGTAACCTTTCCATCTCCTAATGGGGGGCTGTAGGGAAAATGGGGTTTTCTCAGTGGCACAGTTAAAGAATAAGAGGCAGTGGGCAGAAATAACTGCATAGGTAATTCTTATGGGATTAAGGGCAAATTCTTCACAAAAAAGGGTGCCCAAGCACAGGAACCAGGGCAGCTGTGGACTCTCTAACCTCCAAGGCTTTCAAATCTTCATGGGTGGAGGCCCTGAGAAACCTGGTCTAATTTTGAGCAGGGCATGGGCCTAGATGATCTGCAGATGTCTCTTCCAACCTGTGTTTTTCTATGACTAACAAAATAATGACTTTTTTTTTTTTTTTTTTCTTTTAAAAAGGTAGCTAATACTTTCTAGCTGCAGTATCATTTTCTGGTAATATGTTGTCTTTGCTGGTATACCTGCTGGTATACCTGGGAATCCTTCTGCTCCTCCAGCAGGAGTTGAATGTGGCTTTTTGATCTTTGAACTTCAACTTGAGCTGTGTCTTTCCAGGCTCTGTGAAATAGCTTGCTCTCATTTCCAATGCCTGGGATGATAAACTGGCTTTTCTCTGCTTCAGTGCTTCATCTTGTTGTGGAAAGTTTTATTGCCCAGATACAGCTTCTGTCTTCCTTCTGCAAATACCTTAGTTTGGTGGAAAGCTGACTGAGGTGCCATGGGGTACTGTTCCCTTTTGCTTTCTGATCACTTCAAATTTTATTAATTTGAGTAAATACAGTTTAAAAGGTTGTTATTGAATTAGAATTTGTGTTACTAAATGTGACATTCTCTCATGCCTTGTGTAACCATGCTGTTTTGTAGATTTTAATAGCTATTTTGCCATTTTTGTCTATAGAAGGTATAAAAGTATTTAAGACAGCTCTGAGTTAGCAGCATATCTATTTTCAAAGTATTTGATGTGGTTTGGTTTCCTTATTCTTTGGACTTGTCTGTTATTGTTGAATGACTTCTTTAAGTATCAGACTTTATTCTTTTATGCATGTGATAATAAAATCATCTTCTGGCTTTTCTCAAGGATTTGACTAACTCTTTCACCACTTGATTCTTGGATAGTTTTGTTTGTAGCCTGCCAGATCCATAATAATTCCTTGTTCGTGTAGCTGACGTTCTTTGTCAGAAGTTGTAATTTCTTACAAATTGCTGAATAACTGCATAGTGTTTTGCTCACTTTCTATATGTGCTGATTTCCTAAAAGCTTCCACCATTTCCCATTTGCCACCACTGTAGTCTGCTCTCTGTTCAAAGTTCAGTTCTGTTACTTCTACAAGCCTTTGGTATTCCAGTTGTCCCATGTGAAGTCTCCCACAAGCTTGATCTTGCCTAAAGAATATGTTTCCAGGACTTCATGAGTTGTCTTTCACCTCACAGTCTCCTAGGAGGAACTTTCCCTCTACCTTCATGACAGGGGTAGTGGTGGGGCAGGGCACCTGCCTAGATTGCTCACTTGCCAAAAGAATTTAATAGAAAGCTGTTATTTGCAGACGTTTCTCCTGCTGTGTTTGAAGGACAGAGGATGACAACTGAGCTTTCTCAGGAGCCTGTGAAGGCAGTTTAATAGCAGGTAGTCACACAAAAGCCTCTCTCTGGGGACAGGAGAAGGGAGGTCTATAGAAATATGTCTTCATGGTCCAGTCTAATTCTCATTCTTAGTGGAATAAAGGTGTCAGACTTCATGTTCTGAAAACTCTAATTTTGGTTTGACGAAATATTCGGAAATGTTTAATAATCATGCTAAATGCCATGCTAAGTTCTTCCTAAGTGCTTTGAGCTTAGAAATATTTTTGTCATTTTGATTGTCCTAACTCAAAATCCATTTCAATGCTCCTGGGAGTTCAGGAACGGCCGTAAAATTCCAGATGCATGGTCCATCTCACAATCTCTCCAGGAGTTCAGGGAAGAATACAAAGTTACCTGTAAGCCAGTTCTGAAGTGCTGCTGGTTCAGTTCACATCATCAGATGGGATTACATCCTTACCACTTTTAAACGGCTACTGTGTGTGCTTACATCATCCTTTCTGTTAATCTTGACCTAAACCCTCCATGGTAAGGCTTTTCACAGCTCAACCATGAACTCATTAATGCTTTATTTGTAGATTATAATTGAAGTTCTCAAAAATACAAAATCTAATTGCTACACCTGTGTAACTGAGGTAATGGAGATCTTTAGAGACAACCTGTTAGTGGAACAGAGGATTAAGGAGCAGGACATCAGTAATCCATCAAAGGACTAAGCATAGACTGTGGAAGACTTGTATGGCTCTTACAAGGAGAACAAGTGGCTGGGAAAATTCAGTGAAACGTCTGTAGGTAACAGCTCATAATGTGAGCTGTGTCTGTGGTACTGCTCATCACTGGAGTTTGTGAGCATGTTTTTGCTGTGGAGAAAATAATTAGCCAAATGTACAATGTGTAGTAGATGACAATCAATAAAACCATGTGCAGTACTTCATACTGATAACATACATCGGATGTAGCCCAGTTTGGGTTCTTTGGATTCAAAGAGCTGGAGTGCTCTGGGTACAATTTCTAGTTGTTTTATTACCAATGATGTGACATGTTTACTATTTGCCAAATATAACAATATAAGCTCAGTATTAAAGCATGATAAGCTAAGGTTGACAGAATCAGATTCTTTGAAAGAGATGGGATAAGGAATGTCTTTAAGAGAGGTGATAAAATCAGTGGGTGATCAGTTGTATTCTGTTAACAGATTTTTTTTTTTTAAATTTAAAACTTATTGCTATCTAATCTTTTTACAGCAACATGTTCTTAAGAGAAAATTATTCAGGTACCAACTCTGTTTACCCATTGTGTTTGTTGTATGTATACTCCTTTCCCCTCTTAATTTTTTTGGTAGTGGGAAACATCTTTCAGCTGACAAGGAACTTTTCTAATATGTCATTTTACAGGAAAGAAGCTTAAATTTTTTTCTCATATGCGGGGTGGGAAGTGCTGACATTTAAGCCAACAGAACTGCTCTGATGCAAAAATCCTTTCTATATATTAGGAATCAAGTTAAAGGAATTTTTTTCTGTTGCTTGGACCAAATAGATTCCCTGGTTTTGGACCCACTTGCTACTTTGCTTTATGTATCATAGTCCTGTAATCTGGCTTTGGTATCTGAGAAATTTCTGGGGCTCTTGCAGATTTTGTTTCAAGAAACTTTTCCCCAGTCTGAGTGGGTGTTTCTTACAGACTTCCAATTATATTCACAAATAACTTGTCTGCATGTATATGCCCCCACTGGCTCTGTGCCTCAGCATACACCATAGTATTACAGATGAATTCATTAAAATGCTTAGGCATTCATTGCTGACATTTGTTCTGTTTAATTGAAATAATTTCTTCACCTTTTAAAGTTAGCTTTTATGACACATCTAAACTTTGGAACATTCTCTTTTAAATTATTTATAAAGCTTACAAGTTATTTCTTAATTTCTTGTTTAGTTGTCCCAGATTGTGTTTTTATGTGAGTATGTAGCTGTATAAGAGCATGCCCTTCATCTTAAAAATGCTGCCTAATGTCTAGATTCCTAGGAAATGCATTTTCTACAGGCTCTAGGATGAATGTACGACAAAACAGCTCTGTTAAAATGCATAGTGATGTTATGCTTTTGAAACAGAGGTCATTTTAATCAGTTTGTGTTTCTCTGTGGAGTGACCTGCCCACTGCTGCAAGTAGCATCTGGAGCTGCCTAAATGAGGATTTCTTTGTAACTCAACTACATTACAATGACAGAAAATGCAGGACACCTTCTGTCTTCACTTCAGCTTGTTCCAATTTACTGAAAACATGGAGATTTTTGTGGCTGAACCTAAGCTTGGCTGCTTGAACTTACTGATATATAGGCCTGCTCTACCTTGAAACATCTATTCTGCCTGTCTGTAATTGAGCTAGAACAGAGAAGGAAAGGAGGGTAAGGGTTTATTGACAGAACAGCATGTCCTGTGTTCAGAGGCTTCAGCTCAGGCTTGTATTATCAACTGAAACATTGCTTCCCCAGCATATATCTGCTCTTTGGCTGTCTTAATCATTTTGCATTCTAACCTCTAACAGTGCCTTCAGTGTATTAGAACCAGCAGGGTCACTCGGTAAATGAGTCTGAAGAAACATATCTTTTTTTGTTGTGTTTGAAGGGGAAGCATAAAAGACACTACTGCAGCATGAATAAGTTTTGCCTGAGTGCACAAAAGCCCAAAGAGTGTCGTGTTTTTACATGTGTTTTTTACAGTGAGTCTTTTCCTAGATTGCTACCTCTGTAAAGATACTGAGGAAGAACAACCTGGTTAAGGTCATCTCCCTGTGTGAGTCCTCTGTTCCTGAGACAGACAAGGGCTTAGTTTTCTCAGGTGGAGAGGCTTTTTTTTTCCTCCCTGACTTTTTAAACTTTATTTGTCCAGCCAGCCACTCGAGAGGGCAGAGACAGCATTGATGTGATATGCAAGGCTGAGTCCTCAGATCTCCAGACCTCTTTTTTGCTCACATTGAGGCGTGCACCTCTCTGGACCCCTAGTTTGAGGCTTGTGTTTTCACTTGCAGTGCAGAAGCTCTCTCAGTTTTTGGAATGGTGTTCTTTCTGAACAGGAGCACTAATTTTTTTTTTTTTTTTTTAGTATTATAATTGATGATCAGTGTTGGCACTAATACCTTTGCTGTGGGCTGCACGGGGAGCTTCAGCAATACCACAGGGTTGTTGTTAAGTGCAATGAAAAGCAGCAGTGTCTTCTAAGACAAAAAATAACTTGCAGGGGTTCCTGTGGAGATGTCTGCTTTCTTGTAAGTGCTGAGAATTAGTGTTCATAAAAAGATCTTAGTCGTCCTGCAGGTTCTTTTGAAATATAGTGTTTAATTTTTTCCCATATTCCCTGAAAAGTTTTTAATGTTGCCTCCTACACTTCTTTCAATGAACAGAGTCTCAGATTTATTAATGCATAATGTGTCCCAGAAATCAGTTTAACTGATTCTCATCCATCAGCCAGCATTACTTTTTTTTCTATTATTTGGCAGAACAGATTTCTTTGAAGCTGCTTTTTGCAGGCTCTGGATGATATCTCTGCCTAACTTTTCTGAAGAAGGGAGAGGGCCTATCAGCTTAATTTTCTAAGGCCAAAGGATGCATTAGTAAGAGCCAGAAAACTACTTTTCCTATGAATACTGAGTTCTGTTCTTCAGAAGTGGTCTTTCACTCACACTTTTTAACTCTTAGTCATGAATTTAAGATCAAAAAAGGTCTACCACCACTAGTTAAAGCAATATTTAAGACCAGGCTTATGATGAAATGTGAGATCCGTAACCACAGAGTATGATTTCCAAATAAATTTCAACTGGAAATGTTATGCCTCAGAGGCACACAGCACACAAGCCTGGTGTAAAGACTAGATTTATCTTGAAGCATTGTCAAGGAATCGTCTTCTGTCCTGCCATTTCATGTCTGCCCTTCCCCTAACAGTACTCCTAGTGCCTATCCTGAGGCACTGATCCCTGATGAATACAGAATAAATTGATTTGCATTTCTGCTCTGTGGCATTATTGAAGCCTGTGTAGAGGGAAGCAAAGCTATTATTATGCCACTGCAGCTATAAAACAGTTATCGTACTAAAGCAATGTGGTGGTCTCTGGCCAGAAAACAATAAACCATGTCGACACAAAGACAAACCTTTGTTTTGAGGACCTATTATCTTAGCTGGCATCTGGGAATGATTTAGAGTCTCCCCCAGCTAAACATATCCAAGCTATAGCTGGAGCTGGAAGAGCTCAGCTGCCATGTGAAAGACTTGTATCTCCTATGGAGCAGATCAGGAGACAAGCACTGAAAAAAGTTGATCAGCAGTGGCTTAGACCCAATCTAGAAATACTTAAAGAAGAAGCCTGGAATCTCCATTCAAGTAAATGTGCAATTTCATGTGCTTAGCTGTATGCTGTGGGCATGAAGAGGACTAGGAGTAGCTCCCCTAAAGTGACTCCATTTGCATTTGCTGAGAGAAAAGTTGTATTACCAGACCTCCCTCTCTATGCACAGGGACAATTGAGGTTGTCCATGTTTTGAACCAAGCAGCTTCCTGCCTTTCAGCAAGCAAAGCAAAGCCTTAGATAAATTACATCCTTGTTTCTCCTGGGGGTGAAAACTCTGTGCAAGCCCACACGCAAGGCTCTATTTTCCTGTTTCACAGTAAAATGGTGCCTACAGCTTTATGCCTTTTTCCAGAGCACGTGGTGTAGGTGTAGAACCTATTATGAACATCAGCACTTAAAGTTAGCTAAGAAGCAGATGGTGTGTTGAGAAGCAGCTCATGGCCACCCTGCACAACTGAGTGCTGGAGCGCTACCTGCTGCGCTTCATGCAGAGTTAAACAGGAGAGCTGGGGTTGCTGGTGACTGTAGGCAATTTAGGAGCACAAAAGTGTGGGCATCAGCATCTCTGAAATAGGAAAAGAAGTAGAAGCCTTGAGTCTGAAAATGTTTTATGGGCAGGCAGCACCCAGTTGCTTTAATCAAGGCTAGAGAAGAAGTGCTAAAGGTGACCTGTAAGGGTCTGCTGCTTTACCAGGTGTAAAAAGAGGCTTCAGGCTGGTGTGGGTAATAGCATAATAGCGACTTGCAGACCTGAGAGAAAAGAGCTCACTGATACTTGCTAGTGAGGAAGAGGAAGGCACAGCTTTTGGATGAGTGGAGACCTCCTGACTCCCTGAGGGCAGGTCTTAGTTCATTTAACTATTCAGTAGGAATTCATATTAATTGAATGCAGCTCTTTTCTTCCCACGAAACAGAAGCTGACAGAATATTACAACACATTTCAGCCATTTCCCATTTTGTGTTTTTAACAAGACTGTGACTTAAAGGGAGCAGGTGAGCTTTTGACCATTCCCAGAGGATGCAGTTCAGACATGGCATGTACAAAGAATAACCTCTCCCTTTTCATAAGATGTATAGCTTCTGTTCAGAGGAGGATTCTGGCCTTTGTGAGGCCCTAAGGAAGATCTGTTGAAAACTGGTGCAACAGGTAGATAAAGAGCGGACGATTTAATTAATGTTTAACATCAAGAAGCCTTGGTCAACTAATGAAATGAAATCCATGTTGAAGAACAAACAGAAATGGAGATTTGATTAATTCAGGTTTTCCTCTGAAAAAGAGAACTATGACATTTGAAAGTCACGTAATGCAGTCTTTATATAGAAAGACATTTCTGGCTGCTGTTCTGAACACACATGTAAATACTTGGTTTGTTTTCCAGGCTGTGCCTACACTGGATAATTTCATTTTGATAGGACCCCAGTGGTTGCTAGCACTGAGATTTCTGGGTCCTTTACGCCTGAGGAAGAGTGCCAGTCTTGGCTATGTGCTTTCCATGCTGTGTGGCTGTCAGCATTTGGGCCTATGACCTTCTTCTGACTGATGCATCCTGTGCTCTGGAAGATACACACAAGCACACCCACCACTGCATAGAGTTCATAGAGAGGACACATAAAATCACATGAACTTTGTTATTGAAATCTGTGGTCTTTGCCCTTTGCTTATTTGTTTGCTTTTGTACAAGAGTGTTCTCTGTGCATATTTGTCTAGTTTACAATTGACAAAATCTGATCTCCCTTGGTGCTTGCACTTGTTTGCTTCCAGAAGGTAATGAGATACAGGTTCTGAGAGAGGTAAAAAACAAAATGAAATGGCCCAGATGTGCTTGTATACTGTCTTTTTGTGATTAAAGCTTTTCCTACTGCATTATCTTTGAATCAAACTTGCTGTCAGGTAGTAGAGCAATAAATGTCCTAAGCAAACCCCACTTGTTGGGTAATCTCTTCAAAACACCGTCATAGCTCTGCATAGTACCTTGCATGACACTTGCATTAGATGACCAGTTAGTAAAGGACAGGCAGTTGCTGTAAACAAAACGCAAACCCCAAATGGCCTTTAAATCCCAAGTTATTAGAAAGATGAGTCCTTAACTTCCACATAATCACTAGCACTGGGGCAAAGTAGATGGAGTGCACTGTGGCTAACTCAGCAGCTAGTAAGCAGCAGAGGATCATGGAAGAGGCAATACAGGACAATTGAATGCAGATGTTTTAGTGCATCAGGTTGCTATAAAACCTGAGGACAAGGATGATGGAGAAGAATTAGGACAATTTTTACTTGATAACTTAAATTCTGAGCAATTTCATTTGTATCCCTCTTTTAAGAGTGTGCTATTGACTGATGGTAAATATCCCACCTGCCCTTGGAGTGCTTCCCTCAGGGAAGCTGTTTGCACTGCACAGGAAATTTCAGTGCTGGACTCTGACTGTGAGTTGCAAATTTAGTGGCCAGATTCTTGAAACTTTCTGTCTGGATCAGGACTGCCTTTCTTCTCTTTGTCTGTGTGTAGGCGTTTGCTCAGTTGGTAACAAATGCATTTATTTGTGAAGCTCTGGTGCAGGATAAAGGCTGTCACAAAGTAAAGTTGCATCAAAGCAAAAGTTTGTTAGGCTGTACAATGTCCACAGCAGGTCTGTCTGTCTGAGAGTATCACATGGATAGGTAACATGAAATTAGAGTTTCCATGTTCTGTGCTGGATTATTTGCTATGAGTGACTTCCACAGCTATATTGCAAAAGAGTGATGGGTTCTTTCTCCTGATGTCATTTTCGTTTATCCTCTGTTTACCAATATTTATGACTGTAGAATGCAGTGTATTATCTCTCTGAACTATCCAAAGAGATTCAGCCTTCAAAGCCAGAAAAATACAGTTCTTCGAATACAGCTGATGCAGGGGAAATGCTCTTTGTGTTTTCTATCTTATTATTGTCAAACAACTTAATATTGTTGGCCACGGAGTAGCCCTGATTAGTGTTAGTGTAGTGCATATAGATTCTTTACAGAAGAGGAAATTCATGTGGAGTCAGGATAAATATTCTTAATAGGTTCTATTATTTGACCAAACAGTAGTAATAATTTGTGATTGTCATATATGTATTTCCAGGCAAGTCAATAATTTGTTTCCAAAACCACTTGTAATTGTATGTGGCCACTCATAATGAAAAGGTTTGTTCTGATTAATTTTCAGCACATATCTTTTGATCTCCCATTGAAGATTGAGCTATGAGCCTAGTGTGGTCCTTGAAAGGGGCACCCTATTATGCTTTACAACAAAGAGTGTTGTTCCTATAGTTTTAAAGTGGATTAAATTAAGATTGACAATATTGCAATGAACAGAGGGAGTGGGGAGAGACAAGGATCCCTGAAGTCATCATTCAAAAGCAGCATGGCTCTTTATCAATGCCCTGCTCATTTCTCTATAATGAGGTATGGGCAGAATCAAAAGGAAAATTGCATAAACTCCCACTTAGCCTGAGGGTCCTCTCAGGCAAAAAACGTTTATCAATCTGCATAGATTTAACAGGGCAAAATATGTCCTCCTAAATGCCTTTTCATGGCCTAATTTAACTAACTTCAGCAAAATGCCCTGTCACCTGAGAGGGATGCTCTAGGTACCAGTAATGCCATAAGCCTCTTATCTCATTTTGTTGATGACAGTTCAAAGTGTCCTAGTAAATGTACAAGATAACAAAGTCACAAGGAAATGAAAAATAGAAGTCCTTAATGTTTAGGACATGCAAAACTATTCTGAGTGGTTGGGAAATTTGAAGGGCTTGAAGATTTGAAATTTGAATTTTGTCACTTGTGAGTAGACTTTGAATGTTTCAATGAAGTCTGTGCATTCTGGCAAGTCCAGAGCACTTGACTGTTGGAAAGACAACAGACTAGGGGTGTCTAGGTGATGGGCAACTGAGAAGGAGTCTGCTCTGTATTGGTGCTGTGGCTTTTGCTTGCATCAGCCTGTTGATTCTGAACAGGGAGAAGCAAGATGCTTTTGAGCTGGAGATGGGAACCACAGAAACTTTGCCTAGAACTGCCAACATTTGGTTAAGAGGAATCCATTTGGGAATGAACGAGCGAAATGTTTGTAAGGATCCTTGCAGGAAAGACACCTATGCTTGAGACCTGACCTAAACACAGGTGTGTGGGAAAGTAACCTGAGGCTGGTGGCTTCTTAGCACATCAGCTGCAGTCACGTGTTGCTATTAGCTACAGTTATAGATAAAGGCAACCCGGTTTTTTTATTAAAAACAGCGCAAATGTTGAGAAAATTAATAAAGGAAGTATTGTATGCTTGCATGTGACACTAAAATAGAAGACTTATAATCTCTATTGTTAGTGTTGTATTAAGAATACCCACAAAAAGATTGTAAGAGAGTTTATCTTATCAGGAGCAAGGTGAACAACAGATATCAAAGATCACAATTTCAGAACAGTAATTATTTTTAATGAAAATTTTGATTTTACTTGGTCATTTTAAAAACAGATTAAGTTGCCTAGTTTAACTTTTGCTCTTATCTCCAGAAATGCAGCATAGTTAAACATAAAGTACCTTCAGAAAAGAAAAGTTTACTGAAGTCTTATATGGGCACTTGATGTTGAAACAGCTTTATTACCTGTTTCATGTCATTGTCTGTAAGGTTAATTGCTCTTACAACTTCAAGAATGACAACTACCTGGTCTGCTTTGTGTTGAATTAAGCCATTGTATACTTCTGTCTAGAGTTGTATGCTTCTTGCATTTTAAATACTCTTATGTAGGCTATATAAATTAAGAAAACTTTTTTAGACAGGCTTTCCAGAGGCTGATGAGACTTTTAAATTGTATTTGGCTGCTGTTTGTTTACTCACAGAGCTATTAAAGAGAGAGGCCTAAATGTAAATTATGTTGTAATGTGCTTGATGCCTAAGAAAAAGATGTGTCTTGTTGTCCTCAAAAATTATCCCTGCTCTCACTCTTGTACCATTCCACTCTTTTATGGAGGTTCAAGAGGATATTTGCTGCTCCTAAGGGCTCAGGTACAAAAAGAGAACCTGTAGGGAATCCCAAACTGATTCATTTATTATCTACTTTAAAGCAATAATGTAAGGACTATTATGCCCTCAGTATGGGTAAATAGGAGAGGAAAAGAGATCAGGATGGAAAACTGGGAGGTGTAATAGGTTGTCATACTGGCATATAAGCATCAAGATGTTTTGTAGGGACATTTGCCTGTGTGCAGTGCTCCTGAGCATGGTAGAGGTGGTGTTTGTGATTTCCCACAAGGGCATGGGCACATAGCTACCTTCTATATGCACACAACAACGTAGCACAGAGCACAAAATGCAATTTGTGGATACATTAAAAAGTATGTGCTGAGAATGTATTTCCTCAGGAGCAAATATATTGATTGTTTGACTCAAATTGTTTCTTAATTGAAACACAAAACAGCTCCTCTTTAAAATTTAGACTTCTTGAAATCAAATCTGGTAGGGAATATATAAACTGCATCTTTTAGGGATGGTGTGACCATTATTTTCCCCCACTAGCGGATGCTGAATAGATTAGGGTGTAAGGATTGTTGTCACAGCAGCAAGATCTGATGAGGTTATCGGATTCTCTTGAATTAAAGAGAACTTGACAACAACATAAATCAGATGTTATTGCTGCACATATAAATGTTCATTTGTTAGCCCAAGCGGTGGTTCATTTTTGCACAGCTGAGGAAATCTTTTTTTTTTTTTTNTGGTTATAATTCAGCAGTGTATTTGACCGGGTTTATATACATAAATGACTCCAGTAGCACCCAAGAAACATTTGTTTCTTATCTAGGCCTTTCCATGATCAGAGGTTTGTCTTTTTTGGCTTATGACATAGGACAGAGTAATTTCAAGTAGTAACTTCTTTAGGTAGATTCACAGATATGTATGTTTCACCTCTGGTTTTGTTAAATTAAGAATATTTCTGAGATGTTAAATTCCAGTCTTCATTAAACCTATATCAGATCTGAGCTATCTGTACCTGGAGTTTTTCACTTTCATTTTATTAGAGTAAGGAATGAGTCTTCAAATCCCAGGTTTTAGCCTGAAAATTTGGGGGCTGTTCAGCTCTAGGCTTTTTTGTTAACCTTGCCTTTGTGGTCCTAAACAGAGTATTGCATTAGTAGCTGTGTTATGTAGTTAGGTATGAGCATTCTGTATGTTGGTAATACCTGGGATTAACAGTTTCCTTTGTTCACAGCCTGACCAGGCATAACAACAGCTCCTGCAAGTCAGAAGCTTTTGCTTAGGGAATACCCTCTGTGCTGTTCTGAGTCAAGCTCCTCTTACCATTGAGGTTTCCGACAAGAAAAAAATATTTCACATGCTTTTCTGATTTCCCAGTGGAGAAGTTGGTCAATTCTAATATTTTTTCAGGCCTTGAACTTTGAGAAGGTCCTTTTCCTTACGGTTATTTTTACCGGTACAGTTAAAAAGATCAGGAGGAAAAACATCGTCACGTGAAAATAGTTGTATGTTAGCACTCACTAACTTAACTTCTGGGCTATTTCACTAATTTAGGACTAGTTTTCAGTGTTTTGTAGGTGGGAATCAAAAGAATTGTGTTTTGTTTCAAACAGTTTGTGATTTAGTACAGTTTAGAAATTTTATCAGGATTCTTCCATAGTGGTACATGAAGGCAGCTACACTTTCGGGTAAGCATGGCCACACTGGGACTTAGAGCCCTGTGCTGAGTGGCAATAATGAATGGAGAAGAGGCCCTCTTAGCCACACTATTTCTGGCCCACAAGAATTTACTTTACTTTTAACATGTTATAGCAAAACAATTAAGGAGCACATGTTGCTGCATTTTTCCTGAAAGTATTGAGTAGGGCAAAAGCAGAGGGAGCTTGGTTAATTCCCATGAGTGGCAGAGCTAGTGGAATCCCAGTCTGTATTTGTACTTGTTGCTGAAGGGGGCAGATGCTTGATGATGCAGAAATTGCACTTGGAAGAATCCAAAGAAATATTTGCTTCTTTAGATAGTCTTTTGGACAGGGATATATATATCTATATCTATTTTAATTTTTTTTTCTCTGTAGAATAATGCTTTAGCTATTCCCATCCCTTTCCAGCCTCCCTTTGGTAGTACTTGCTTTGAAATGTACAATCTGGCTTTGCTTTGTTCACATATGCACATTATTTCTAGCTCAAAAAGTCTGCAGTGAGTAAAAGCAGTTACAGGCTAGGATTCATCTGCCTACAACTGAGTTTCCCTTACAGTTAGTGGAGATCAAATCAGGACAGTCAACTGATCCAGGAGCGTAATTCCTGCTTTCCTAAAGCAGCACCAAAATAGGTCAGATAAACTATGCCTGAGAGGCTTATTTCTTTCCACTGATTTTAGAGGGATAATAGGTGGCTGTTGCAGTCATCAGACACTGAAGTTTGGTGGTGTGCATCCCACCTGTTGTGTCAGTGGAGAGTGGTTCCTACAGCAGGGTGCCTTCTCTTACAAGGCTCAAGCTCTGCCCGTTCCAAAGGGCTGAGCTCTTCTGCAAGCCCAGACATCACAGTTCATTGTTTTGAGTGTCAAGTGGGGACTTGTGTTTTAAAATGCTGTACTTGTACTAAAAGTGACATGTGAAAATTAAAACTCCTGAGTTTACATAGCCTGTAGGAAGGGGGTGGCTGTCCCAGTCTTTGGTCAAATGGGCCTTTTGCTGTAAACTTAGAGCAGATTACTGTTGCTTGGAGCAGGGGACAGGTTATGTGATCTCTGAAGGCCTTTTCTACTCTGAAGGTTCTTTCTACTGCCTGATTATTTAGTGTCAGATTTGGAAGTGGTCTCTATTTAGACTGCTATTCATACCGCAAAACAACTCAGTCTCAGGTGTCAGCCCTATCACGTTTCCTGGCCTATTGCTGTGTCCAGATGAGGAGTTCTGATTAGTTTTCCTTCCAGAGATAAGGCTGAATCTTTATAGATACCCGGAGTATTGCTTTGTAGTATTAAATTAATTCTTCCCCCTCCTCTACTAGATATATAAATTTGAGTGGAAGATGATATTTTTCCTGTTCTGCTAGGAATATATTACAAGACTTGGCAGGAGTATCCTGGGAGCCTGAGCTAAAGATGGTGAACATATGGGAAAACCCAGGAGGAAGCATACAGTTTTAGGTTCTTAAACCGAGCTCTTGGTTTGTCACACTAATGTAATGAGAGGACATTAAATGAGCTGAGGTTATTAAACCTTATAGGTTCCTGAGTCCTATTGGGGATCACATTAAGATGTAATTAAACCAAGTCCAGATATTTAATTTCTAGCTGGAGATTTATGCAACATAAACTGAATCTTTTTCCAGTTCTGAACTTTATGGAAAATGGGCTTGTTAATGTGCTTATTTCTTTTTAATATTAACTGAATAGGCATTTTTTAGGCCCACTTGACTCTAGTGAAACAGTAAGTATCAATTTCAAAGTCATAGTTCAAATCAAGTATCTGCAAACATAGAGGCTTGCTCTCTTTTAGTAAAATCTCAGTCCCCCAAAACTATGCAAAGTCTGCAAACAGATGTCCTCTGAGGCTCTAGTTCTGTATTGTCTGACAATCCATTGCTGCTGCAAAACTCTCCACTATACTGTGAGAGGTAACAATTGCCTAAAATGTTAATTTCTCTTATTAGAAATATGAGATTATGCTCGTTAACATGGATTGTTTCCATCTAAAATGTTCCAATTATATCATAACACAAACTAAATAATTTTAACTCCTTAATTTTAAGAACACTCAATATCCTGTAAAAAAAAAGAAAAGAACCCAAACTTGTTTGACATCGTTGTCCCAAACAAAAGAGCACATTTCTGTGTGAAACACAATTTGAGTGGGCAAGGGGTTTTTCCTCCTGGTGATACCATCAATATTCAGGCAGAATATGTGAAAATCAGGAGATATATTGCTGCCTGCAGGGTGACTGGTGCACACACCCACTGGGCTTGACTTGTCAAGGATGATCAGGCAATGTGGCAGGGTATGGCTGGGGACAGAGACAGACATGGATTAAACCCCATAAGGTCAGGACAGAGACTCCAACCTGACTCCCTCACCTCTAGGAGTTTTCCCTGACTATTGGAGAAAACTGAATGGTTCTACAAAAATATGTTCAAGTTTTGAATTTAGAAACAATTCTGAGATAACCAAAGCTGCCTTTTTAGGAAATCATATTACCAGCTCTAAATTTTTTTTGTCTGCTGCACCTCTGAGAACACGAAAAGAAGGAAACACAGGACAAAGAAGAGAATGAGGAATGTTTTGGAGGAAAAAAGATACTATTTCTCAAGCATCCCATTGTTAGATAAACAAGGTACCCGAGACAAGTGGGGTAGAGGAAAACTTTTAAAAAATCTACTTTCCTCCAGAAAGTATTTCTGTTTGAGGGCACTAGAGATGCTTTAAGATTGTAGATAGGTTGTAAAAAAAAAGTTGATTCAAGGTCTCAATTCTTGAACACTTTGAATGCAGAGGAATGAGGATGTGAACTTTTGTTTTTACTACTCTATGTAAAAAGTCTTCTTGTGTTGTGTAGGGGTTGGCCACTGAAGTGAACGACTCTCAAATTAGGGAAAAGGTCAATTTAGGATACTTCTCCCTCTGTCAGTGATTAGAAAAAAATCTAGAGAAGTGGAAAGCATTTGGTAATGTGTGGCAATAGCCTCGATATGCAGAACAGCCTGGAGAAACTGGCTCAGCAGCAGATCTGTATGTGGGAGTCAGCCAATAGTCCCACATTAATTAATGAGGTGAGGAGGGAAATGGAAATGCGTGTTCTTCAAGTTCATTCTCTGTGGAAGATTTATCTGGAGAAGCTTCTAAGTAGATTTAATGGAAATTCACACACTTCTGAAGAGAACTAGTATGTACATTTCTGTGCTATTCAAACAGAGGTCCCAAAAATAGAGTAGGGCAAGTAAGAACAGGTTTCCCCCTGTTGGTTATTTCAGGTTTTATTTATTTCTCAACAAGCAAAATTCCAAGGAATTGAAGGCATTATTTGAGCCAGTTATTCTCCTGTCCTTGCTTGGAGCTACTCCCTGCAGGAGTGTATACTGAGGAAAATGATGAAAGAATGGGGATTAAGGAACCAAATTTACCCCCAGAAGAGCAGTTCTGGTAGTTTTGTCTTGACAAGGTACATGTTAGCACAGGCAAGTGCATGAATTTATTCCATATCAAAAATATTTCCTTAATGCTGGCAACATGACGATGACCTAAAAAAAATATAGGGAGGGGGAGATGAGTGGTGACAGAAGATGAGACTAAGCAGCAGTAACAGCATGTAAAATATGTCCAACTGAACAGGATAAAGTGAGAAATGAATATCCTGTGGCTGAGGTGAACTATTTTGAGGTCAGAACTGAGGGGGAACAGGTCATGAATGCAAGCTAGAGAAGTTTGGGTTTGAAAGGCGCTTGGGTGATTTTCTCTGCAGTGAAGTGAGGCAGCAGCTAGTCATGACTCTGCTGTTAAGGCTGAGTTTTGAACTTGTGCTTGTTGCATATGAAAGATGCAAGAGATCCTCCCCAAAATGCTGGCTGAGTGTAGAACTGGGTTTCCATGGAGTGCAGGAATAAATCAAGTGGCTCATGAGCTACAATGAGTGAAAAGTGGGTCACTCCATATGGATAGTCAATGTCCCATGGCAGCCAATGGCTTTACCTCAAGTGATCCCAGCAATGCTGTGCACTCTCTGCAGGCTCTCATCTGCGTGGCTGGTGATGCTGGCAAAATAGATGCAATGCACAAACAAGGGATCCACACTCTCTTGTATATTAATGAGAGCTTGACATTGTGCTTTACTCCTATTGCCTTTCAACACAGAGTTCACAAGGCATTGCTGTGGCAGGGGGAGGAGGAGCCCCCCTTCTGCATCTGCTGGGCTTGGGTGGGTTGGTTTGGGTGCTGCTGGGGCTGCTGCTCTCTGTTCCCTGTGCAGTTGTGGCTGGAATTTGGCTAACTGTAAGCTGCTGCCCTGGGCTGTGGGGAGCACAGCCCTTGTATGGAAAGGTGTCATCTCGTGCTCTTCTGGTGGGGGAAGGAAAGTATGTACAAAAAAGATTTGTTCTATAAAAGCAGTAAACAGGCAGTTAATGTTGGTCCTGAATGCCAACAAATGCCTTTAGGAGACTGTAACATCCAGAACAAAGCACTCAAAATGCAGAAAATCCAGACACAGTCAAATGTGAAACAGACCTAAATAGTCAAAAAGCCCGGAAATATCTGAAGCTTTAGTTTTGACTAGTTGCATAAGGAATTAAAAAAAAAAAAGAAAAAAAGCAGCATTTCTCATATCACATAAAGTCCTCCAAAGCAAACAACCCCGTCAGGTGTTTTGAAAATTAGTGGGACTTTAATTATACAGCACTCTGAATGGTACCATTACACCTTTCAAAGAGGAAGAAATTGTATTGTGTGACTTCATCAAAAATTTCCATGCATCATATTTTGCTTGAATTTCTTTTCAATTTAAACTTAAATTGGAATTTCCTTAGCCTTACAATTCTTGTTTGAGTGATTATTGTAATATTATTATAGTATTTTTGCCATCATTATACTGTTGTAATTCCATACTAATATAGGTATTATCTGAAATACAGAGTAAAAAAGAGCTAGTGCTGGAGTTTGAATGCACTTGGAATTATGTGCACATTTAAGGAAGCCTTCTCTTTGATAAATTTGTTTGAACAGTGGAGAGAAGGTACCCCTATATTTTCTGGAAATTAATAGAAAAAGTGCTCGAAAAACTGGAAATATTTTTTGATTGGAGGTTATTACCTTTCCCTCTCACACACAGTGCTAAGCTCAGGTGGGACCTCTGGGGACTGGAACTGATTTTATGGAGTAAACAGGTTCCCCTTTATTAGAGCTTGTTTTCTCAGCTTTGCAGAACTATGCTTAGTGCCCTGCTGTTGATATCTTTTCAAAACCTATCACTTAGGCATTTTTAAATCTTTGACAGACCAATTATAATCAACATGATGGGCCTAAATCACACAAGAATTCTCAGCTCTTCTCTTGAAGTATATGGTGTGTCAACATAAAAAAAAGGTAAATACAGTCTCTCACTTCATAAATTTTCAGGATATTTAATCTTTCACCTTTTGATAATTATAGCTCCTGAGATATTTGTGCACTCCTTTTTTCTGTTAGTTGTTTCTTTTAGGACCAGCAGGCCTTTGTGGTTGCAAATACTGTATTGAAATTTGAATCAGTCATATTTTCTCTCCTCTTTCTTTGTCTGAACTAGCATAGCTTAGGTTGTTCAGGGTTCATGGCATATAATTACTATTTGGGTAAGAATTTCCAAGTGGGGCAAAGATCCTCCTGAGGAGCATCTATCCTTTTCAACAAGAGCTGCCTCCAGATCCCAGGAATGCTGGAAAAACAGCTGGCTATGCTCTGCAGTGATCTAGAAGGCAGGTGGAGGATGAGGCTTATCAAAAAATAAGCCTATAAAGCATTTTAGATAGGCAACTTTCCTGCTGTCTCTGCATATATTCAGAGTCTGTGTTTGACAATACCTCTGTCCTCCTCACCAAAGGATTTGCTGTTTTGTTGTTTGCTTTGAAGCTCTAGAAGAGCGCTGCTGTGGTACCAAATCTCATCTGAGGGTCAACAGACTGGTGTCATTTGACAACAAACTCCACGGTCACCTAGGTGTCACTAATGCCTGGCCCCAGATACATCCTGGTATTCTTTTTTCCCAGATAAAAAGATGACAGTTTTGACAAAGGCCATGAAGTTGGAATTACCAAATCAAAATGTCTGTTCTCTGAATAAAGGAGAAATTCCTTCTGAGCTTGGGGGAAGGACAGAAATAAAATGAATCTTTCTTCTAAATGTACTGGGGGAGGTGGAGAGAAACTTTGCAGGCTTGGCTGAATGATGAAGTTAGCATGAAATAAGCTAGAGAATTAATTGTATAGACAATCACACTGGTAGACTCTGAATATTTTCATAAACCCTGTTTCTTGTGTCATGTTAATGCCATTGACAAGACTCCTACTTCTCCCTTACCTCTCTGGAGGTTTGCTGGATGGTTATAACAAATTTTCCACAGACTGGGAGATCTAAATGTTTAGTTTGTACTCTATTCTAGCTGATTTTACAGCCATACACTGGCATCTTGATGGTGGACTACTGAAGTGGTTCAGTTTTTTTCTTTACTAACTATTTTTCTGTCACTATGTCAATCAGTCTGTGACAATTTTTGATCCAGAATTATACGTGTGAGTGCTTCTATGAGCAGTCAGACCTTTGGAATCAGCATAAGTGAAAAAGATAGTTTTCCTGTTGTCCTCTGCATACAGTAACATGACAGGACCTATAAAAAAGCAACATATAAATCATGAGCAGAATGTGAATTTGCTGTAAGGGGTCATTAGAGTCTTCTTAGGTTATAACAATTTGTTGTTTTCTCAGAGTGGAGACCTTGGAAAAGCATTCAAAGTGGACAATTTCATTTACTTGATGTGAAAAGAAGATGACTTAGCAGAAGCTGTTCATGGCTTTTTAATATTTCCAGCTTTGCCAAGAGAGGAAAAAAATCTAGTAGCTATTTCTAAATGATTTCTATGATCCATGCAGTCCACACTCCTTTAAGGACACAAGGGATCTCTCACAGTAAAGAGTGCTAAGTTTGCATGCTTTAATTTAAAATCCTGCTCAAATAGAGTTTAACTGAGACCTTAACTCTCTTGACATTAGACACAATTATTAGGCAAAGCAAGTACAATCTTTTATTAAACTAACTAGTAGGATGGGATGGAGAAAGTAGGCAAGCTCCTGGGCATACAAGGAGCTGTCTGCTTTTTCCATTTCTCTTAGTCTCTCAGTCTTAAGAAAAAAAAAAAAAGAACAACAAAAAAAAGCATTTCCTCTTTCCACTGAAATTTTGTATTTTATGTCATTAGATCGCCATAACTCCATCAGGGCTGAAGTATCCATTATTATGAACTATAATTTGTACTGAGGTTGATCTGTACAAACAGACTGTAAGAGAGATGTGTCCTGCTGGGAGAGGCTGCAGCCTCATGCAAACCAGACTACATCGTGAAGTCTAATAGGCATAAGAGTAGGGAGCACCTGGAAAGATTATCAAAGAGTGCTTTTTAGCTCAGATCTCCATACAGCTTGTTTCAAGGTGCAAGCATGTGCTGGAGCACTCTTTGGAAGCTGCCAGTAGCCTCTTTTCCTCCTTGCTGGAAGCTATTGATGGGCTTGATGGTACAAGAGGCAGTTTTGAAGGATGAGTCAAGAAATATGGCTGGAACTGATAAAACTTAAGATGTTACATGTTAACATGCAGTAGGTGTTTCAATGCAGTAGGGCTTTCAATGCTAAGCTAGCTTCCATGTTCTGCCACAGACCCCTGGAAAATAAAAGGTTTGTGAAAGCAGGGAGAGTTCAGACCTAGGACCTTGGTTAGGCTCTTGAGGCAGAGAACGTCAAAAAAATTGGCCTGAGTTGAGCCTTTCAACAACCAGAAGGTCTGAGAGGCCGGTGAGGTGCTCAAACTTCTCTCTCCTGCTCACACAGTAAAATAGGGCTGAAGTCTGCTCGCAGTTTCCAGCTGCAATTTTCCACTTTAGCAGAAATTTAACTGATGCAAGTCATGTATAAAAGGTATCTGCAGCCTGCTCTGAGTCCCTGATGCACCTTGAGTGTAAACAGCAGCTGTGGCTGCTGTGCCCTGTTCTCCAGCTGTCCCTGGTCTTGTGGTGCTGTATCTGTTAGAGAACAATGCAGAGATCCCTGAGCAGCTGGAAAGCCATAACAAGCAGACCTTGCTGCAAAAGTTACTCTGGTTTGCAAGAATAATTAATTTGCCTGAGTTCATGTTTTTTAGGTTAAAATGGATACATGGCTAATGAATTTCAATAAATATATACATCAAATCTGATAGAATGGTGGTCTAATATGTAGTAATTAGCACAAGAGTCAGGAAAAGGCAATTAAGCCTCTCAAAGGCCAAATTTATACCCTCTCTACTGCCCCATACTTGTCAACATCACCACCTCATGAAGCCTTGTAGGGCCTTCTCCAAGGGTGCAGTATGTAGTGCTTGTCCCCTGAGCTAGGCCTGAATCAGAGCAGACTGATTTATATTGGGTTTCAAAACATGTGTAACCCATTTCTGTGAAATATTTATATTCCTGAGAAGAATTTTATCATGGGAGAATTTCCCAGCAGGTTAGGTGCATACCTATGCAGCTTTCATTTTTCATATTCTGATGTAACTGGGTCTGTTCAGGAAATGAATAATTGCTACTCCTTCATGATTTTTGCTTTCTCTTAGAATTACAAGTTTAGCTGCTGGCTGTGACACTCTAACCTGAATCTGATAAAGCAAGAACAAGGTGCTGCCTTGGACTATAGGTCACATCAAATCTTGACTTAAGTTGCTTTGCATGATTCCTGAAATGATATGCAGTATCTCCCACACCAGAGCTGCTTAACTTCAAAGGATAGTAGGCAGTGACTCCATCCAAGTCAGGAAGAAATCCTCTAAACGACGCCAAAATTCAGACCCCATGGCCCCAGTACTGCTGTGCTGCTGTGGCAAACCGCCCTTAGCACTGGCAAGTCTTGCTGCAAGGGATGTTCAGTCATTGCCCCTGGGCTATTGGCTTTCTGGAGCTTGTTTTTTTAAGGAGAACTCTCAGCAGGTCCAGACCTTTCCAGGCTGTTGTATTCCAAGCTGTCACTTGGGACTGGAAGGCTGAGGAAAGCATTCTCAGTGCTTTCCACCTGCTAATTGTTGTCATCTGTAGTCCTGTAATTCTGATGGTTTGAGAATGCCCTGAGACTTGAGGAGTAGCTCAGGCTGTACTGTCTGTGAATAATCTGACCCATATCTGCTGGTCATTTAACTTTCCCGGTTGCTTTTTATTTTTAGAAAAAAAAACCAAAACAGAACAAACCAAAACAGAGCAGTGGAAAAAATATGTAGTTTTTGCAGTAATAATGGCTGAAAGACTTTTCTATAAAAATATTCCTAGTGGTGTCCATAACAGCAGCAACTGGGGATCTTTTCTCCACCTGCTCAACCCTAAACTCCAAGCTGTACGCTTTCATCTAAGACATGTATTGATTTTTTTGAGAAGGCTATTTTGATGATCAAGTGTTCATTTTCTATCATTGTCTTTTTTAAAAATCTGGAATGTTGTCTGCCAACTGTGATCATTCACCCAGGCATGAAAAAGAAAAATAAGGAGTAAGAACTGAGACATAGGCAAGATCCAAGAAATCCATCAAGTATTAATGTTGCATTGCAGTGCGAATCACAACTGACCAGTTTAGTTTTGCTTTCCTAAGCTTATGCATGTTAGTCAAGGAGCTTTGAAACACAAGGCTGAATGAGACAGAGATGAATCTACTACACGCAGTTTTTTTTAAAATGCAAAGCCTATCCTACTTTGCAGCATAATATCCAATTTTTCATCTTTGAAGTGTTTTTAGGCCATTTGCTTTTCGTCCCAAAAAGACAGGCACTAAGGGAGTCAGAGCAGAGACAGAGAGGTTGAGAGACTTGCTTCAGGCCACAGAGCGAGCCAGTATCAGAGCTAAAACTTGCTTGGTCATTCCTGGCGAAGGGTTTGAAGGCTTGTACCATACATTTGATTCCCTGTTACCTCAGTGTTATGGCTTCCCAAGAAAAGTCAACATCTCCTTTTTTTCTTATCAGAACCATGTCTATATTTTGTTGCTCCAGCTCTACTATGCCAACATTAATGCAAGTTCCAGCTCTGCCGGGGGAGAATGAGAAGGTGTTTGTCAGGCGATGGCGTAGCGTTTCTAATATTGACATCTCCACACAAATGATAATTCAACAAGTCCACGCTTGTGTTATCTGATGGCGACAAAACTTTCAAAATCCATGGTATGAGGATAATTAGGACTCTTGCTAATAATCCTGTGCACTTTTCATTTTCTTCCTTCTCAATGAAATGAGATTCACATGGATTAATTACTACCTGCTATAAATAAACCCTGCGAATGGCAATCTTCATCGCAGAGGCAGAGGGTAGCTGTCTTTTAATATATCACAGCTTTCCATGCACCTGTTTGCCCGATGCTGTTGCCATGGGAACTGCACTTTATAAGAGAAGCTCTGCATAATTAGCATGGATTGAGGTCTATATCAATCAGAATAATTTGGAGGAGCAAGAAGAGCCCGAAGGAGAAGGCAAAGCTACTTGTCTCTGTAGGGAAGGTATCAGACCTCCGCTGCGTGGTAAATAGTGAGGCAGTTACTGGAAGAATTCAGCAGAATTAGCAAATTTAAGGGAACCAAATTATGCAAAAGACAGAAAACTTAGTCCCCTTGGTTTTCATTATGAAACACTATTAGGATAGGCTTTGAAAAATTAACAAAGACAAAAAAAAAAAGGTGTTTGTGTAATTAACTTGAAGGTTTTGTCACAAACTAAGAAATTCCATAGGCTGCTCTAATGCCATCAGTCTGGGAGTCTAGTAACGATGCACAGCACTGCTGGCAGTAGACAGCTTTACCTTTTGGACCTCCTTCCAACTGTATCGATAACTGAAATGAGTTCTATGAAATAGATGACAGAAGGATAATAACTTATACATTCCCACACATCGGTTTCATAACAAGCCCTTGTACCTAGGGTTCACTGCTTTCTGCCTAAAGCTGCACGACACATGGCAAACCTGCAGATGCAGTTATCCAGTCAGTGCGTCATCCTAACCACAATGCATCCGATTAAGGATAGAACAGCAGCTTTAACTTTTTCTTCCATCTTTTCAGCTGGTGTCAGAAATATCACTTTAAAGAAAAAGGCTTAATAGTTTTGCAAAATGCATGAAATGGAAAAGTTGTTATTAAAAAAAGTTGGAAGAACTTTGCGTGTGTGTGTGTCCATGCAAAAGTAAGTGACTGAGTAAATCTTTCTGCTAATATTGGCTTGGCTGTGAATCTCAGCTGGGTGTAATACACTATTACTGGAGTGACTGCAGTATGGGAGCTGTCCTAGACCGTAGTTGTATGTGAAGTAATAACTTTGTATTCTTTAGGGGTCCATTTTGAATGCAGGTGTCAGCATAACATTTCTGTGTTGGTAATCAGTGTTGGTAGTATGAGCCATAAAACAGCTCAGAAGGAAAACTGGAAAGTCTCTTCTCTTTGGCACTAATAATGTCAGGGAACACTTTCTAACACAATGGATAATAGAGGTTATCTTACCAAAGGACTTCTGGTAAAACAGTAATGTGACGGAGTGTAGTATGTGTTTTCTATTTACTTGAAGGTGCAGTTACTGAAATCATCCACATTTGAAGAATTTGTAGACAATAGACAAGTTATAGGTCTTGGATGATACTGCAGTGGCCTATGCTACTTTGTTTAACTTATGTAAGAAGATCATGATAATCTTCTGTGGGGGGCAGATTGTGAGAGGGAAAAAAAAGGAATTAAAATCACAAATTGCTTTAGTTCATTTCCATGGCATTTTAGTCTGTGTTCTGGAATCCTCCCTTATCCCTGGGCTTTTATTGATTGAAAAGCTTCTTGTAACATGGAGTGCTGCCCAAGAGTGTGAACTGGAAAAAGCTCCTCTGCTGCATGTAAACAACAAATCTGGATGAGAAGGTAAGGTGGTCCTTTGCTTCTGCTGACCCTTGGTACTGGATGGAGAGCCTTCCACTTGTGCTGTAACAATTATCAGGTGGAGGGACATTTTGTGAGCACAAGCACAGATTTGGATGCAGCTACCATAGAATGTTGAAAAAAATGTATCTTATGGCTGCTTCTGTGGAAGGACAGGGCAGAGACTTGAATCCTGGCCCTCTTGACTGAGGGACTGTCCTCTCCAGTTTCAGAGCTGTGCTGCGCTTGCCACTCTTCCTCCTCCTGCTCAAGCCCCTTCCTGCATGGCATTGCAGCTCTGAGAGTCAAACCAGTGCATGCCTTGCATCAAAAAGGGTGGCTGGAGTGCTCCTTTTGGAAAAATGGTTTTGAATGCCTTCTCTCTAAAGAGGGACCCAAGAAAGAAGAGCCACGGGTGCAGACTCTTGTAGCTGCTCTTGCTCCAGTCTGGGTTTCCATCAGGCCAGAACTGGGTGCCACTGGTGTCCTGGGCAGGCTTGGAAAAACACGTTAAGGCATGTGACAGCTTTCACTTAAAAAAGGAAGTACTAAAGGAGTTTGCTTCCAGAGAAAGGTTGCAACTGAGTGAAATCTCTTGGGTTATAACTTTCAAAGGAGGCACCTACATTCAGGAGAAAAATCCTGCTTTTTAGGAGCAAATCTAGCTTTAAATCACTATTTCAAGTTAAGCATTATAGCTCTGAGAGTAATGATCCAACCTAAGTGCTTCCATAAATTCAATTCATTAAAATAATATTTCCTCTGGCCCCCGAAGTGCCAGATCTCATAAACTACCCATTTGAAATTGTTAGATAAGTTTGGGGGGTTTATTGTTTTTCAAGAGAAAAATGTTGCCTCGAGACTAGGAATGTGTTTGGTACAATTTAGTCAATTTTAGAGGTGTTCTCATTGGAATTATTCCTCGTTTTACTTGGTATAAAGGAGAGGAGAACTGGCTCCTTAGCTCTAGTGCTGCAAATCCATTTATATCTGTACAGTAATAATTTAGAGAGAAGGAGAAAAACTTAGCAATGCTTAAATAATGGGGGAACAAGTTTGGAAGGTTATCTTTGTACCTCATTAAGATTGAAGAATGGCACAGATGAGCAATTATAAAAAATTCTTAGCCTTTGTCAAATTATTCTGTGATCTAGTAAAATAGTAAGTTAAATTTTTCTGTATGTCTGCTTCCGTCTTTTTTCTATTTTTTTTAAATCAAAAGCTCTAAGTTTTGTCCTGTCTATTAAAAATATATTATCATCTATTTACATATGCACCATATACACATCTGAGAGAAGAAAATGAATAAAAAAAATCTCCTGATATAAAGCCTTGAAGAACTGGATGGAAACATTTTTTTAAGTAGATGTTTTTAGTGTATAATATTTATATGTTAACTCTTAAATATGTTAGATATGTTTAATGTTTATAAAAGGACCTTGATTGTGACAGCAGGGGAAAAAATCTGCTGTCGGTTTGAATTATTTAATAAGGAAAAACCCCATAGATTCCCTGGCTGCAGCAATATTGCTGGCACTTTAAAGGTAATTGTTGAGGTATAGTTTGCCTTGGAGATGAAATAAGAATTTGATCCCCAACCCCCATCTTGCACCCATATCTCAGTTTGGTGTTATTGGAAAGGGACTGCCATTATGCAAAAAAATAGAGTGAAAGCACTGATTAATTTCCTGTGTGCCTTCAAAAGCCTCATTCACTAAGACAGACTTCTATCTCTGTCAATACCTGTCTTTTTGAGGTGAAATGAAAGCCTCGTATGTGCATTTTTCCTTTGCCAGCCAATATGTTTGCCATAACAATATGATAATATTCTAGGTTTAATTTCAAAGTGTCTTGCTGCAAATAAGGAGACTGTAAGAAAATTGTTTTACCTGGGAAGTTAAACTCATTGTTGAAAGGTGCTAGAGCTTTCCAAGGTAGGAAATGGAACCAAAGATATTCAGAGATATCTTCTAGTCGGTGATAACAGCAGCAATGTGTTGGTACTTTTTGTAATTTAGAAAACTTCAGGAAATTCAAAAGGCATTGTTCTCTCACTGAACAATGTTTAATGAACACCTAGTGATGTGGCAGGCACAATTACAGGAAAGATTTTTAATGGATTGAGGATTAACATAATGTATTTGGAGTTCTGATTTTGCTCAGAGACTGCATGGTCCTATTGGACCTAAGAGAATAAGTTTATTTTTTAAGTTTATTTCATTGCTGCTGTTGATTTTTATTTGAATTTCCATACTTGAGACCTGCTTAAATCTGAGGAGAACACTGAAGAACAGCTGTTGTCAGTGTGCTTTTGTTCCTCTTGCCCCTCTTCCTTTACTTGCCTAACTTGTCTCCAGTTTTATTGCTCTTGTGAGTTGTTTTAAGTCCTCATTCAGGGCTGGAGAGCTGGAACAGGACTGGAAAAGCTTTGAGACAGAATCAAGTCTGTAACCTTCATCTCTTTGGCATAGCATGTGGAATTAGCTCTAGGTCTTTGTTGCCTTTATTTTAGTAGTATGCTGGGTTGCTACACTGATTTTTCAGTGTCAGCCTGGCACAATAGGCTTGTAGGAGCAATGTGTAACTCAGATATATCTTATATAGCCACACAAGGCACATTTTGGAGCTTCACATGGTGGTGGAGGAAAGGAGTAAGAAAAGAGGCAAATCTCAAAACAAAAATACTGCTAACCTCACTCACTGGGTACATTTGCTTCCACTGGTACATGGGGTTTGGAGGTGCTTTGGAGAGCAAAGGGATACAAAATTTTCCTGCGTGAGACTGGTATTGAAATGTCACATATCCGTACAAGGTTTCATCGAGCCATTTAGAGATGTTTGTGTTGGGCTTGCCTCTGAGCACAGTACTTAATGGACAGCAATGCAGTAAAGGGAAAAGATATAATTAATGGTGGTGCAAGAAAAACCTATCATCCTCTACTTTCCCTTTGAAACTCAGGGAGTCTTTAGAGGTCTGTAGGCAGCAGGGGCTGCTTATCTTGCTTAACTATGTCTGCTGCCACTGACACAGCAGCACCTTGTTTTTATAGCTACCGTGGCAGATTCTCCATTTTTATCCTCATTTGGCTACCCATGAAAGTTATTTACAACCTCAGCAGAAAGATCAAACAACACTGTGATAACTGGCCCCTATCGACACTGTCAGGTTTGCAGGTCTGTAAGACAAATGTTGCTTCTGGCTCGCAGCACCCTGTGTGCTGTGCATTTTGATGCAGATTTTTATTACCTGGCAGGTGGCTTGGGAGTCATGGATGGAAAAAAGAGCTGAGATCAATAACAGAGAATGATCAAGTCATGTCAGAGAGGGGTCAGCAGGCAGCAGTTGTGGAAGCTGCCCCTTGACATGGCTCTCAGGGGGGTGGGGAGTGTGGGGGAGTGCCTTGATTTCTGAAAGGTAACATGCTGTGCTAAGAGTGCCTAATTATAGCTGTCACCATGGCCAGCTAAAATAATGAAGGGCTCTGAACAGGGGTGGTGAATAACTGCATTTTGTTCTGGTTGCTGCTGTTGCTGCCATCTCTCTGCCTTGCACTGGGCAATGTTGGCATGGGTGCCCAAAAGAACAGGCTTTATGAATGCCATAGGGTCAGGAGAAGCCCGGAGAGACACTTTAGTCCCATGTAACTTTTATTCCTGCGATGGTCTCATCCTCCCTTCTCTTAAAAACCTCCACTGTCAATTTCCTTTAATTCACTAACTTCTCTCTGTCAACTGGTGCTGCTTCTGTTTTATCTGTAGACATTTCAACATAGGATTAACTTTCCCAGCTCAAAAGGCAAATGACTAAGACTTCTGGCAAAGGATACGGGCTGTTATTGTGACTTAATCCTGCTTTGCTTACTCCAGGATCAGAGAAGTCTTGCTTTCTGCAGTCAGAGCTGCAGTATTGTTGTTTGATTTCAATAATTTGCTAAAACCCTCACAATTGTTGCTCTGGTTGCACTAGCAGGGCTATGACAGGGAAAGGTCAAGCCAAAGTTTCAGGCAGAACTCAGTAGTTGATGTAGCTGCCTCTTTATTTTATCTTAGTTTGGCTCTCCTTGGAATTAGATGAGCAGCAGATTCTGCAGTTTTCTACCAACACAATCCAGGAAGATGCCTGTAAGCAATTTCTACATTATAGTCCCTATTTATATCTGTAATTAAAGAAATAAGTATCATAGTTATATTTCCAATTTCATAATTGCCTCTTTGAAATAATAGTCCTGTTCCAGGTGTTTTCTAAAATAAAACAGCTAGGGAGATTAATTTCAATTAGAAAAGAAAAAATATAAACTGAAATGAAAAACAAAATATTGTTTTTTTAAAAAATCAACCTAAAAATGCACCTGCAAAAAAACTCCTAACCAAAAGAAATGTGCTTTTCTTGGAGGGTACTTCATTTAGGTAATTAAATCTATGCAGTGTGAATGAACCATTGGCAACAGTGCCCTTTATCAAATGACATTTGGAGCACATTAATCTGCTGAATTCTGAGGCTTCACAGCAGCTTAAAACACATCTGGAGGCAAAAAACCAATGAATTCTTAATAGTCTTTTAGTATGAATAGAAGACTGAATAGTCTTTTGGTCTGTAGTACAGATGCTCTAGGCTTTCTCACTGGGAAGATTTAGTAATGTTGAGAAACCCAAGTTGTATACATGTAAATTCGTAAGCAATCACAAGTTTATGGTGTGTGCATGTTGGTATTCAGAAGAAAGATAAGTATTTCATCCAACAAAAAATGAGAGAACCCATGAAGGGAACAGTCTTATCTCAACCACTGCTTTCTTTTCTCTCTCTCTAATATTTCTTCCAGCACCTTTTGTACTGTCTGTGACTATTGCAAATCCTATTTTCTTCCTGAGACAGAGTTGCAGGGAGAAACTGTTTGATGTTGGTGTGTGGAAAGGAGCTCTCAGAGAGCTGCCAAGCCTGGCAGGTTTTGGGAGAAGGTCATGCTCGTTAAAGCTCAAAGTCTGAAGTTGAATTCTGCAGCAGAGCCAGTTCTCTTCTTCAGCTTTAGGCAACCTCCTAAAATGATCTGTGGAACAGAGTTCATGAAAACAAATATGTCCTGAAAGGAAATTATTAAGGCCACAACTGTCTTCTGGAGTTTCTTAAAGTGTGTCTGTTGCTATAATTCTTGTAAGATTGCTGCTGCTGTCAGAAATTACATCAACAGGATGTGGTAGCACCCACCATCATGCAGGACCCATTGAGCTATTTAAGTTTTTGAAGCATTAATGGTGTTTCTTTTCCTCCAAGTTTTAATTCATTCACACAGCCCTACTGGGATATGGAGAGTCCTGGACGAACCTTCAGGTTTAACTGTTTTGTAACAGGTGAAGGGCTCAAAATTTTCACCTTTGAATTTGTGTGTAACTGTTGAAACTGGCCTGGCCATCTCTTAAAAAAGCCTTCTATTGCTGGATCATTAAAGCCTGTCTTGTTCTTAACCAGCACAGGGAAGTGCTATAGCAGAGGTTGAAAATGAACAGGAGAGTTCACTTTACCTCTTCAGAGGCAAAATGCAGACTTGGGGATACTGAGTGTCTGAAAGTATGTACTTACAGGCTTGGAGAGAGCTTACCGGGTCTGCATGTTATGCTAGTCACATGTAAATTCCATTTTGGGGTTGGATTTGGCACATGTCACCTCATCCCACCACCCAAACCACCTGAACTAAATGACTGTGTTCAATTGAAAACGTTCATTTGAATTAAGTATCAGCCCTTTCACTACTGAAATGGGACTGCAAACTTGGCAAGGAGGTCCTGACTGGGCATTGGGAAGGGATGGAATGAAAAATGACCAGAATTTATTTCCAGAAAGGGCATGTTTCAAATGGTGAGTGGGATTACAGACTGGAAGGACAGAAACTAGGCACTTAGGATCTCTTTGAAATTACTGCTTCAAAAGGCATTTGCCTTCTAGGGAAAATATTCTTTGAACTTTGCAAAACATATGTGAATTTGCTTCTGATGTATTTTTCAAAATTGTTCTCTTTCTTTGTGTTAATAACTGAGGCTACTGCTGCTTAAGGACTTGATCCCATACAGCCTTTTTCTCTGTCCTTGATCCTGCAGTGAAGTCATAATACTGCATTTTTGGTGATATTATGATGATTTCCATGGCAACAGACTGATGTCCAAAGTATGGGATCATGACTTTAGTGTAGGATCAAGCAAGAGGAGATAAAATCCTTATTAAAATACACTTTGTCAATAAGAGGAAAAGGAACAAATAAAAAAATCCATTTATTTTATTATGCATTTCCTTTTCTAACTGAACATAAGTGCAAATGAAAGTACTTTTTTAAAGGATCTGTTTGGTTTTTACTCGTTTATGTTGATCAATATAATGTTAGCTTGAAAGGAAACATGAACTAAAGAACTGCAGCTGCTACATATAAAAGAATTTACCTAAAATCCTGCTGGCAATTTTTTTTTTCTTGAAACAGAGGAGAGCTTTCTAGCAGTGGCCATTAGAAGTTGCTTGGCAGACTCACCCTCCGTCATGCAGTGAGTGGTTCACACGGGGCGATTGTCACCCCTGTCAACTTCCTCCAACACCTTTTTCTAAACAGTTGTCACCCTGGCAAGGAAACACTGGGTTATCTATACTTCTGTAAAGTACATGTGGAAGGGCCAGCAGGTGGTGGTGAGGAAAGGATGGCTGAATTTGGAACATGAGTCCTAACCTATCCCATGCCTTTGGTTTCTGTGGAGCCATTATGAGTCAACCTGTATTACTCTGAGCGTTCCTTCTGACCTTTGCCAGCAGGCTAAGATGCCAGATTCTCTATTGTCATCCCAGGGGCCTGCTTTTCCTCTGGCTTACACTGAGACATGTCAAAAGAGCTCCCCCTGAGGCCAATATGTTAGTGTAAATGAGAAGAGAATCAAGCAGTGGGTGAAGATAGTCGTGGGCTTCAAGATCTGTTCTCCCTTCGGTGCATGCTGTGATTTATGCACAGAACTCCTATTAGCAACAGTGAGAAGAGAGATACTTACATTGCTAAACAGGATTTTTATTTTCTCAGCTCCCTGAAGCTACTCAGTATAAGCCTGTTGTGAAAGTGATTGGAGATTTAGGGGAAGGAATGTCAAAGAGAAATAAGAAAAACAAAACTAATCCTGAACTAAGCAACTGTAATAATTGTGGGGTTTTTGCTGGTTTTTTTTTCTTTCTTTTTCTTGAAACATGTAGCGGTTTTTAGCAACTAAATAATTGTTCTTAATAGTCCTGATTTTTTTTTTTTGAGTGACTCTGTGGGTGGGGATTTGTGCAGTCACTGATGAGTGTGGAAGTAAAAGGACAAGAGAAGTTGAAAGTTCAGAAGCTGGGCTCACTTTTCTACTCGTTTCCTTCATTTCAATTTGCCTTATAGCAGCAGACCTCTATAGAAATACAGCTGTTGCTTTTGTTGTTTTGCAAACCAGGTTTTGCTTTTTTCCCCCTTATAATAGCAATCTGATTGCCAGCTTCAGAACTGTTACAATTAAGGGAGGTTTTTTCTCTCTTCTGCAGTCTCTGCAACACCTTCTGATTTTCTAGCCTCATTAACAAAGGACTTACTCTCTTGCCTTGAGGTGTATGCATAAGGGCAAGCCTACTTCTTGCTATTATAGGGTAGAATCCACCACTTCTGCTATTATCAGGGTCTGGGTATTGCAGCAAACTGGCAAGAGTTAATCTTTATTAAGCAAAAGCATACAGCACCCACAGAGGCTCTATAGTTGCACTGTATTCTCATGCTTACCATTTGCTTTATTGATTTGCCTGTCTAAATGAGCACTTCTAAACTCTGTGGGTGTTTTCCAATTAGATAAAAGGCAATTCATGTCACCCTGCTGCAGCTCTAACAGCCATAACCGGGAGCGTGCGCAGAGGACTCGTGAGCAGAGCGGCCCGGTTTAATCACGGCGGCCCCCTTCAGCGCCGCCTCGTCTGCGGGACATCGCGCTTTGCGCGCAACGCTTCCCTTGTCCGAGCTCTGGGGAACGGGCCACAGCCGCGCTCACTGCTGAGGCTGCGCTTTGTGGGACAGGTGTATGGTTGGTGGAGAAGATGCATGAGCTTCCCTCTCTCAGGTGGCTTTGGGAGAGCGCTCAGGACATCGCCCGTTCCAAATGTGAGGAAAAACGGCTCAGGGGATTGTGGCTGCTGCTTATGTCTATGGTGCTGTTCCTGTGAGAGGTGAATCTGATAAACCTCCTAACAGTCAGAACCGAGAAGATGTTTGCTGGAGAATCACAGGCTCTGTCTTTTGTGGGATAATCATGTTTTATTGCACATCCAGAGAGCTCTCACTTTCCCCTTCCTGAGACCATGTGTAGCTGATGGACAATCTCTGAGCATGGCTGAGGAAAGCATGAAGGGAAGTGAGGGTTTCACTCTGAAATGCTGTTCAACTTAACACTCTGCTTCCTATCCTGGTTTTGATTGTTTGCATTTCTCCTTGCTGCTTCCCTTCACACTCTGCCTTACACTCTCTCAGCAAACCACCCAGCTGAAAGAATTTGGGCAGATGCTTCCCTTCACACATTGAACAGAGCTCCTGTGCTTCTTGCTTTGCTATCCGGCACCATGCCCCCACACACTCTGATTTCTCTAGTGACACATCCCATGGGACCTCCATGGAAGCCTTACAGCTCTGAGCCTGTTTGTCACCTTTATGTAGAACCACTGGAGTCAATCTCTAATGCTTGAAGTGAGCAAACAGCTGTTCCTAATGCATCAGCTAGAGCTCTGTGAGGGATGAGGAAGGCATTCCTGGCCTCATGTAGCTGTTAGCAAGAGAGAGAAAGAAATGTGGCTGAGTATACAGAATTTACTTTGTAATGCTTTCTACTGGTAGATCTCTTAGAGGGTACCATGGCTACATACAAACTCAAAATCACTAAATAGCTCTGAGGTAAGGGGAATGGGTTTCTGTCTGTGTACTCCATGGTCTCAATCACTGTCTCATATATAAAGTTTATTCATAGTGTCCTGGAGCACCAACAGAACTTTCAACTTAAACTGTAGGGTGCAGAAGTGGCAAAATATAAACTCTGGTTAAATCTGTCTATACACTGTGAAGAACTGAAATTTCTTTACTTGCATAAGATCTCATCCAGAAACATTTCAGTATCAGATATTTTTGTCTGAAGGAAAAAATCCATCTAAGTGCTCCTTGAGCAGCAATGCTGCTATAGACCCCAAATGGGGATTGAGTTTTGTGAAGCATCAGGTAGCCAAGAAATCCTATTCAGTTGCAATTCCTGGGTTATAGCCAAAGTTGTGGTGAGTAGTATTTTATTTACCATTAGTATATTTTACTGTTACCAAAGTTAATAATGTATTATTTTACTTTTCAGTAAGAGGAGAGAAAAGTGCATCCTGTTAACTTCTGACACAAAGGATAAGGTAGTGCTCTTTGCTGTTTTTGTGGAGGTTTTTTTGTTTGCTTTTGAGAAAGGGCAAGAGAGTGAATGGCATTTGATCATGGTTCTCCATGACTTTAGGTAAGGATCTTGTATTAATGCTTGTGCGTTGCCTGTGCAGAGCAGACAGAGGAAGTATGCTGTGATTCTAGAAATTCTGGAGGTGATTTTGAGCAGGGTCTTCTAATTTTTTTTTTTTCCCTGGGCTTGAAGCAAAATAGATGGTTCTTCTTGATTCAGAAACTACTAGGTTTTTTGCTGTGACAGCATCAATTGTCAAGGGATGATCTGAAGGGTGCTGGAACTAGGCTGCCTGTAAGAGATTACTGGGACTCTCTGAGGTTTGGAGCTCTGATACCTTCTGGCTTGGGGCAACGTGCACAGAGCCAGGAGACTTGCCAGTGTGCTATGTAGCTCACCAAAACTCATTGCTGGACTCCACTGTGTCCATGAGAGGCAGCTGCATCACCTTCACAGTGTAAAGAAATGAGTCTCTGCTAAAGATAATACACTTTGTTCAGTGTGTGCAGAAAGTGCTCTCAGCAGTCATTCTCCTCCCACTGACACCAGTGTCAGCCAGGCTGAACGCTGCATCAGCTCCTCAACCTGGCCCCCTGCAGCCCCATTTCAAAGTTCATTAACTGGCTACTTTTAAAAGTCTAATTATGTCTGCCCTTAATTGCAAGACTACTTGAATCCTTCCAACCTGTACAACACCCTTTAGGTGGGAAGTTTGCAGGCCACAGCATTCATTTCTCAGAAGCAGTGCATTTTTTGGAGAAAATGATGTCGAGATCTGGCTGGTAAACCTTGTCAGGAGCATTAAAGAACAATCCCATTGAGAAAATAGACAATGATTTGTAATTCCTTTCCCCACTGCTGTATCAGCCCCCTGGCTAACCTGCACTTTGCATATCCAGCGTGCTAATGCCACCTGGTTGCTGTGACAGAATGGGAGATGGCTCAGCTCCACTTGCCCCCCTTCTGGGATGTCACTGGCCACATTAATTCATGTCTGTCTTCTTCTAGCCTGCTCATTTTTCCATTAAACTTGTAGGAACTAAATTATATTGGAGGCTTATGTCCTTGTCTTTTAAATTTGGATGAAATTAAACATTGAGCTCTGAAGATGAGGGAAGACCTGCTAATTTACACATTTACTGGACAGACAGCATGAGTCTATAAGCTTCCTATTATTAGAGTGTTATGCTAAAAACACATGCTAAACTGCCTGGAAATTTTACAGGATGACTCTACTTATCTTAAACATTGTCATACAAAATTACATTTGTCTATAAAAATAATTATAAAAACATTCCAGTGAGGAAAAATAAGGAAAGCCCCCCAAAACAATCATGGTAAATGTAATTTTTCATCTCTCATTGGACCATAAGCCAAGAAGCAGAGACTAAACACAAAAAGGTAAAATGAGTAACGTGTTACTTATTTCTTATCCTGAGAGACTGATAAAAATGTAAAAAAGGATATACTAAGAGTAAAAGTATAAGAGCTGAGTTGAAAATACTTTGATAGCAGTTTGCATTTATTTCCTTTCAAAAAGTTAATTCTTTTTCTTCAAAACGTGCATTGGAATGCCTCCAGCATACTTACACGTATGCTGAAGGACTTTATTAATTTTTAGAATTCTTTAACCTTGCTTTACATCATCTGAGAGATGTAGGTTTACTCAGGAATGTCTGAAATCACTGAACAAGAGCTGCATCACAGGGCAAGATGAATAAAATTAAGGTTGCCATGGGTACTTAGCTTTTGAATTTTTTTCACTTTAGAGTTTAAAGTCTAAACATAAAAATCCCAGTAATTTTTGGCTTTTGTAGTTTAGTACTGAATACACACATAAATTAACAATTTACTTGTGGCTGAAGTGGAGCTATTACTGTCTAATGTATAATTCCCTGTACGCTGACAAGCTTTGTTTTCTCCCTAGTTCTGTAAGTTTTTAATTGTCTAGTGTTTTGCAGTCTGACATAAAGAGCAGGTGTTCAGAAAATCATGAGAAATTAAAAAAAAAAAAAAGAAACAGGTTATTTTTTTGAATAAGAAATTTCCTCTGGCATTTGGAAGAATGGAAGCAAGATAAATGAAGGCCAGGGTTTTTACTGATATTAGTATAGGCCATAAAAAAATAAAATGAGAAGAAGTAGACTGTGAATAAAGACATGCAAATGACATGGATTTAGGGAATATCAAATTGCAGAGCATTTCCTCTCCTTTATGCAAACTCATGAATACAATCTGTTGCTACGAGATTAAGCGATTCTAGACTGAAAGTTTCATAAAAAGTTTTTTGATGTTCCCACAGCATCTGTAGAGGTGTGCAGATGATGTGGTAGCTGCTGCACTGAAGTACCGAAAGCTGAAATCATCCCAAGAGGCTGAACTTGCCTCCTGTATTGCTTGCTGCAGGGGTGACATGCTTGAAGGCTGGAGCTTTGAAGTCTGCTTTTTTGTATCCCTTCAAGCTTATGATATTGAGGTGATGATCTCATCTGCTGCTGGATAGGCACAAGGGGAGACCCAGCACGTGCTGATCCTCTGCTGCAAAACTCTTTACTGGATAGTTCCTCTACAGCCTCTATAGACAGAGCCAGGCAATTACTGAAGCAGCTGCTTTGGTCCTTAGGAACAGCAGAGTTGTTGGAGGAGTCTTTCCCAGTTTTGGGGAGAGTTTTGCAGCCTAGTTTGGGTTATGCCTTGCCAGACTTTGTTAGCCAATCCCAAGCAATCAAGGTGGTTCAGAAGTACCCTGGACATCTGCAGGAGCCCCAGTCACTGCTGCACAGGCACAGTCCTGGTCCTGCTCAAGATTCCTCTTTAGGTTAACAGGAGTTCTGGAAGGCAGGGTATGCCCGTTGGCATCCCTGCTCCCCATGGCAGTGCTGGTTTGTTCCCTAGATTTTGGAGATTTAAAGAACCTAAAAGATCATCTTGTCCATCTGCTTGGTTGGCAAGGTATTGTTCCCCACAGTGTATTTTCAAGTGTTTTGTCTCACTTAATTGATCCAAGTGGTGGGGCTTTTGTTACTTGTCTTGGGAGATGTGTTTCAAAATATAATAGACTTGCTTGTTGAAAAATATTTCCTGATATGCAGCCTACTCTTTTGCTGGTTTAATTACTACCGCCACTTTGCAATTACCAGTGCTAATTACTGTTGCCATGTTAATTTTTAAAACAATGCAGTGAGTTCTGAGGTAAGCTGGCATTTTAGGGTTCTGACAAATTTAACTGGATGAATACTCATCCAGTGGGAAGATCTCCAGTAAAATGTAGCATTCCATATAAATCAAAGTAAACCATTGAGATGTAAAAATTTCTTCCAAAATGAGAAGTTCTGGGGGAAAAAAAAAAACCCAAACACTTCAAAATGAAATGTTTAAAGTTTGACATTATTTTAAAGAATTGAATCTAACTTTGAAAAACATTTTGCATCTTAGTTACCTATCTTTCCGTGCTAACCATTTTTCTTTTTCCCAATGACTGATATTTTGGAATAACAGAAAAATCTTTCCTGGCTGGCATGTCCCTCAATTCAGATGTGTGATGGCGTTCTATCCTTTGGAACAAGAGTTGTTTTCTCACTATCTCTGGGGCACCTGGGGAACTAGAATCCCAGGACTGCCTCTGAGACAGTCCCCTGACAGAATATGTTTTCATAAAAGCCTACAGATCTGACTCTGACTTTAGAGCAGCCCCTCTGCTGTTCAGCCAAGAAATCCAGGGAACCTAAGTAATCCTCACTGCTGTTGTGCTGGAGGTCAAGAAGAAATTTGCCTGGAATTATCTGCAAGTGCCACAGTTCCATGAACAGCTCACTTTTTTTTAGCCAGTAACTTCCCATGGAAAACTATTTTGTTGGAAAAAAATTCTGAGCAGATGTTGCGAGAGTTTCTGTGCAAGTGAGCAGAGAAATGATGGTTATGTTGGAGCACTGCTGGCAGGACTAAATACCTTCTGGTTACTGGAGATACATTGATATGCTATTCTGCCTCCTCTCATCTTGTGAGATGTTCTGGGGGATATCTTTTTAATGGTAATGGCCACACGTTATAAGATGTGCCTTGAAATGAAATGGATTTTATAAACTCTTTACCTGCATTATAAATGCAGCACTTGTGATATGAGTTGATGAGAATTATTCTTGATAGAATTTAGCTGTTATTTCAGCTTCAGTGCATTTTAATCATGCTTCCTCTGTCAAACAGCAAATATTTCCATTCTTCACTCAGGTAGCCTTTTCTTTTTCTCAGTGGCTCTGGGAAACAAAACAGAGCAATAGAATTATTTCAATTTGTCAGTATGTTTTTTGTGTTTCTGCTCCTCACCAAAAGCATGACATTTAAAAATCCATGTTGTTTTGGGGAAGTACTACTCTTACCCCACCTGGCTGATATCCTGCAAGGCCTATAAAACTGAAGTCCGCGGGAGTGTTTAAGGCTGGAAGAACATTTAAGAGTGGGAAGAGACTCTGATTGTTTAGGACTGTAGATTTTAAGTCCAGTTGCAGAAAGGGTTTGCAGTTTATAGCCAAATCAAAATAATAGTGGGTAATTTTAAGATGAGGAACCAGAAATCTCAGTAGAATCAGCAATGCTCAGGTTGGGGTCTGCAAGCAGTAACTACATTTCTCTTCCTGATTATCTCCCTGATGTATGTTTTAGTCTGGGGCAAGTTTTCACTGTCTCCAGCTTTTTTCTCTCTTCTTTCTCTCTCTTTTTTCCTACTATAAACTGTTACATAATCTGGTTTTCAGAAAACATGCAATGAGATAAACCTGCTTTATCTTAATTCGAAATCTGGGAGAAACAAAAAACCAAACGTATCTTCCACACAAAACCAAACAAAAAAAAACTCTACCAAAATAACCCCTTGAACAACTCCCCACCAATTCGCATTACCATAATCATCCTCTTAGTCTTTGCAAACATTCTCACTCTCAGGAAAAAAGAAAAGAGAAAAAAGAGAAAGAAAGCAGGTTGAGTGTTCATGGGTAAGAATCAGGGGGAAGGCTGCAGGATATCCTGGGTTAGGGTTAGGTAACAGTGAGAGGCTGTTACAGACAGCCCATCCAGGATGAAGAGGCAGAGGAAATATTCTATAAGCAGTTGGGAGAAATCTCGCAATCTCACAGTCATTGGTCTTTGTTCTTATGGGATACTTCAACTTTCCATGTGTCTGCTGGAAATATAACACAACAGAGAGGAAACAGTCCAGGAGGTTCCTGGCACAGCTGGTGAGGGAGGAGCTAGGGAAGAGAAGGACTTGTGGAGGTGTGATGATAGTAGAAGGCCGTATTGGGCAAGGCAGTCATGAAATGACAGAATTTTTAACTCTTGGAGAAGAAAGGAGAGGGATAAGCAGAACTGCAGCCTTTGACTTCCAGAGGGCAGACTTTGGCCTGCTTAGAAAACTGGTTGACAAGGTCCCTTGGGACTGAAGGGCAAAGGAGTCCAGGTAGGAAATTTTGAAGTGGCAGGAGCAGGGAGCCCCTATGTGCCAAAAGACAAGCCAGTGGGGAGCAAGACAATCCTGGTTGAACAGAGAATTTTGTCTGGAACATGGGGAAAAAAAATAGTCGAGAGTTTATGACCTCTGGAAGAAGGGGCACGCCACTCAGGAGAACTATGAGGATATTGTGAAATTATACAGGGAGAAAATCAGAGGGACCAAAGCCAACCTAGAACTTAATCTGGCTGCTGACGTAGAAGACAATAAGAAATGTTTCTATAATTAGATTAGCAACAAAAGAAGGGCTAGGGAGAATCATCATTCTTTATTGGATTTAAGGGACACATAGTAGCAAAGGCTTAGGAAAAGGCTGAGGTACTTAATGCCTTCTTTGCCGCAGTCTTTAGTATCCAGACCAGTTGTTTTCTGGACATCCAGTCCCCAGAGTTAGCAGACAGGGACAGGGAACACAATGTCCTCATAATCCCAAGGGAAATGATCAGTAACCTGCTACAGGCCCTAGGCACACACAGGTCTGTGGGGCAGGATGAGATCCAATGACAGGTACTGAGGGAATTGTCAGAAGTGCTTACTGAGACACTTTCCTTTATGTATCAGCAGTCCTGGCTAACCAAGGAGGTCACAACTGAATGGAAGTTAGCAGATGTGATGCCTACCTACAAGAAGGGCTGGAAGGAGAACTCAGGGATCTACAGACTTGTCAGCCCAATCTCAATTCTGGGGAAGATTATAGAGTAGATCATCTTGAGTGGCGTCACAAGGCATGTGCTGCACAACCAGGGGCTCAGGGCCAGACAGAAAATGGGCTTATAAAAGCTAAGTCCTGCTTGACCAAAAAATTCAGCTGACAGTCTGTCACAAGTGATGTTTACTAGTGCTCAGTTTTGGGGCCAGTTCTGTTTAATATCCTTATCCACGATCTGGACAAGGGGATCAGCTGTACCCTCAGCGAGTTCACAGGCAAGATCAAGTGAGGCAGGAGTACTGATCTAGTGGAGGGCAGGAAGGCTCTATGGAGGAATCTGGACAGGCTGGATCAACGGGACAAGGCCTGTTGTATGAGGATCAGCATGGCCAAGTGCCAGGTTCTGCACAGGGATCACAACACAGCAGAGGGGTCACAGGGTAGTGCTATGGGCTGGGGGCAAGAGTGGCTGGAAAGCTGCCATGTGGAAAAGAACCTGGTGGTGGTGATCGACAGCTGTCTGAACATGAGCCAGCATGTGCCCAGGTGGCCAAAAAGGCCAATGGCATCCTGGCTTGTATCAGCAACAGTGTGGCCAGCAGGACCAGGACAGTGATTGTCTCCCTGTACTTGGCACTGGTGAGGCCACACCTCAAATCCAGTGCTCAGTTTTGGGCTCCTCTCTACAAGAGAACATCAAGGTGCTGGAGCATGTTTGGAGAAGGTCAGTGGAGCTGGTGAAGGGTCTGGAGCACAAGGCTGATGATGAGGGTCTGAGTATCCCCCTGGAGAAAAGGGGGCTCAGGAGAGATCTCATTGCTCTGTACTAGTCCCTGAAAGGAGATTGTTGCCAGGTGGGGGTTGACCCGTCTTCCCATGTAACAAGCAATAGGACAAGAGGAAATGGCTTCATGTTGCACCAGGGGAAGTTTAGATTGGATATGAGGAAAAACATCTTCATGGAAAGGGTTCCCAAGTATTGGAACAGGCTGCCCAGGGAAGTGGTTGAGTCATGATCCCTGGAGGTATTTAAAAGACATGTGCATGTGGCATTGCAGGACATGGTTTAGTGGCAGCCTTGGCAATGTGTGATTTATGGTTTGACTTGATGATCTAAAATGTCTTCTCCAACCTAAATTATTCCATGATCTTACTGTAATTATACTGTTTCCTTCAGGTGTCTCTTGTCTTCTATGAATAACTAACCATGGACTATCTTGAACTCTTCTGAATTTTAGGCAAAGTTATATTATTTTTGATACCAAATGGAGATTGTTTCCATTGAAGAGGCTTTGCATTTGTTGGCATATGTACACTAAACAAACAACTAAATCAAAATAGGCCTTGCTATGTAAAAATTCTTTGGAGGATTATTCCACAGAGTTGAAATTTACAAATCCCTAATAATGACAGGCTTAAAACATCAATTTGAAGAAATTTCTTCATGCAGTTTTACTATTAGTCTGGAAGATACTTTATGTATATATTCTTTGGTACATGGGCTCCCTCTGGAGCTTTATCTTATTAAAAAAGCCCCAAACCTTAAAGCACTTTTAAAGGTTTTATTCAAAACCATCAAGCAAACAAAAAACATAAAGGCATTTTTTCTGTTGCTGCAGCATTCAGTATGAATCTTTTCTTCATATATGTTTGATATGCCTGGAGTTTCACCATAGTATGCCAGCTTGGGAAAGCAGCCATTAGAATTAATGTCTGGTTGGACATTAAAAGAGCCTTGTATGAAAACTGTGCCACACAGCACACAAATAATTAATTACAGTGTTCTGAAGATGCAAAGTGCCATATAAATCCCAGGCATTCATCACACCATTGAGAGTCTGATGGCTAATAACAGACTTGATTTTGCTTGCAATGATTCATCAACAAAGGAAATTGTCACACTGAATATTTTCACTATTTTCCATATGTGTTTTAATAAAATGCGAGCACACACAGAGAGGACACAATTTATTAAAATCTGACATTGGAAGTATTGGTGCAGATACTTTCCATGTTTTTCTCTGAGAAATTTAAGGTAAACTTGGACAGAATTGCATGTCACGAATGTATTTAATGATTCTGATATATTTACCAGCTTTTCTTTATTAAGAACAAAGTAAGCAATAAGATTTGTATTGGTTTTATGAGAGGGGAAGGCAGTAAAAGTCATATTTCCTTGAAATGTGTTATTACTATTTGAAGAGCTTACAAATAATGCTATTCTATAGTGTTATAGGAACAGTTTTAGTTCTCTTTATTTTCATAAAATGGGAAGTTAATGTACTTTAACCAAGTGCATTTCCTTTTTGGGGTTCTGGTTGATATCAGTAGACAAATATAGATTATGTACTTGAATTTTTACCTCTGTTCTGTATAGTGTGCTGTCTTGATATGAGCCAAACTGTTGTTTTGTCCATCTCTCAATGCACCCTACGGGCAAGGCAATTTAGAGATTTTGTCACACTTCTGACCACAACTGTTCTCATTAAAGAGACTTTTAATGTCTTGTTGGACCTGGAGGAATTTCTGTTTCATGGAGGCCTGACTGGATTTGGTTCCTTTTTTTTTGAAGGTATTTCAGTGTTTTCTTGGTTTGACTTTATTTTTTTTTTCCCCATAACATGAGTAGCACCTTGTACCATTAGTTTACAGACAGTGATGTGATGGAGGTATTTTTCCGTGTAATGAGTTTGTGACTCTCCCAGTAAAGACATTCTGTAATAAATGATTCTTTTCCTGTAGAGCTCAGGGGAAGTCAAGATGTTCAGCTCTGAAAACAAAGACTATCCAGTCATTTTTCCTGAAGAAAACCCAAGAAAACCCTAAACTAGACAAAATTCTTTTTCAGAACCAGAAGATCTTTTGTCCTCTGTGAGTGACTCCACAGAACCACCTCTGTTCTGTCCATGAGGTATGCTGTTCAGGTCCCCTTCACATCTTATTATATGGTCCGTTTTTCTCTTGAAGCCTGGCTGACTTTTTTGAGGCTAGAATGTCTCCGATGCTCATGCAGATCAGTTTCTTTGTAGCAGTAGCTGCTTGCTCCAAGTGTGTACTCCGTTACACTAATGTTCATCTTCCCTGTTTGTGCATTTTATTTTTGCAGATACTCTTTCCTGGTTAGGAAAAGCTAATAATGGTTATAATAATCTTGCTGTTTATTTTAATTTATTAGCTGATGCAAGGCCAAAAACATATGGATTTAAAAAAAATAATAGAGCCATTATCCTTGAGACTATTATAGGGTGCATGACTTCTTCAGTTAATACCTCACATTTTTAAAATTCGATTTGCCAGTTAAACATACCATTTTAATTTTTAAGATATAGTGCTTTTTTGAAAATTTTAATTTCTCGGCACTGCCTCATAATTAAGCTCACTGTACACACTGAGTTACTTAAAGAGTGCTAATGAGCAGGAAATTGCACAAGTTGCTTCAAATCACTGCCCTTTAAAGGAGACATACTGAACTTATTGTGGTTAAAAAATACCAAACCAGAACAAGTCAGGGAAGAAGCAAGGCCCAATGAGGAAAATTGCCATGCTAAGTGTTGTGACTATGGTCCTGCCTCATGAATTAAGTTTGTTGAGACTCATAAAAAGTGACTTTTTCATCAGGCTTAAACTCAGTTATAGTCACCTTTGGAGCATGGCGCACACAGAAATTTCTGTATCAGGTTTCCTTTCCTAGGTGATGTCACTTTTCTCACTTGTTGGCAAATGGTGAAAGGAGCTTCAGCTTGGCAGTTGCCATGTGGCCAAGGTCCCACAAGGCTGAGGCTTTGGATGTAAGTGCAAAGCCTTTCCCAGGCAAACAGAGAGGTGCAGCAGAAGCTGGATTGGAATAGAGGTGTGAGGGAAAAAGGGGCAGGTACAAGAGCAGTAAGACTGGTAAATGAAACTTGTGGACACCTAGACAGTTTCCATAAATTGGAAAAGGTCTCATTTTGCCTTGATGACAGACCCAACATTTTGTTGCTGCACATCCCGAGATTTTCCCATCTTTGCTTTGCAGAGTGAATCTTGGGTATGTTATGACCAGGTTCATAAGGCTCACCATGATGCTGCTCTGCCAATGGGGACGACTTTCCTTCGTCTGCTGGATCTGAGGCTGATGCTGTTCAAAGCTGGCAGCAGAGCTCGGTCAGTTGTGCGGGAATAATATTCTGTGATTGATCTGAAAGGCAAGGGAGGAGTAAATGTAATTTTGTGGGCTCAGCTGTTTACTATTTGCAGTGTGAGACTGCAATCAGGAGATTTTTTGAAACACAGGCTTCTTAAGCAAACCTGGTGAATGTATGATGTCAGCTCAGGCTGTAATCCCTCTTTTTTTTTTTTTGTATGTGTGTGTTTTGGTTAAATAAAGACAGTGCTTTCAGTTGGTTCCCTAAACCCCCCCTAAAACCTAACTGAAAGTTGTTCAATCATGCTGCATCTGCTACTATGCCTTTTTCTCTCTCTCACAATTAACTTGTGGCTTGATTGATTTTAAGATTATTTGATGAAGAGATCAAAGTTTCAAAAATAATGAATTCCCATTAGTTTCATGAGACTAGGTGACTGGTCAGAGTAGATGAGGGCCCCTTGCAGGCCCCATGATGGGAAAAGTTTTGTAAAATCTACAGAGAGTACAGAAATGTGGAAAGCATTGGGTCAAAACTTCCATGAAACAAGGCTTCCTAGGTTTGCCTGCCAATGGCGATGTTTGCTTTTCATTTTAAATGCACCAAGTTTGTGATGGCAGAATGGGGGTTATTCTGATCACTTGTTTTATGTGAGGAAATTTTCCATACAAATGATGCATGAACAGATTTATAGTCCCATTTGAGGTAAGTCTGAGGCTCTTGAAAGCTCTTTTCAGCCAGAAAGCTTGGTGATTCATAGTAGTTTGACAGCATACCAAACTTTCTGATTTATGAGAACATAAAATGTTAAAACATTCCTGTTCTTGTTATAATTGGCCAACCTGGGTCTCCTGTGAGGAAGGTCTACTGCACATTGCAAGAAAATAAAATAAAATTTCAAAGTTATTTGAGGATGGAGAAGATTTTTTTCTTTTTAATTAACCATAACATTGTTTTTACACTTAAAGATTACTCATTTCCTTTTTTAGCTTTCTACACTTAATGTTCAGAGGAGGTCTTATGAACCTGCAGTTTTTATTCCTTAGTTTATATTCCAGAGAGATGAGCCTCACTGAAACTTTCTAAGAAAACACCAGAGAAATCAGACTTTTTGAAGGTCTTATAGTCGCTTCACTGAAATATGTTTAATCTCTTCATTGCTGCATGGATGCAAGCCTGCAAAATTTCCCACTGGCCCAAGTTTGTTCTGCGTAATATTGGATAATGCTGCTTTTGATAGATGGGACCTGTCTTTGCAGAGACCAAGAGGCCAAGTGTTTTAGATCTCAGTGTGCTTATGGTTTTGTCTTTTATTCCTACATACATAAGTCTAGTCCAAAGTCCAGTGAATGAGATAAATCTTCTTTCATGCAGCACTGGAGGGAACTTATAGATAGAACTACCTGAAAGATTTTGGTACTTTGATTTTGTCAAAACTGAAACAGTTTTGTGGTTTCTTTGAGGAGCAGAGAGAGGCTCTGTTCCCTCTGGCTGTGAGGATTAAGCCTAGAGAGAGGGTGAGCAACCAGCCCCAGCTCCTGACCATGCAGAACAGCCCTGAATCTCTTGCCACAAGTGACAAAAGTACACAGGATCCCTCCTGCATTCTTTTTTTTTTTTTAATGTCAATGAGTACTTGAAAGATTGCTTTCTTCGTTAATATACAGAGAGATATAAAATTAAGTTACTGTTTTCCAAACAGTCCTAGTGATGTATGTGGGTGCCTAGTCTGGCTGTTTTCCTTTTGACTTCTCCTACAGCATCATGTGACTCTGTGATGTATGATGGTCATCCTGAGTAGTGAAATTGCCCCCTGTGCAGGGGGTCAGGTCCAAGCCCAGAGGAAAAAAAGTTTTTGCAGAAATTCTGGTCTAAAAGTGAACAAGGAACATAATTGGCATTTAGGGGTGAATATAAGTGGTGGTTTGTATCACAAAGCAGCCTTTGTACTTTTTCCTTTTCTGGTGTTATGCATATCTTTGCTTTGGTAAAAAATCCCCACTCAATTATTTTCAGGGCTGGATACCTTGGGTTGTTTTCTTGTTTCCTGCATACCTGGGGTGTGTTTTTGAACCTACTCCATTCCTTCTTCTATACTCCAAATAATAATTTCTTGACTAATTTTCTTGTGAGTTAATATGCAGAAAAGATTCTGTTTAAGCTGTTAGGTATCAGTACAGAATTTGTATTATGAACAAACACCTAGTTTTGTAGGTAAAATATGGAGTAGGTATGCATGTGCAATGTGTAAATATGAGTGTCTGTGTACATGTACATAAGTTGTATGTAAACAAATTCATATATGAATATGTGTAAGTATGTGTACATGTGCACACATAAATATGTGCGTATGGATGAGTAGGGAGGGTTTTCTGCTGCAAGTGTGATATGTCTGCTGCAATCTGTGTATCAGTCTGAAATGATCCACGTATTGTATGTTGAAAACAGAAGAGCTGTGAAACAGTGAATGTGCATAATGAGAATACAACAGAATGACTTGAAAGATCAGGTAGTTTTAGAGTCATCTGTCTCAAGTTTTAAGAGAATGTAGGAAAAAACCTCTTTACAGCTGCCTGCTTTTGCAGTTGCTGTCCTATGCAAACAGACTGCAGAGCATTTTGGAAAAGAGGCATCAGTAGCAATGGCATATTTTCAAGAAACTGCTTGAAAGCCAAAATGCATTAAAATGTAACACCATGCACTGAAACGTAGCATAATGCTGTTCTAACTGTATTAAAAAAGGGTGCACTTCAGTTAGGCTCCCACTGAACCAAACACTGTCTGTTTGCCAAGGCACAGAAGAAGCAACATAAACCAGCAGCACGATGGCTAAGGTAAGAGTTGGTCATCTGTTCCTGGGAACAGGAGATCCGAGCAACAGATCATGTTGAGAAATTACTACTATTCCATCAGCCTCCAGTGAATCTGTGTCAGACACAGGGTATGGGACACAAGGTAAGATCTCTGCCTTTAACAGGGAAGAACTGAATGGAGATTTCTTGACTAATCTGATATTTTTTAAATCAAGTTGGCTTGAGAAACATCATCCAAGGCTAAAGAACTGCTGAAAAGTCACAGCGAGGTACCCATAGTCAAAATGCTGAGGCTGTCTCAGACCCAGTATTACTGAACATTTTCATCAGTCACCAAGAAGACAGGGTAGAGAGCATACTTGTAAAATACACAGATGACAGTAATCCACAAGGGACCTCCAGACTATTTTAAGGGAAGACATGAATTCTAAGTGACAGATTGAAGCTACTGTCAGAAAAAAAAAAGGCTATGCAATAGCAGCGAGGGAAAATACTACAGGTAGATAGAAGAAATCAATCTTGCAAATCCAGAATGGTGAAGTTCTGTGGAAAATGGGTGAAATGGAACATGACATACAAAAACAAAAGAAAAAGAAAAGATCATTCTGGGATGCATAAACATGAAACAATTTGTTGCTCAGATAATGCTAAATCACTTTCCTAGAGTGATTTGCCCAGTTTGAGTGCCACAGTTCAAGGAAGATTTGAACAAACTGTAGGGAGTTCATGGAAAAGCAAACAGAAAGATCAGATTTTCAAAGACATAAATGTATGAACAGGCAGCTTCGAAAAGGTGACAGGATCTGTTAACAGTTTTCAAATATTCAACATAATACATAGAATGTTGTGGAAAAGGTTCAGAAAAAGAGTTGGAAGGAACCTGTCAAGTAATCAGGGACTTGTCAAGTAATCATGCAATGCATTTTTGTAGCCACTATGTGAGCAGTTGAGGCATGTGCATTTAAAGTCATAAGTGTGAATGGAGAGCAGTTAGTTTCAAGCTTTAAAATTATTTCTTTAAATTTGGCTCACTTAAAGCTAGGAAATTGACATGGCTTCCTGGGTAAACTTCAGTCATCCTGATGAACATGTGCAATGATGTTTGGATAACAAAAGAGAGAGCATTAACACAGTGATGCTTAATTGAGCTAACTCCACATATAATCATGCCTATTATAGTGAAGTACTGTAGCATTTAGATGAAGTAAACCTCTAACAAGATCCTGCAAATATTTCATTGTGTGGCTGTTTCTTCTCTAGCTTGCACTGATGGGGATGAGGAAATGCTCTATTGAAATCCATGGTGCTAGGCAACTGTTAAACATATTTTGGCATACCAATATTAAGGCAGACTAATGTCTTATACTATTTGCTTTTCAGCAAATTGTTCATTACTATTATAAGTGAATAGGCAGAACTGAAAGAAACACCTCCCAAAACAGCTAAGAAGAACACATGGACCTAATGTCAAACTGCTGATGATAACAGGGCAGAACTTTCTTGCACAAATCAGGAAAAGACAAATATGTGTAGCCTTTATCTTCAATAATCTTTTGCTACTCAAGTTTCTTATCAAAGGAGTCTTACACAGAGTCTGGCTACATTTAATGTGAGTTTTATACAGCCTAATTCATCTGTATCTTTAGGAAAAGCTGTTGCCACTTATGTGCCAATCTGCCTAACTCAGGTAAGCTTATGGCAATATCCTACACTGGTAGCAGTCAATTTATCTGGGAGGAGAGGGCATGCTCATCCATTCTGGCCTTTTTNCAGTTAAAAGGAGGGGAACAAACAAGAAAGTCTATGGTTATTTCACATTTGTAGTTAGAAGTTCTTTTCTGGGCATGACATGAATTCTTTGGTCTTGTCTAACCCCGTCTGTGGTGGATGGAGATGGAGGGTATAACCCTAATTTAAAACTACTATCTATCATTTAATTTTATTTCTATTATTTTATTCTTTGTGGACTTCTCAGCTGAAGTTAAATACTCTGGAATTTACTTGAATAGTTCATTAATCTTTTCTACAGGAGACAGTGAAATATTCCTTATCTTCCTGAGCAATAGTTTTCTTTAAACTTTTCTTTCTGTATGCTTTCTGTGCACTTGCGTTAAACTTTCCCTCTATCCTTTAAAAAAATATGCAATCTCATCCAAGTGTGAATTCAGAAAAGCAGAGAACCATATTTGGCTCTCTTCCTGAAAAGGGCAGATGCGGTTCTTGGCATCGGTTCATTCTTTATTTCTGAGTATTGGGTTGGGCATAGTTTTAAACAGTCTTTGCTGGTTTTTTTTTTTTTTTTCCCCCTCCAAGATTTGGTCAGCCTGAATTCTAGAACAGCTGGATCTTTTAGTGAAAAATAAATGTCAAGAAATCCCTTGGGTCCTAGATCAGCAACTTCTTTCTTCCAGTCTTTCATGTTGCAGTCTGCTCCTGTGCCTGACAGTGCTGTGCTTCATAAACCTTTCTTTCCAGTTGTTTCTGACAAATGTAGGGAAATATCTCCAGATATTGCTTTAGACTAACAACCTGTCCTTGGTTTCCTTGCTGAAAGCTCACTAAGATCTTATTATTCAGAACTCAGAAATTCCTGAGAGGAATAACTTCTTTAAGCTGGACTGGAAATTTAGATAATATAGCAATATTTTCTTGAACACACTATTTGCAGTGGAAAAGAAGAAGAAAAACGTGGATGAAACAGTGAAAATTATGTCAGGTATTAGTTAATGAGAATGAAGCATTCTGTAAGTTTGTGCATATTTTCTATTAACACAGAACAGCAGACCTGATTAGAATTTAGTCCATTAGAGTAGTGCTAAGAGTTACCTCAGATAGATCCCACTTTGTACTTGGAGAACCAGAAGAAATGAGTTTTCAAAATAAGAAGTTTATATTGGGATTTATTTTTTGGGATATGAATACCTTCAGCTTTCCAAAGGACTTTGTGCATCATCTGTAGATGTTAAAGATGGAAAAGCCTTATTAAATTGTGAACAAAGCTGTTACAGGTTTTTATTCTCTGAAGTACAGTTTCTAGCATTGTGCTCTCCTAGTTTTGTATTCTCTTAACAATAAGCCTACCTTATCTCTTTCTCAGGAGGCTACTCCACTGCCTGATAGGGATCACTGTCAGGAAGGATGTATGTGTATCAGCAGCAGCAGGTAACACAGCAGCTAAGACACTATAAGCCTAAAAGAAGGCTTTGACCACAAAAGAGAGTAAGACTTTATCCTAATCTCAGTGGTGGTGAGAAACTGGAACAGAGTTTGTTGACCAGAGGACCTGTGGATGTCCTGTCCCTGGCATTCCTCGAGGCTGGGTTGGACAGGTCTTTGCTGGTCTAGTGGAAGATGTCCCTGCTCCATGTCAGGGAGGTTGGAAGTGGCTGATCTTTAAAGATTCCTCACAAACCAAATCATTCAATGAGTCTATGAAATCTGTCAGATATTAAGTGTACTGATTCCAAGAGCTCTGGTGTAGCAGTGTATGGACAGTCATTCTGTAGTGAACTGGTGCTGACCCTTTAACACAGAGAAACTCAGTCTGGGCTTTGGGCTGCTTGAGTTCACAGCAAGGTTCTTGTCAGAGGATAAAACTTTACGACATCACTGCTGGATTTATGTCACCTAAAATTAATTCTGCACAACACTTCTGAAAATTCATCATTACTTGTGAAATATTGTAATTAACCAGGGGACAGTGACTGATAGCTAATCAATGCTGATGAAACTGAGGTTCTAAAACTTGTCACAGAAGTTACAGTTTCATACTGTGCATTCCAGTCATTCCCCTGGAGCACATTAAATATATCCTCTCTCTGTTTGTTATTGCCATATTTTGGGCATTTCCAGGCAATCGATATCTGCCTTTTTGCAGGGCTTGAATACATCGTGGACACTTGGCCCTTTTAATTCTTCTTTATAGCTGAGTCCCTTCATCCAATTTGTTTTTCTTGCTTTTGTACTCTGACTGTTTTACTGACAAACTGCAAATGGTGCCATCTACTAGCCAGGACTGAAGGCAGTTCAGCACATGGAGTCACTCTGGAGCTGCAGAAGCAGGGATTTTTACCTTCCCAATTGCTAAGCAGCAGCCGTAATAAGGCTGAAATGTATTAATTTTTCTGTAAGAGTGCTCAGTTATGTGAATCTTTCAGCTCATCAATAAAGTCAGTGCAGTGCTTGCAAAATACCAAGGAAGCAGGTTATGTTGTTAGGGATGTTTTAATACTTCAACCCAATCACTAAACTAGTAATGAAGTTTCTCCTCTGTAGTACGTTCCCAGTATATTTTTGATATGCTTGTAATCTTCGTAGATGTCTGCAGAATTCTTAAAATCTCTGGTGGCTGAGCAGTTGCCGAGGTGCTCTATTACTGGCTTAATGAGGAAAGCAGCCGAGAGAAGGAACTTTCTGATAGGCAAAGCTAATCAACCAATAAAGCCTGTTTAGACATCTCCTGCAGCATTTCTTGGCTTAGGGTGCCCCAGTTCTGGGAAGAAACACTGGAAATAATTCTGTCTGCCTGCTGGATATATGGATGTGTTGTGGCTTATCTTTGTAGCCAAGCCCAGAGTCAAGGCAATGCCAGTAACCAGTTGTTCCCACATCAACTCCTTAAGAGTATGCAAAGTGTGACAGGGAAAGCAGGGGGGGCACGTTGTGTGCATATGTGTGAGGGGAATATTAACTGAAGGAATCTCCATTTTGCTTTGGTGGGAAGTTGACAATATTGTCTTTTGACCTGAGAGCCAGGTCAAAAAACTGGACCAAGTTTTTTCCAGTTTTCCTTAACATGGGCCTGAATTCAGGACGCTGAACCCAACAGAGGCTCTGTGAATTTATAGTGGTAAACCTCTGCCTGCACCACCTTTCAAAAAAGCAATTTATCTATATATTATTTTTCAATATCTCTTTGAATTAAGGATAATTGAGATTATGGTCTTCTTCTCACCAGGAAGTCTTTAAATTTATGTCCATTAAATTCTAGACAGTGTCAAACAAATCTCTGGCCAGTTAAAATACACAAGAAAAATGGTTTTGATAAAAGCAATTGTTAATTTGGTTGCACTTTATGCTAGGGAGACTATGTCAATGAAGTGCAAGTAGCAGTCTAGGGGAAGTTTATTTTTCTGTGTGGGATGAGCAAGGTTGAAAATGTGCTTTTCTATCCATGTTCTACTTTGTACATTACTTTCTGTGTGAGCTAAGCTTTTCCAATGGTTATGAAAATAGACATCCTTGTGTCATCAGAGACATTTTTTTGCACATGCAGACTGATGCATGTGAAATCCAAGTTCTCTCACTGCAGGCAAAGGCTGTTGAATATACATTTGCAGTCACTAACAATCTTTACTCCTTTGGTTTCTCATATGTATTTTCACCATGGCATAATTTTTTTTAGTCACTTGGATACCTGGTTTGGGCACACATATAGCAATTCCCTGCTTTATATCCTTGAGGAATGTCCATGTCCTGCCTTCTGCTGGGTTGTATGTAATGGTGATGAGTCTGGCACTGCTGTGCCTCCCAGCACCAGGGAATATCTCAGGCATCCCATGGCACTTTTCTTTGCCTTTAAAGGGAGACAACTAGACAGCCCCCAAAAGAAAGCAACATGATCAGCTCGGTGCTGTCTTGACATCTTTTTTGGTGTCTGTCAGAGAGAATATGACTCACAGGGTCCACCAAGGTATTTGGGGTCCAGAGGTCACTCACACTGTCCAAATTGCATGCTCTGCATGGCATCAGGTCTTTCTGGTAATTAGTCTTTAGATTAAAGCATCTGTCCTGGATTTTAACCTTTTCTGCCTAACTAAGGGAAAAAGTGCTAATGCTGTAAACTAGCTGATACAGTGAAGCATTGACATGTTTTGGTAGCTTAAAGAAGTGCCAAGGTTTATTGTAGTGAAACAGAGGTTGTATTTGCATTTGATTCTGCAAATCTAATCTCATCAAAGTTAAGACAGCCAAGATAAACCTCAGGCAGCTCCATATATAACACAACATAACTTGTTTATGCAGTCATACTTAGCAGAGCAGCTCTATATTCCCAGGACAGCTGTGGCCTGTTTTTTAGTGTGTATTGGAGTGTTTCTGTTTTTAATATACAGGTCTGACTTTGAGGAGGAGAAAAACATGCCTTTTGTAAGTTTTTCATGCTGAGAAGCACAATTAAAAGTAATTGCTTCTGTTTCCAGAGTAAAACATGCCTTTTAAAAAGTATAAAATTCACCAGCACCCAGGGAGACACTTCTGCCATGTAGAGACAGCTTCCGTATTTCACTTCGTAGGTGCTCCCATCTGCCCCTCTTAAAGCAGTTCTTCCTGAGAAATGAATGAAGCAGTTTCCTTAAACACAGCCAGTATAAAAGGAAACTCAATGCACCAGAAGTAGAAAAGTGAAATAAAAGTGATCATTGCATCAGTTTAAAGGCATTTATGCAAATTGCCTTATAAATATAAACAGTGTAGACTGCTGTGATAAGCAGAGACATTTTAAGGTTGAGATGTTTCATATACAACTCCAATGCTAATTGTAAATGAAAAAGATTGTATTGATAAACTAATTTTGTCTTGCTTCTTTTGTTTATAAGTTGTTTTACCTATAAACCGTCACAAATAGAGGAAAAGAAAGTTGCTACTTGAACCTTGAGATGAGACAGAACAATGTCTGGATGGATTCAGGAATGAATCCTGACCTAATGACTAATTTTTATGAAACAGTCTAAGACAGAGTCCCAGAACAGAATATTCCACATTTGGGATTTGCAATTTTATGCCCAGAAATAAAGACACGTATAACACACATAAAAGCACAGGTGTGGGGCACACTTTTGCTCTTTCCAGGTTATGGACTTTATTTTTTAATGTAACTATTTCACAGGGAAGAACAACTGGACAGGTATTAGTTTTGCCAACTCCCTAATGTTTATGTTCCCTAGAGTACAGAAGTTCCCTAGAAGTTCCCTAGAAGTTGGATTATTGCCAAATACTATGGGGAAAAACCACAGAACTTGTTCCCTTTGCAGCCTTTCAAATATTTGCAAAGTCATGAGATTCACACAATGTCATCAGTGTTTTCTGACTTACTAAATTGGCCAAATCAATTTTTTTTCCAATTCCCTTTGGACTTCCTCTGTAGTTCAACTTCCTGGGCAGAAAATTGTCCAATAAAGAAAGAAAGAAATAAATCAAAACCATCTCAATCTATGGAGTGATAGTAGACTTAATGGAGGCCTGAGCCTCTCTGTGAAAAAGCTTGGTTTTTAGAGTCTCTGTTGATGTAGCCATAGGCATAGAAGGTACTTTTAGAGGTAAGGCTGGAGTAGGAGATTGGGGCACTGGTAGGATGCTTGGGAGACCTGGTGCCCTGACATCTTGTACTCCATAGATTTCTTACAGGGTTTGGGGCCAATCGCTTTGCCTCTCTGCATCACAGTTACTCAGTTGTAAAATGGGGACAGCTGTCCTCCTCTATTTCTTTGAGGACTTGTGAAAATAAAGGCATTAAAGATTGTGTAGCCATCTGTTGCTATGGTGATGAGGCTTATATAGGCACTGAAGAACCAAGATTAGAAACTAATATGTCTCCTTGTACAACTTATTTAGAATATGGATGGGCGGTGCTGACGTAGAAGGTCTGGTTCTGCCTCCAGTAATGTGGTTGCTGATCCTCAGTGGGGACAGGAGCAGTCCTCAGTAGATTACAACAGACACGTTTCGTTAAACTCTATTATTTTAAATGCTTCAAATTGGGTCAGTTGCATAATGTCTTGTGGTAGCCTGTTGTACCAGATAAAAATGATGTGCAGGATTTTAACACCTGCTGTAATTGCTAGATGCGTCTACGTTTTTTGTCAGGTGTTTGCAGCTAAGGTGAATGCAGCAAAAATACGGAAATTCGGCACCAGGGAAGATTTGTAAAATTCCTGCAGGTATTTGTGGGATAGAGTGGGGAAACTTTTAAAGGGTAAGGGACTTCTATGTTCCAGATATGTGGGAGTGCTCTGACAGGGAGCAAGCTATGGATGAGTCAGAGGACATGGAGCAAAGGGTTCAGGGAAAATGAGGTCAGTGGGATACCTGTGATACTGCCATTGTTGGGGAACAAGAAACTGCTTCTGTGAAGTGGTTTGGCCTGCAGAAATAAATTTGATATCCAGAGACAGATAGATTTTGCAAATCCCATTTTTTTTCCCCTATCTTCTCCCAGATAATATCATCAGTACATCACCACCATTTAATATTGATGAGTAATTTAGGTTGGAAGGTATCTCTAGGTCCCCTNTGCCTGGGCTGATGCACAAGCCTTGCTGCTGGCTGGGTCCAAGCTGCAGCTCTGGGACTGCCCTGTATTCCTGCCCACTGCCTCTCAGCCTTGGTCTGCCTGGGTATCTCTTGCACTGCACTGCTTTCCACCATCTCTGTTTCCACAAGAACATATTTAGAACAGGAAACTTTCATAACCACTTGGTTCTAATAGATGAAACATTTTGGGTCAGCTGTAAGGTGTTTGTTTTTAAATAGCCTATCAATATATGAAATACATCCTCTAAATCTGATACTGAGAGAAGTTCCAGAGATCTATGTCTCATTTCCAGGTGGAAGATGGACTAGCTTAATGTATCTGTGAATTATTTGGAACATTTAAAATATATTCCTCTTTCCCCTGCACCTAAGAGGTAAATATCATAATACTATGTCAGGACAGTGAATTGTTCTCATTCTTATACTAGGGAAGCAGCTATTCCTTTCCAGGCTTTTTTGGTCCATCTTAAATATTCTGTTTCTTTTTAAACTTTGCATGACTTTTTTTTTTCCCCCGTGTATTTGTGTCTCTGAGTTATTCTAACATCCACTTCTCACCCAGCTGCTTTTGTCCAGTTTTGCTCCTTTTTCATCTGATATGTCTGATTCAGCAGGAACTTGGGGGCTGGTAAAAGAAACAGAGCAGCTAAATGATTTCATGCTCCTGCTTGACCACTGTGAGTTTTTTCTGGTATTTAACCAAAGCAAAAATGACCACTAAATGCAAAATTCTCTAAAGAAAAAGAAACATAAGAAGCCTTTCTTATTTTTTTGTATTTTTCCAAGCCATTTTAGTTAGAAGCAATAGGAAAGCACACATTATTTTCTCACGTATGGGAGAAACATTGATTTTAATGCTGAGAACAATTTATTTTGGTAGTTATCTGTACATCGCAGGTAATTTTGTAAGTAAGTTTCTTTAAAAGTAATAAAACTGTGTAAAGTGCCCAAGTAAATATTCTTCTTTACTGTTGTCTAGTGTTCAGTAAATCATTTTGGGAGGAAGGATTCTTGTTTCCTTGAGTTTATAATTAGTTTGTTTAGTCATTCTTTGCTCTTTCAGGTGATTAAGCTAAGGCTCAAATTTTACTTCCCTGTGCTTTTGAATCATTGCACTTTCATTTGCTTCTCTTGCCTGAAGTAAAAACCAATAATCCTATGTGAATGCACCTCAGAAATTCCACAGGCGCTACACGGAAAACCAACTTATAAATTCAATTAAGACAGAGTTGGATGCTGCTGAAACATAAAAGTAAAGTCTACATAACTGTGCTGCTGCTACTGGGACTATGACTTGGGAGGCATTTACCTATTCAGATGATCTCCTGAGTGGGGCATGAAAACCCATGGGAATTGCTGGCAGGGTTCAGGCTGATCTTGTACTGGCTGCAATACCTCCACAAGCTCCACTGGAGCTTGGGCTGGAGCAGGGAAGGAGGAGCAGGGAAGGCTGGAGCTGTTTCCTAGGGAAACAGGAGTGACTGCTCTCATGGCTAATGGCTGGGATACAAATGTCAACCTCTTCCTTCTTGCCAGTGCCTCTGTGTTGAAGGGAGCAGAGTTCCTGGCTTTCTCCTAGCAGTCTGTTGGCCTGAGACTTTGGTTCACGAGGGATATTTTCATGGAGGGATTGCAGAGCTCTCTTCAGCCTGTTTGCAATTAGCAGGCTGTGGCAGAGGGCTGCTGGGACGTGTCAAGGTGTGTGACCTTGCAAAAGCAGTTTCTTTGTCACACTCTCTCTTGGAGGATGATTGAGTTCTCTGTTATCATCTGAGGCAGGGAGGGGCTGAGCAGATGGAGTGCTGCCATCAAACGGGAGCAAGTGCATCATTTTGGGGAGCCCTGTTTGCCCCAAGCACCTGGGTGAACCCACAGAGAGCAAAGCATGCATGTAAATGGCCCAGAACATTTTTTAAATTGTCCTGGTAAAAATGTTGTTTCATTATTCTCCAAACAGCTCGCAGCTTGTTGAGGGGTCAGTGTTATGTCCACAAGATGGGTTTCCATTGCTGTGCCCAACATTCAGTGAAAGGATTTCCATGCCAGAAACCTTTGGGCCTTTGGATCTTCACTGGATTTCCACACTGGAAATCAATTTAAACACTGCATCTCTGCTGCAAACTTATGCTCTGCTTTAGAGACTGGACCAGTGTGGTTCCAAGGCCAGTGGGCTACACCTGAAAGAATGAAGAATGAAGAATTCCTCAATGGAAGAATGACCACTTCAAAGTTAGCTTTGTAGCTGATATAGCTGTATCCCTGGCTGTAGCAGTGTCGTCCCGTTTCAACCCTCAGTAACTCAGTGGGTCTGATTATGTTGTCACTCAGATATGCTTATGCCAGAAGGCTTCTATGAGGGTGTTATTGTTTGTTTTTAACTTTGTCAGAACAAGAACAGAGCTTTTGGGGGAAAATCTAGATATCTAGAATCTTTCTGTGGAATTCAGCTCATTCTCTGCTATCCCTTATCCTGACTTTTATGTTATCCCTGTATTGCCATGGGGCATTAGAGAGGCCTGTCACTAGAAGTGGGGTCTCTAAAAATGAACAATACAAATTGCCAGCTGCAGTTCTGTGTTTGATGTCATCTTCTTTGCCCAAGGAGGGAAATTATTTAAATTGTATTTATATTTTCTCTAATAGCTGAGATTTTCTTACTTAAGAAGAGCATTTGGTTTGGTAAAATAAGTAAAAAAAGACAAAGATGTTTTGTCCCTCAGTGTATATTCAAGAAAATTTCAAGGACGTAGTGATGTTCAGAAATCGATGAAAACTAGATGAGATTTAAATATTAAGAGGCAGGAATTTTCCTTCAGGTGAAGGATGACATTTGCATAGAAACAAGAATGACTCATATGTTGTCAGGTGAATCTAATTCAACTAGAATCTAAAATTCCTGTGCATCAGTCACCTTTTACCTTAGATGGCAATAGGAAATATGCTAAGCAGGCTACCCAATTTTTCATCAGGTCCCAACACAGGAACTGACTGGAGAGAATTCATAAATAAATTGTAGCAAAATGAGATGCTGAACCAAATTTTATCACTGCATAGGCAAAACTTGCATTGCTTTTAATAGAAAGACTGAAGTTTTCTTTCCTTCTCTTTTTACCATGAAAACCGTGCAAGAAGAGGGGACCCCTTCTTGTAGCAACCACTTTAGAAGCTATTAATTTCACTTTTGTAGTTTAAATTATATGAAAAAAAGATACTGATTTATTTTCTTAACCACATCTCTTCTTTACCTAGAATTATAGTTTTTCAAAACAGAGTATCCGAAGGTAGAAAGACTCTGAAATGCCTCTGCTGAGTTCTGTTGATCTGTGGTACCACAATGGAAGTGATTGTTTTGGACATAATGTTCTTTCTGTAAAGTTTTGAACCAGCTTTCCTGCAGAGAATTTGTTTCAAATTCGGTTCCTCATCTCAAATTTTTATTATGAGTTAACAGTTCAGACAGGCTAACATCAACTGATTTTCCTAATTGTTTTCCATTAGGAGGGCAACTCAGCCAGAATAGGAGCCTGATTCTCTCAGCCACTAATCCTGTTGCTACAACCACTAGGTAAGATCATCTTTTCTGTAACTTACACTTCTTCTGAACTCTTATATTTCTGTCACTTGTGGAAATAAGTATCCAAGGCTAACTCAGCTCTTTAATACTCCCCCTATTTTTTATTTTCCATTTTTACCTTGTGTCTATGAATTACTTCCTTATTGGACTTTGAAAATACTCCATACAACTACTGAACCTACCCTGAAAATAAAAATATTTCTTTTGTAATGAATGCAAGGTAAAATAGATGAAAACTTTAACTTTTATTTGCTTCTTCATGTAAAACATCCAAGTGATTGTAGCACCTATGCCACAGAGACTCAGGAATTATGGTGTCTGATGGAGTCACACAGAGAGAAAATATGTGACACAGAAACTTCCCCAGTTTGTATTGACAGAGCCCAGCACTGCTCATCTGCAGTAATTCTCATTAGTTCTCAGTGAATTCAAAGAAGTACTTGTATAAGTCCACAAAACACACTTTAAATTTATTTAAAGATTTAAATATATAGTCTGATAATCAGTAGACTTTAGGAAACCTGTGCAACAGCAAAATCACCCACCAGTGAGCAGGGATGAGGAACATTTGGTACTTCTCTTAAGGGCAGCACTCTGCAGTTTCTGATCATGCAGTTTCCCACTGTGACTGGGGATCCTGGAGTTTTGATTTTTAATTTAAAAATGGGATATTTTTCCTCCATTTCTATCGGAGTGAATAAGAAATGGCTCCACATCTTACTGGAAAGCAATGGAGTGGAAAAAGTGTCTTTATCATTTTCCATGGGGAAATCTCTAAGACTAAGTTGCTGAACTTGGTACAGCAATACTTTTCTGTGTGTCTTTTCATGTGCCATGAGATTATTTCTCTATAAGGAAATTTTGTGTGATTGAAAAGTGCAACTGTTTGCTACTTGGAGTCTTTTTTGCCTTATATTATAGTAATTTTCTGGGAAATTTACTGACTTACATGTATGTCTGCAAGTTTTATTCATACATAGAAACTTGCAATACTTCTTTTTCTCCCAAGAGTTTCTAAATAAGCTAAAGCAAACTTACCTTGCCTCTGTGTCTCATAAAGGAGTATGATCGTCTGTAGATATCTTAAATCATGTTTTCAAAAGTGGTAGAATACATCAAAACCCTGACCATCTTACAGAAGAGCATTAAGTGCTGATACTATCCTAACCCTGTAGCTCAACTGACAGGAGTTACAGAATATTCATAGTTGGAAGGCACCTACAAGGTTCATCAAGTTCAACTCTTAAATAAATGGCCTGTACAGGGATCAAACCCACAACCCTGGTGTTATTAGCACCATGCTCTAATCAACTGAGGTAATCTCAGGGACAGATTTTCAGTATTTCTTGCTTGTTGTGGTATTCAACGAAGGTTTCTGCCTACATTATTTAAGTCAAATTCAGCATGACCTTCTCCATTGCTGTAAATTAGGTTTGAAAATATCTTTGTGTTATTCCTTCCTCCTGTGGGGAAGTTTAGCTCCTGCCCCCCAAAAAAAAAAAAAAAAAAAGAACCTCTACCTCACTTTTTGGCATACCTAAATCTTTTAATAATCAGTATTTAATCTGGGTTTAATCAAAACTCACTTACTTCCTCTGCTGTAATATCATAGGCAAGGTCCTTAACTTGTGACTACCTTCTGTTATCCACTTTAAAATATTTGTCTAAATAGCAGCCTACTTATATTGTTAAGGATCAATTAATTTATTAACTAATTAACTTAAAGCACTCTAAAAAATATAATGTGCTACAGGTGTAATTTTTGTCATTAACAATGCTTCAACACTGCTAATGCTAAAACATTCATTGGCAATGTCTTGTGGGTACTGAAAGAATATTACATCAATTAAAAATGGGAAGGTGTGTTATCTGGATACATGTCAAGGCCATTACTATATTGAGAGTGGCAATGTCCTGATTCTGGGCTTCTCCCATGCCATGAAGGGAAACTCCCATTCCCTTTCCATGAAGGGAAAATATCTTCTCTTAATAGTGTTGCTAACTGATGTGCTTTAATATAACTCTGATGAGAAGTATATGAACAACTGGGGCTGATTTTCAGCAGATATTATTCATCTATATTATGTAAAAAATATTATCCTTTATTCCTACCTTATGGTCTCTTTGTAATCCTTCCCTGTGACCTTTTAGAGTATTTTCCCCCGATCCTATTTTGGGCTGCCTACTTGACAACATGAAAGGATTAGCAGGAAATAGAACTTGTTTCTCAGTATTAATTGCTCCAATACGTGGTGCTTCTTTGCATGTCTGCCTTCTTCAAAGTTTGCTCCTGCTCAAAGTGTGTGCTTCCTGCTATGCTGTGTTAAAGGGCTTTTAGCAAAGGAGCAGCGTGCTCGGTGGTGAGGAGGATGTCACTCTTTGATCAGCAGCTTCTGTGCCTACTGAACACCCTTGCTCTGATCTGAGTGCTGTCTGCAACCCTCTGGATTCTTGATCTCTGTGGTTTGTTTGCTGTAGTTCTTGTCACAGGATTATGCAAAGCCTGTTAAAATGCTGACACCTCCTTCCGCCCCCGTATTATTTTCCTGTGTTATTTTTGTGACCTCTGGCTGAGGCATAGCCCCTGTATACCTCATCTACTAATTTGCTGCTGTTTATATCAGAAATAGGATGCTCTAACTTGTTAACTACAGCTATCTAGGTTATGAAAATATATATTCAGCAAATACATCCTCTTAGTTTTGTTACTTTTCTGCCTTCTCTTCAGTGCCTAAGTACAACTCAGACTGACCAAATCTAGCAATAGCTGCCTAATCCTGGCAGATTTTAACCCTTGCAACAAAGCACCAAAGTTCTCAATCTTGATGCCTCTGCAGCCTGTACACTCACTACAAAACACAACTTCATTGCATTCCATCAAAACCAGGTGATGATGCCTAGATAGCCAAGGTGTGTCCCTTGGCAAGTGGGAAAAACTGGCATTTTTTCTTACCCCATTGGAGGGGATTCTGTGGGACAGAAGTGCTTGCCATGTGAGTCATTTTATGCTGTTTGAGGGCAGGCCTCAGATGTCTTTTCCAAGGTGCAGAATATTGCTAGCATTAATTTTTTAACCCCACAGTATATGTCACACTTTGATGATCATGAAGAAAACATAAGATACCTTAGTTTTACCCTAAGATAAATTTAATGAGATAAGGGACAGCATGGACCTCATGTAATTTATCTGCAATAAAATGTAAGTGGGAATCACCTTGAGATCTAGGCCATAGGAAAGCAGGTGTTTATTACCTTTGATAAGTATTTGTAACAAAAGATCCATTTGCGTGTAAAATGTATTGCAAAGACTGATCAAAATACAGTATTGGCAGCAGTTGTAAGGCACTTGGTCATGTGGTGTGGCTTGCCAGTCAAAGAGAAATTGCTGCTCTATTCACCTCTTAACCTTTGCAGACACAAGATCAAGGTAGTGAATGACAAAACAGTAGATTTGACTCTGTTGCAGCATCACAAGCTCCATGTTTGCTCTTATTTGCCAAATCCACAAGAAGCAAATTTAAAATTTTCTGAGCATCTCAGTCGAAGAATAAAATGGGAACTTTTATCTACCCTTTATATGCCATGTACTGCATTTGTTGTCCTTTGCTGCTGCTGAGCCACCCTGAGTTACAAAGAATAGGTGTTCTGCTTTTCCCCTTAAATCCCCTTGGTGTGACCCTGATTCTACTCTCACACCAGCATCATTCTGAGTGCAGGCCATAGGAAGAACACTTTCTTTGGAAAGTCTTGTCTACTTTATTAATCTTAAACTTACTTTTATATATTGTGTCACTAAAAATCCCTGTTTCTGTGAATTGAAATAAATCCTAACAGTGTATGAGCATTAACAGCTAGCAAAGGGTAAGGAACAGTTTTACCTTTGCACTATAAACACTACCCATTTCTTTAAGTTATACAAACAGTTTGGGGTGCAATAACATGGATTAAAATGATTTCAGAAAGGAAAATTCATTGTTCTTAGGGAAAGCTGCCCTAATCACTTCATCCTTACATACGGTACTCAGACTTGGCTGTGGAAATACTGCAAAGTGCTCATTCCTGTGGTCTAAATCAGCAGTGTGGTAGCTGGCTGCACTGCAACGGCAGCTGAAGAGCCAATGTTTGCTTTTACAGCACTGCAGCTATGTAGAGAGGGACTCCAGAACTGTAAAATCACATCTCACCTAGCAAATAAAATTTGAAAAAACCCAACCACCAGCATAAATGACATTTTTTTTTTAAATGGAAGCAAGAGAACATAGGTAACTCTCTTCTATCTGGTTCTGTTAGTGTAGTAGGACTCTGGTATTAGTTTCATAAGGCTGTTCAGACATATAAACACTCCTTCCTTTGCAATCTCTCAAATTATTCCACAGTTCCACTGGAAGAGATTTCTTGTGCGAAGAGATATTCCCAAATCTCCTAGACAAGGAGCCAGGTGGATTTAAAAAAATGAATAGAGATAACCCTTCTGCCTTAAGGCAGCTGGATATTTAGCCTATTACATCCTTTTTTTTTTAAAGCCTTATCTTCCCCAAACTCTTGTTTCCCCCTCCCTTTCCTTCCTTTTGTCATTTTAAAAGCTCAGTAAGACTCAGGCAGCTGGCAACCTCCAGGTCACTTGGATGCCACTGCTGTCTCAAAATTATCTCCTTGATATGAGCAAGATTATTTTTTTATCCCTTGCAACAGAATCTGGTCCTTTTCAATTTCATCTGTTAATGAAGACTCTTCCTTCTATTTTGGAGTCTGTAATAACATTAATTGGGGCCAAGCACATGCAGCTAGGTTGGGTACAGCATAGGTGACACTGTGGGTGCAGAGAGATGTGGAAGACTGGTGGAGATGTAATGTGCTTCTTATTTAAGGCTCACTAATAATCACAGTAGTTATGTCTTGGTTGCCAGTTTTTAGATTTGTGTGTTGAAACATCTTGAACAAAATGTTAGTGAGAGCAATTCTGCAGCATCCTGCTGACTTGAATTCAAGGTGCTGCCTCGTTTGCCATCTGCCTGCAAGCTCACAGTAGTAATTATAGCGAGTCTCGCAAGTGCTGGAACAAGAGGTATGTCAAATGCATTTTCCTTCCATTTGAAGGCAATTTTCATTTTCCCAACTCATTTGAAACTACATATGATTATGAGCTGCAGGTGTGAGAGCCACACAGTAGCAGACAGACATGTGTACACACCCACGAAGCACGATATCAACTCCTAGAGTGTCCAGAAAAGTTTATGTACTCATCTCAGCACTTTTAAATTAAATGCAGTGCTGGAAAAATTTCCCTTTTTATTACTACTCCTGTCTTGTGCATAGAATCTTAACATCTCTTATTAGTGTGACAATATAAAAAAACAAAAAAGCATGCTTGATTTTGCTGAGCATTGCTGAAGTAACATGCACTGGAATAACAACACACAAAAAACCTGCTGAAAGTGAAAGTTACTTGCAGTTTGTTGAAATTTCCATGGGTAGTGGTTTATGGACACAGCCATAGTGAGGATAAGCAGGGTGAAATGTAAAATTTGCACTATGTGCCAAATTCATTTGGTGCTTGAATTCTGCTGAGAGTTGGGGTCCTGGAACTGACTTTTGTTTGGAAAGTGATTAAAGACCCAGTGCATTTGAGCATTGGTCACATGGGAGGAGGAGGAGGTTTGCATGTGGTATGGCACATGGGAGCAGGGTGGAACCAGGGACCTGCTCCAGTCCTTCAGGAATCTGCATCTTCATGTCAGGGTATACAGGGAACCATCTTTCAGAGCTGAGCCTGGAATTCACTTTGAAGCAGTGGAAGAGTAAGCAGGCAGAAGGATCATGTGTCATTGCATACCTTCTATACTGATCCACCAAGAAAACTGGGGTAGGAGAGAAGAATGAGTAGAAATTTGCTTTTCCTGGATTTCCTTGCAGGACCTGCTTGGTGTCACCCACTGAAGGAAACAGCATTCATAATCCAAATGCACATTCTCCTAAAGGTGGCTGTTGTGGCTGTCTGAACTGTTTCCCACTCTGCTTATCCTCAGGAGATTGGAAAGATAAGGTCTGTGTAGGGAAAGAGCAACTGAAGCTGATGGGCTCTGTGAGGAAGACGTACACAACATCCAGGTCATGAATAGATTTTAAGGAATATAAAGAAGGGTTCTTTAGGAGATTATAAGCACTGGGTCTCTCTCAACCTACTTAAACAGGACATTCATGCATGCCTTGAAGTAATGCCTCTACATTTGTACTTGCAGGTTCAAGAGTCAGGCATTCTCAGCAGCTTTGTGTCTGGGGTTGATATTTTTAGAATCACAGAATGACCTGAGTCTTATGTCAAAGGCAAGAGCAGATTTAAGCTTTCCTCATTATGTGCTTTAGCTGAAAGCAGCACTTTATGGTCATCTTTCTTGTCCAAGATTTAAACTAATTCTGGGCCAGTGGAATATCCTGTACTTTTCAGACAAGAATTTCTATAAGCATCTGGACCAATGTTTCCTATGGATTTGTGTTTCATGGTAACTCATGAGCTCTGAATAACAAGATCTCCATGACTAGGGTATGTACCCTCTTCTTTTCTCACCTTATTCTATAGCCTCAGTCAGTAGACTCTCAGGTGGCTAATGCAGGCTGAGCTGATTCAGTTCCCTGAACTGAAGGCGTCCATCATTCTGCCAGAGGTAGCTGAAATTATCTGGTAGGGTCAAAAGTTATTGAGGAACATATATAAAGTGTGATCACATAAGTCACGTTTCCATAGGAACCGGCTAAAAATACATCTGTATGAACACTCAGCGTCTATCGTGATGAACTATTATGTAAGTAGGATTTTTTCCTCAGCAAGAGCATTACAGATGCTTGTTAATAATTTGTGGTAGAATTTACAGACAAGTTTACAAGTCTTCGTGTGTGCAATTGGCTGTGTGCTTATTACATTGTCAGCCTTCACTCCTGCTGACTAAAACGGGAAATTAACAGAGCATCCTTTCTCAAGGCTTAAAAACATCCAGAAGATTAAAAATAGCCTGAGGCTTAAAAACTTCCTCACCTGGTAAGACAGAGTTCTGTACTAACGGTTGTATAAATGTGAGTGTTGTAACTGTAAGTGCTGTATGTGAAAGGTGGAGAGGAAGGATTGGAGACCTGTACCTCATGGAAAGTGTGCCATATTGCACCATGGCAATGTGTGAATATTTGCTATTTGCAAGTAATGAATCTCTGCAGAGCAGGAAATTGTCACCAAATAAATCATTCACATTATAAATACCTTTGTACTTTGGGATAAATGTTGTTAGGATCCAGATTTTTGTGGTGTGGTGATTTAGGTTGGATGAGATGAGACAGAGGAGGTATTTTTACCATGAGGTGATGTTTGTTGCAACATCATGCATCTTCCATGACCAAGTTGAATTTCTGTGTTTGTAACTGCTTTTGTCTTTGTTTTCAGAAGCCACTTAGAAATTTCCTATTGTGCCAGTTAAAAGATGGAACTAGATGATGGTTAGAAAAAAAACCACTGAAAATATCTGGCTTGAAGAATTGCATAGAAGTGTCCACCACTGGACTTCTCAAAATCATTCTGTAGCCTGTTATAATAACTTTTCTCAAGTTCCAGAATTTATTTTCTAAATCTCTGGAAGCAATTTTCATCCTGTTCTGATTTTCTATTTAATTTTCCTTCAAAATCACATTAGGGTTAAACAGTAAAGCTTAGCATCAGAAGTTTTTTTATTTTTTTTAATTCAATTTTTAACAATAAGAAAAGCTAAGACTGTATATGTAACAATAAAATTTAAGAAGTGTGCATAATGTTGTACCATGCATATTGCTGCAAAGAGGGAGGAGGAAAGAGTCTATATGTCCTCTGAGCCTCAGAAAATAACATGCCACTGAACAAATTCTGAATTGTGATTATTAGCAAATGATGAATAACTTACAGACCTGGAGTTAATCATCAAATATATTATTTAAACTAAAAATGAATTGAAGAATTCAACATTCTGTCTGTGGACAATTCATTGATAGAAAAGAAAAAAGGATGAAATTAATCAAATAAATAATTAATTGTAAATCATTTGGTTCTAATTATAACAAGATGCTAAAAAATAGATCAGCTTCTCAAAGCATGGCAGAATTCTGCTACGCATACATATCACCACAAATGCAGCTGTCAAAGTATAGTCCCTGTTTTAATTGCTTTTGGTTCAGCACAATAGTCAGGTACAGGAGTGGTAACAAAAGCATTGACCTACCCCATTTATTAAAAACTATTTTGTTTGCTTGCTTGCATGACAGAGCATCCTGAGCTAGTGCTTCTGCAACGTGAGAAAGACCAGCCTGGCCTTTCCAAATCCTCAAAGCAAAAGCCTGCATAAAATTGAGGTTTTATGACCTTCTCTCTAACTGATTGCCAGCTCAGAGATCTGTATCTCTTTTTCTGAGGGGCTAGTTGATAAAACAGTGAAGAGCAGGCTTTTCCTGGCTCTCTTTTTGTCCCTCGTGAACAAGCCCTTGTTGATGCTCCTGCAGGACACTGGCTGGCTCTGGGTGTAGCAGCCTGCAGAGAGGATCCCTTCTCTGGCTGATGCAGGAATCTCGCCAGAAACATTGCTCAGCAACCCAGGTGCTGCTGAATTTTAGATGGAAGATGAGGGAGAGGCAGCACAGAAACAAATGAGACCTGTATGAACATGCTTGTTCTGAGGCCTCCAGAACAGTCTATCACCAGGCACTTCAGCTTCCTGAAGTTTTTGATAGCTGAGAGCTGGGTTTAGCAGGCCATACTAGTTCCACTGTGCTTCTGCCAGTGGGTTGGATCAGATGATCCTTGAGGTTCTTTCCAACATGGTATTCCATTCTGTGATTCACTCCCCCATCCAACTGAGCGACCAGCAGCATTAAAAAGACTGTACCAGTGAATAGGCAGTAGCCAGCATTTATTACTCTTTTTTTTTTAAGCTTTCACTTATCTTCCTCCTTATCAGTAGAATGAGGAAGTCTTCTTCCTTGAGGTTTTTGTTGTGTTTTCAAAGCAAGTCAGCATTGGATGGGTTCATTTGCAAGAACTGTGTTACCCAGCCAAGGACAAATCCAGTGCTATGCCCTGCTCTCACAGAGGTCCGAGTTCAGTTGCCATTAAAAGAAGGGCAAGCAGTTGCGGTGAGAAGATGAAAGCATTTTTCATGAGATATCTGTACAGACTTTGAACAAAACAGCTTTTATTGCTGTAACAACTTTTAGGGCAGCCTTGGAACAAAGGCAGGAGAGAAATCCTGATTGTGAAAATAGCTGACATGAACTGGAGCATCCACTTAACTGCAAATGGTGCTTTTTCTAGAAAGCCAAAATGTTCCTATCCTGTCAAAATTGGAGCTATGGCTGGGAATCTGACATGCTTCATGGTTCAGTGGGTTCAGCATTTTTGAATATTTGTGCAGCCTCTTGGATTTGTAACATCATAAGTTCAGGCAACAGCTGGATGTCTGACCCTGTGACCATGCTGCAAAATTGTCCAGTCCTTTAGCCATGACAAATTGCTGAAGATGCTAGTTTTCTCTGCAGCCAAATAATAAAGCAGAATGCACCTTGTGTACAGTACCTGTAAGATTATTGAAAAGTAAGGTGGAAGAGCAAGATGAATGTAAAGAGGGTTAAAGCTGCCATTATGTCACCCATGCCGTATCATATTAGTAAAAAATAAAATCATTAGAATAATACAGTCTCCCAAATGTTTTTGTATCAGCATTTTGTCCTCTGAAAGTATATTAGAAGCAGCTTTTGCACTGTCCTTGTAAAATTTGCAGTGACAGAAAATTGCTTACCATTAATATACAATAATTCTTTTTTTCTCCTTCAATTTCAGGCCCCTAAATACTACTCAATAACCCCCAATATGCTGGTGGTGCTGGGATTTTTCTAATGTTCGCAATTTTGAATGTACTCACAATGTTTTTGCCTTAGTGGTATGAAAGCAATCAGCACTACAGAACAGGAAAAAATAGAGACCAATACCATGTATTAGTCAGACTCAAAACACGACAAAATTCAGATTACCCCATGCTGAATACAAATGTGGTAGAAATGTTCAGAAACTGCAATCAAATAGCTTTGAATGTCAAATGAAATTACTTTGGGAGTCTTCTAAGCCCTCTTCTTACAGCACACTGGAACATAAATCCCCTACTTTCATTTGATTAGTCCAAAAGGCTATAGGATGTGTTATTAAATCTAGAAAACATGACCAGAGTCTTAGTCATTAGCATCACTGAACACACAAATTCCTTTAGGTACTTATTTTTTCTCGCTCTGTGTGTTTTGAATGGAACATGATCAGTGAACTTTTAAGATCAAAGTATACCTGAAACTCAGTGACAGTTATAAATAATTTATTTTTTAAAGAAAATGCTTTGGGAGGTTTTTCATCTGTTCAATTTGAGTGTCACAGCAAAATAAATACAAATTATATTATTAGTCAATATTATAAACTGTGGATAAAGATATTTTGTTCCTTGTAAATGATAAGAATCTTTGGTTGACAAACTTCCCTGCAGTACAGGGGAGCTATAATCAGCTTTGGCAAACAAAGCTTTGAAGTAATTGAGTCATGGAAGTCTGCACTTAATGAATAGTTGCAACACTGTGCACATTTTGCTTTTTAAAAAACTGGGAAAACAATAACAGAGAGTGAAGACAACTGTGCAAAAACATTGATATAAACAGTAATAACAAGACCTCCAATCCCAGAAAGCACCTCAGTTTAAGAAACGATTTATGCTTGTGCCTTAGTTGTACTAAATTTAAGAATGAGCTTAGAACTAAGCATGTAGTTAAATCCTCTCCTTGCGGACCCTTGAGTCTGCAAGAAATCTCTGCTTTCCTCTCATGGCTTCTTTTTGAGAGAGGTTTAAATGATCATTATCATGGCTGCATTGGACCATGTGGCACAGTATTTTGCACTGGGCAGACATACAGGATAGGCCAACCACAGAAGTACAGGGCAAGTATTTAGTCCTCCTTGCTGGTAAACTCTTCCAGCCTCTAGTGGTTTGAGGTCCTCAGCTTGGCATGATGTCTTGATGTTTAAGAGCCTTTGATGGATTTATTCATTAATTTATTTATCCCTCCACAAATTTTTCGCTGAGCAGTTTTTTACAGATGTGCATTTTTAGCATTCCACATGTTAAGAAATTCTACAGCTGAACTATGCGTTCTGCGTATTGAAGGTACATTCTGAAAACTTTGTTTGATACCTACTGGTTCTTGTACTGGAAAAATAAAGAGTAATTGTTTCCTGTTGTATTAACGCCTTTTGCAAATTTTCCAATGCCTCTTAATCTCTATCTTCATGATCTCTGTTTTTTCAAATTGAGGAATCGCAATGTGTTAGTTGCTCTTTGTTTGGAAGCTGCACCAAAAGTTGCACCTTTATTATGTTTCTTTGTGTCTCTTCTAGCTCAACTGATGTTTTTTCTGAGATGAGTGGCTCTTAAATGAACACAGGAATTAAGATGTGGGCATAATTATCTACTGCTTGGAGTCCCTTTAACTTCTTGACTAAACCAATAGTTTGAATAAAACATGGCATAACAGATAATTGATTACAAAATGGAAAAACTGGTCTGTGTGATGGAAAAAAGGGGAAGATATCCTGTTAGATCACATATTGCCTCATGATTCTCACAAGGGAAGATGTGGTGCCCCTTTTGGTTGCGAAGTCCATGGTGTATTGTCATTGACTGCTAATTTTGCACCTGTATGGGGTGCAGGTTTATATCATCTGATGCTGTGGAAGCAAGTGGCTTGAACGTTAGCTTCAGGGTCAAACTCTGCAGTTGTTGGTCATACAAGCATAAAGAAATGCACCTTCTTGAACAAGTCTTGAACAAGGGTATGTGTTTTCTTGACATGCATTCCTAAAGGTCCCTCTTAATGATCTACTTAAAGGTCTGTGTGGATGTCTTACAGAAGTCTGATGTTGTTATAATAGAGATGTAATTTCTGTACTGTTTTGCACATGGATTCTTTATTGAGGAAGCTTATTTTTGGTTTAACATACTCCATTTATATCTGCATCTTTGTTGAGGCTGTGACTATAACAACAATAATAAGTCATTGATTCTATGGAGTGGTTAATTAAACGTCAGTGATGGGCTCTTTCCATGAATACTTTTTTTTTTGGTGGAATAATAGTCCATATTTCCAGGAGTGAGAAATTATCTAGTCTCAGAAAAGGATACTATTATTATTCCTAGCTGCAATACAAACACAATATTTTATTCAACACTCTTTTTATGTTTGCAAATAAGTATTAGGATGAAAAGGAAAAATAATAGTACCCAGACATGGGCCTGGTTCTGTCTAAAGATGCTACTGATTCTTTTATTTCAGTTTATTTTTATTCAGAACACAGGTTCTGTTTGTGGGAAAAAAAAGGATGAAATCAGCACTTTTCCCTCTAACCAAGTTTTATGTGTATGTTGCAATTAGGGCAACAGATTGCCTCCAATTTTAGAAAATTTTTTGTTTAAAGTTGCAAGTGTGTGTGTACACCTCTACAATATCTGACATCTGCTTGATATACAGATACAGATATTTGTTTTGACACTGTGACAGTAGCAGAATTTTTTTTAAACACGTCAGTGCAATAAGATGACCTTAATTCTGATTTGTCAGTTACAGAGATTTTGAAATCAAGGATTTGCTGATTTATTTGCAGGCCATTTTCTCTAGTTCATACCAGTTGCTTCTGAAACCAGTGGTATTTCTGTAAGGTGAAAATTTTATTCTAACCTGCTCAGTCCCTTTTCCCTTACTCCTCTCACTTCAGGCCTTTCAAAGTTAGGATTTCATTGTTCCCTACTATTTATTTACTGTGAAGGATATTTGGTCTCAAGAAGTCGTACACTCCTAAATACAAGATGACCTTTATCTTAGTGTCTGAGCCTGTATAAACATGCTGTAAAGCCCTCAAGTGCCTACTCCTTTCCAAGCATGCTAGATGAGCTTCTGTGTGATACAGCTTAGATTCCATTAAGTCCATCCATGAGCCAAATGATTTTCCAGTCCTTACATCAATTTCTGCCCTGAAGGGTATACACAATGCCATGCAAAGCCACAAAATAGAAGAGGATTTTTCACAGCTAACCAAACTATGTTATGACCACAGGATGCAGCCTTTCCTATATGTTTTCTATATAAACTCGTCTATTTTATGTCACGCTTCCTGTGCTTTTAATGAGTTGTAAGCTGGTGGTGTTCTCTATAAATTACTATGAATAATTTCAATTTTTTACCTTGTCTCCAAGTTCCTGGCATTGCTTATTTCTCCTGATTTTGCTTGGTGATTTCAGGAATTCCATCCAAAATGGAATCCTGGTTCCTCATAGTTGTGATGAAAAGACGACTTTTTGCTCTTTGTAACCTTTAGTGTTTTGCACTGCTCATGTAGTTATGAACACCTAATGCGTAGTTCCCCCTACTTACAAATTTTTTTATTTTTCAAAAAAATATTCTCTCTCTTACTAGAATCTGTTTTAAACAGCAAGGAAGACCTGAATAACGTCATGGCAAAAGACAAAGGCAAGCAGAGAAATGTCAAAGATAAGTACAGTTCTGGAAATGTTCTAGAAGCACAGTTAGGTGTCAAGGTAATTTGTGATGTCACGGGGAAAATATATTTTCTTACACATGAGTTCAGCATTATATTATTATTATTATAGGATAATTCTGCTCAGGACTTGAGTCTTGGATACTTTTTTATTTGCCTTTAGTATTCTGCAGCATCTTGGTGCTCCAGAGCTCTGGCCAAGTCTTAAAGAGAGTCTCACGAGGTATAGATTTTTTGGGTATGGACGCAGAGATAGTTCAGACAATGTGGAAAGTTTGAGTCTTTGTTGAACTGTTTGGATGGAAACAGTTAATCCTTCCAAACTGTGTAATGCTCTTTCCCTTTGCTTTGTTTAGTTTGCAAGTTCTTTGAGACCAGTCTACGTGTGTTTGTGTAGCAAGTGGTACAGAGGGCTGTAGTGTCAGTTGAGTTCCTGCTTCAGCAATTCATGATTAATCTCACTATTTGTTCAGAACAATGATGAATACTCAGTCCCCTGAAAATGCACTATCAAACTGGTGCCCTATAACAGACGTGAATCTCTTTACTAAATTCTTCCAGCTGTATATTGTGGTTATAAGAAAAATAGGGCTTCTAGTTTACATTATTTTGTGACAGACCTGAGACAAAATTGCCCACTTTTGGGGATTTTTTCAAACCACTGTGTTTGCTGACTCCTAAAAAGGAAAGCAGGAGAGGTGTGTTTAAGAAGCTATTTTACATGTGGCTGCAGTTTGCTGCCTCTGTTCTTCCTCCTTCTGCAGCCTCCACTCCTCCTGTGCCATTCCTTCCAATGTTCTCATGGTGCAGCATTTTCATGGGATTTGTGTGGATGTAGCAACGAAGGTGTGTGGTCGTGGTAGTTCTGTGCACCCAGGTGCCATCAGGTCATGGCGCTGAGGATGATGTGCTTGCTTAAATATACTTACTGAGGATTTGATTGATGTAAACTTTTCTGTCTCTGGTGACAGTGTCTCTGTCAGTGTCTCTTCAGCACTGGTGAGCCCACACCTGGAGAAGGATCCACTCCTGGGCTCCCTGGTGCAAGAGAGATATGGTCAAAATAATGTCAGTGAAAGACCACAGAGGTGATTAAGGAGTTGGGACATCCTTTATACATGAAGAAACTGGGAGAGCTGGGGTTGTTCAGTCTTGGAAGACAAGATTTAGGGGAATCTCTTCAGTGTGTGTACTAATTCCTGAGGGGGTAATAACGGAGAGCCAGACTATCTCAATAGTACCTTATGACAGGACAAGAGATAATGGGAACAGGTTGAGTTACAAGAGGTTTTATCTAGGCATAACTTTTTCTCTGTGACCACTGGCACAGGCTGCTCAGAGAGGTTGTGGAATCTCCATCCGTGGAAATATTCAAAACCAGACTAGACATGGTCCTGGGCATCCTGCTGTAGCTCACCTTGATTGAAAAGGAGGATTGGACTAGATCTTCAGAGGTTCCTTCACTCCTCAACCATGATGAGATTCTGTTCTTCATATTGACTTTAAGTTATCATAGAATCAGAGAATATGTTGAGTTGGAAGGGGCCCTCAAGGATCATTGAGTATAACTCCTGGTCCTGCCCACGAGTGACACCATGTGCCTGAGAGCATTGTCCAAATGCTTCTTGAACTCTGTCAAGCTTGGTGCTGTGACCACTTCCCTGGGGAGCCTGTTCCAGTGCCCAACCACTCTCCGGGGGAAGAACCTTTTCCTGATATAGAACCTAAATCTCCCTTGACTCAGCTTCATCCCGTTCCCTCAGGTCCTCCTCATGAGAGTGAGGTTGGTGCCTGCCCCTTCACTTCCCCTCACAAGGCAATTGTAGTCTGCTACAAGATCTCCCTGTCTCCTCTTCTCCAGGCTGAACAGACCAAGTGACCTCAGCTGCTCCTCTTACAGCTTCCCCTCCAGGCCCTTCACCATCCTCATGGCCCTCCTCTGGGTGCCCTCTAATAGCTTAGTGTCTATTTTTATAACGTGGTGCCCAAAACTGCACACAGTGTCCTTAAATGGCTCATTAAATGAAACTTGGGTTTTATAAAAGGAAAATAGAAGTCTGTGTTGCTTCCAATGGATATAATGTGTTACCATGTGAAAGGCTTAGTTCTAGTGAATGTGGGTTTTTTTGCTGCTGTAACTTTCATCCTTTTTCTGAGGACTTTTTTTCCCTTCTTTAATTCTTTTGACAAATTATGGAAGGCTCTCAGTAGAAGATGAAAATCTTTTCTCTGCTATAGGGGAAGAATCCTGTGCCCATGTGGTCATAAGTTTTGTCTGATGATACCCAGATATATGTTTAAGGCTATTAAAAAGCATAATTCAAATAACAGAATTGTTTGGAAACAGAGTAACAGAAGTGCGTTTTATTCTTGTGCTCCAAGAAAACTTCTCACAGCTATGGAGAGAGGAAAGTGTTAAAGTCCCACCACAGGTTCATTTTATTATTTTAGCTCAAAATTTACCAGCCCTATTTCAGTTATATCAGTATTTACTAAAATGGTCACCTCCATAAAGCCAAGTATTCAGCTTTTCAGCATTTTATTGTGCTTCGGGTATATTCACTGATTAAGCCTCTCACCATCCCTGTGATGGTGATGAGTTGGTATATATTGCAAATTAATAGCTAAGGAAGTTAATAACTCAGTCACACAGCTTTTTTATTTAAGCTTTAGTCCTTTGACTTCTAATTACATACTGTAGCAACCATACTATGCTTCCCTGTTAGGGAAAGCTTTTTAATGAAGAGCTTTAGTCCAGGAAATATCTTGTTCCCCTCCTGCTGATCAAGAGAGCTCTGCTGGATGGATTTTTGTATCAGTATGGTAAAAATAATGGATTTTACTCTGAGACAAACTTTGGAAGGCACACTTGAAGTCTGATTGGCAGAAGGAAAGGATTTGGGTACATGTGGCATTAAATGAGGGCAGCAGTTGGTTAAATTGTATGAAGTTCTGTCAGTCATTTATTAAAGACCTACCATGACACAAGAAAATATGCTGGTAGCAGCACCTGGATAATCTTTCCTCTTGCTCCCCCTCAAATCCAGGATTGGACATATTCAGCAGCGTTTTAGCTCTGTTTTCTGGAGAAGATAATTTGCACCCATGGCTTTCTTTCTATATGAGGAAGGATTTGAGTTGTGGAAAAGGAAATCCTGACAGTAGGTCTGAGAGGGGCAAGTGTGCAATATTAAGCCATCTGGTTTAGCTCTTGGAATGATTCAAAGAAGCCTTAAGATTACTCTAATATTTTCCAGGTCAACACTGGCTCCAAGCAGCTGCTCCAGCAGCTGGAGATCTGTGGTTGTGGGCTGCTGCTGACATTTGCCTACATGACCTCCACAGGGAGGGAGAACAATGCAGAGTTGGTGTTTCTGACTTTGTGGTGCATGAATTGTCTACACAAGGAGAATCTCCTGCTTGTCAGCCTGTGTGGCTTTATGGCTCCTTTGGGTTGCTGCAGAGGGGTACATTAGAGCCAAGATTTGTGCTGAAATAAAACAGGAGATGGCTGCTACTACTTGTAAGGGCACAGCTAATTCTTTTTACCCATTTCCATCCTTGCTTGAACTCAAGGAGTTTACCAAGTCAGTTCCACATTTTGCACCCTCTGTAAAGATACGTGGCTGAGAAACGTTTCCAGGTTTTCTTCCATGAAGTTTGCATCTGTGAAATTGTGTATGACTGCTTAGATATGATTTTCATCACAGTTCCTTGTAAAAGGTGGTCAGATGTGAGACCTGTGTTGATACAGATGTTTTTACTGGATAGTGATGGTGGGGCAGGACCTGGGTCAGAAAGGCAAAGATCTGTACAGTTTCCTTGATGCCCAGACCCAAACTTTTTCTCCAAGGCCAGATGCATCAGACGCTAAATAGAAATTTGAATACTTCCGTGCCTGCTTTTCTCTCAGAATGCCGACAGGACACTTTCTGATCTCAGTGTCATTGCAGCTTATGTGACGCAAATTCTCACTCTCTGCTACCAGGCAATGTCTCTCAGGGGACCCATTTCATATTAAAAGATTGGCCTCTGCTCTCAGTAACCTCGGTATAAATCTAAAATGAATTTTATATTGTCAGCAACAATTATATGTGTCATTCAGGGCACGAGTTATGGATACAGGACCTGCCTGAAAGCTGATTTAAAGCTGTGATGATTAGAATGCTTCTCTCACTGCCTGGTACAGGTATTTCCCATCTGCTTAATTTTTGGCATGGGCTCATTCTTTCCTTTGGATCTTTTCATTCTGTGGTGCAAAACCAAACTTGTGTACAAATGCTGAGTATGACCTGGCCATGCTCATTTCCATCCATTGTCTTGTATTTGAGCAGACTGTCCATCAATAACTGTGACCTTCAGCAATTTATTTCTTCACCTGACTACATTCACGTGGATGTCATATGTTGAGCACATGAATACTACTTTGGATGGCTCTTATTTTACCCATAGATCAGGAATAAAGTTGTCTAGCCTCTCTTTCAAACTCTACTTTTTGTCCAATTAATTTGAAAATGAACAGTCCTTTCTTAAATGAAGAATTACCACTAAAAATGAACAACATGAAAACTTGGAGCAAAACAAGACTGCAAAATAAGGTTCATTAAAAATGTAAAAAGTAAAAACCAATCTAAAACTCTGTTTCAGATTTGCAGATTCTGTGATAACCCTCCTGGTTTTTATGTCAGCCAAGGTTACTACCAAGCTGTAGGGGCTCACTGAATAAACCACTGAACACTGCGAATTCTCCCACTATATCACAATTACAGAAGTAGAGGCGCTAAGTAAGTTTATGCCAGTCCTCTGAGAGCATTTAAAAAAAGTTTAATAGCCCTTAAAATGTCTCATTTCTAACCTGTCATAGGTTTACCTCATGACTGCTCATTTTGCAGTGTTATAAAAGCAGATAGAAAATTAGATTTCTGGCTCAAGATCCCACTAAAACCATCATTCCTGTTTAAGTCAGTAATAGCCACATAACATTTAAGCCCAGATAGTAATTTCTACATCTACTCCAGCAACAGAGCAACACATTGCATGGCTTGAAATGCTTCAGGTCTAATTAGAAGAGCTTACAAAATTCTGTGTAAAGATTATCTGAAAAGATCACTGGAATTAAGAAATAAGAGGAGTCCAATTTCCCATTCTGGGTATCTCAGAAATGAGAAAAGATATTTAAAATATGGATTGTGTTGATAAGATCATTAAATAGCTGCAATGATTATACAGGCTTTGAACCCCAATGAGGAACTTCTGCTATGATTCACAGGAAATAGGGGTTTTTAACTGTCTGATACACTTCCAGTCTAGTAGCTCCAAGTATCTGGATCCTGTCCAAATGCACCTGAGCACAGCACCTGTTGTGGGAAAGAGCTTAACAATGCACGTAACTTTGAGTACATTAATTATCCCCCCTTTCTAGAGAGCATTACTGAATTGAGTGATGTGTCCTTGAAATGAAGGACATTCATCTAAGCCTTGCTGGATGAGAACAAAAGTACTCAGTATATTATGGGATTGCATTTGCAAAATAAGGACTCATTTATAGTTTCTTTACATACATGACTGAAAACACAAACTCTTATTAGTTGATTCAGTAGTCAGTGGAGAAATTTGGAAGCTAGCCTATAAAATCACTCCTGTTGGGACATTAAACAGCTATTAAAAATTGAATTGATTAAGGGTTCAGTATAGTTCCAGAGAAAGGTGGTTAATGATTTTAATATCTGCCTTCTCAATAGGTTGACAAATCAAAAGAAAGGCCAGCTGCTGGGAAGCTGCACTCAGAGAGTGCATTTTCACTTTTAAAAATGGAATGCATTGTCAAATAAATCAGCAAATTAAGCTGACAAATGGGGTCTATTTCTCTGTGATTATTTTCCCTGCTTTGTCCTGTACCTCTTGGGTGGCTCCTGTCCAACTGAAGCAAAATGCAGGAGCAGAAGAACAGGGAGGCTGGGAAAAGGCAGAGATCATTTTAGGATGAACAGAGTACCACTCCATATGAGCCCCAGTTTGGAGCATAAACTGAATGTACTGTAACAGAAGGGTTGGTTTTGGTTTCATATTATTAGAGGGGTAGAAAAAGAGTTTCAGATCAATTGCCTCTCAGCAAAGCCTCTATTACTTCTCCAGGAATCCAGTAGTAGATGATCTTTATTCTTTTTCAAAACACCAACAGGGCTTTTCACTGTTTCTCCTAGAGTGGATGAGCCACCCTTTAAACCATGTCAGAAACTGAGTCCCCATGACTGCAGCTGTGGTTGATGGCATAGTTGTCTGATCAGCAGGTCTAGGTTTAAAAACAGGTCATTAAGTCTTACGTCTACAAGGAGACATGATCTAGTACAAATCTCTGCTTACCCGGGATGCTAGGGCCTACCTGAAGTTCTGGATGGACTCAGGAATCTGCCCTTCTGCATTTAAAGTAGATTCAATTTGATGAAAACAAACAGCTAACACACAGTTTGCATTGTTGGCTGAGTACACCTGCAGAGGATAAAAACCGAAGGAAAAATTTCATGAAGTCCCTTAAATACCATCCTCTCACATAATTTCATAAATTCTTACTACATTTCTCTGAGAGTGTAAGTTAAATACATATCTTTGGCCTTGTGTCCTGTTCCTGATGATGTTCTGGTTGACTGGGTTGCCTATAAAGGTCCTTCCAACCAAAACTATTCTGTGATGTTCTGAAGTGACTTCTGCATAGAAAATAGTCTTTAACCTTAATTGAATAGAATCATAATTAACCAAGGGTTAAGATTCAGCCACATTTAGACCAAAAAGGAATCAAAACTGGACAAGATGGAGGAAGTAGTTCTGAACAGACGTTAGAGTTCTTTGAACATGTTTCTTGCCTATTTTAAGTCCTCGCTTTTCCAGGATAGAGTCTGGAGAGCCAGTAGTGATCTTGTTGAGGTACTGGTTGCACATTGTTTGCAAGGGAAGGGACAGTTTTGGATGGGAAGCTCCTCCCACTCAAATTCTGTGCTGGTGTGTCTCTGCCAGATTTAGCATGGTTTCTTCTGGTGAAAAATCTCTACCTTGTCTCACATTTTCTCTTCCTCTGCTATATTTTGAAATCTGAGATCTGTGTGGTTTAAGATTTTGCTTAATCTGTGTTTTTTTCTATTCTGTTAGTTATTGCACCCAAAACACAGCCAGCAAAGGCGTATGCTTTTCACTTACATATATTTCATTACTCATCTGAGAATGAATGGGTTTATGGCCAATGTAAGTATCCTTCTTGAGAAAAAAGGTCTAAGTTTTGTTCAGTGCTGATGTTAAAAGTCTCCATCCAGGGTATAACCGGCTCTCACTGCCACTCCTGTAAATAAAAGTCTTCTTGGTCCCCAAAAAAATGAGAAATTATTTCTTGCTTCTGAAATGTAAAACAAAATGAAAGCAATTTACTCCCAGGGTGATCCATAATACCAAAGGCCCTTCTGGCCATAAGTCAGACTAAAAAAGAAGCCTTATGTGGTAGTGTTGGGTAAAGAATGCTACAGGATTATTGCAAGCAATAATAATATAAGACTGAACCCCCCTTCACTGAGAGGTTTTAAAAAATATCAAACTCTTCTCACAACATCTTCCAAACTACTCATCAACAGCTTCTCAGCCATTATCTGCTTAAATTAATACTCATACATTAGAAGATTCAGTATGTGTAACAGCACAGAAGATTATATAAGATAAATCTGTGTAGAATTGCTATAATCAGATGATATATTGACTATCACGAATTGAATAATTTGTAACAAGCTTTTTTTGTCAGTTTCTTTGTTTGTTTCTTTATTTTTTAGAGCCAAAGTACATCTGTTCCTTCTATGGTGTTTTATTTTCTGGTAACAAGCATATTTTTTAGCAGGATTAAAGTCTCAATCTCACCTGTTTGATTTATACCACAACTTTATCAGGTTACTTCAGGTACTCATAGCAGTATTAATAATTCAGCTGGTTCAGAAAGAAGGGCTGAAAAAGCTCCATACAAAGGAAAAGGATATCCTTTTTGAACTCTTAAACATCCACAGATTTCAGAACACCAGCTAAGTCCAACTACTGCTAATTGAGCTGGGAATGCAAAAGGGGGAATGGCAGGGAAATATTATATTTTTAAGAGCAATGCATAGAGGTATGGAACTGGAAGGGTCCACTTGAGCTGAGGCAAATCTGTTTTGCAAGTGCTCAGGTCATATAACGATGCCAGGAAGAGGATCACATTGCACCCTAAAACTAGAGGAAGTTTTTGTTCCTTTTTGAGTTTGTTTTACTACTTCTCTTCTGACCTCTGTCTTAATCTGTGATCATGACAAATTGATGATTTTCAGTGCATGTATTGTTCTTTAGATCTTCACCTTTCCTAGAAGGTGTTTATTCTCTGTTATGCTTGTGGACAGCATTCATAGCTCCTGAAGTCTTTGTTTTATTTCTGTTCACATCCTTTTTGAAGATGAAGCTGTTCATTTCCTTAATTATCCTGATTACCTGCTTGTGATTCAAATTTTTTTTCTGTTTAAATAAGACTGCCTGGAAGTGTACTGCAGTTGGTACCTCTGTGACACCTATGAGCTCTTAATGGCACTAATACTTCCCTATTTCTACCAGAAACATTTTTTACCTGATAACGACAAGGGGTGTATTTACACTTTCCATCATGGCTCAGTCATCCTGTCTTCCATGAATAACCCTCAGGCCTTTTTCCCTGTCTGTCATCACTGACTAATGAGTTCTCAGCTCAAAGAAAAGCTTCTTGTTTCTAGTCTGTAAGTGCAAGCTGATGCCACTTTTGTACTAGGCAATTTGATTCCATTTCCACTACTCCTGTTCTTGAATGTCTCAGGTACTTCCCATGCAATATGCTAATGCTCATCTTTACCAATGACATCCCTGAGCAAATGTTGTAGCTCAGTCCTGTTTTTAACTGAAGTTGTTTTGTGAAGATATGAGATGTGAATGGTTCACAGTGATTTTTCAGCTACAGCCATGGTCAGCTCCATTTTGCTCAAGAACTTCCATTTAAAATGCATACCACTATATTTCTTCCACTAATCTCTGTCTTTTCCTGCTTAATAAATATTTTCCCACATGGCATTTCATCAAATGCTTTTCTCATGTCAAGTTTGAAGAAGGCCCTGTATTTATTTCACCTGTGAAGTCACCTATAAAAGAAAACTGGTAATTTTATTTTGTGTTGTCATCCAAACCATGCCCCCGATCATTAACTCTTCCATGGGCTCTTTTTCCTTTGTCTGCTGCTGCTACTGGCAATATAGATAAACCTAAATGTCTCCTGGCAATACAACTCATCCACTCATTCAAACAGTCCCTTGCTAATTTTTAAAACACAGTGATGTCTTTTTATCCCTTTAAAAACCTGATTTCTTTCTTTTTATAATCTGATGAATGTTTGCCATCAAATCCAGGTTGCAGGAAGGCTAGAAGTCATGATCCTTTACAACAGAAATGTGTTAGGAAATAAAAGTCAAGTTCTCTCATTTTTCAAAGTTTAAGGCTTATTTAGGCTGCCACGTGAAGTATTTATTGTTTTCTACCATTGCCACATGGATATTTTTCTGCACCAGTGCCTCAGACAGCTAGAAGGACATTAGCTAATTATCTAGCTAAAAGACTCCCGGTTGCAAAATAGATGATTTTTTTCTTTGTTTTTGTTTTGTCTTCTGATAAGTTTTAAAATGAAACATGGAGGCAGAAGAGTAAGTTTGAAATAGCATCTGCTCAGGCTGTGCATGGTTTTATCCAGGGCTCTACACGCCAGCCCTCCTGAGCTCCTAAATTCATTCTTTATTGCAAAAGAATGAATGTTAACACTACCTTTCATTTCAGTCTTGACATTTCAGCAAATTTACCTCTCTGAATCACTAACTGAACTCAACAAAAGGTTTTTATCTGCTGATAACTTTCCATCTGAGAGATTTAAAGTTCCAGATGACATTAGCTCTAGCTCAATGATGTTATTAAATTCTCACCTTAAATCCCGCATACAGAAAGCTCTTGTCAGGTCACATGAATGAGATGATTGCATTAGTCATACTACAAGAGTGATACTCATTCCACAAAGTTCACTGTATTCAGTCTGAAGTTTGGTCTATGAGAGGACACTTCATATCTAACATGATGGGGTTTCTTTACATTGTGGTGTTTTTACTAGTTGTCTCCTTGTCAATGGAATTTATACCCTTTTTGCTCTATGGTATGCCATCCTCAGTATACTTGCTGCTTCTGTTAAGATGTGATCTGCTACAGTAAAAAGAAAGACCCCATGATTAGTTTATTCAACATATTTCTTCTGTTCATAGTTCAGCTTGAAACTAACTCTACACTTTTGAAGTACAGTGTCCCTGAACTGGCCTCTGAATTGCAAAAACTAAATTAGCATGAATGACATTTTGCATGTGGGAATTTATGCAAGGATCTACTTGTGAAAAGTTTAAACACACCAGCTGAAACATTGATGAATTATGAATGATTATAATTAAATGGTTTTATTTCTCCATTGTTTTTATTTCTTTTCCTATATTTTTCTGGCTTCTCTTAACCCAGTAATATCCAGATGGTTTGGGATAGCAAGATTTCTGTGTGTGTACATTGTTCTTGAAGCAAACCAGTGCCATTGACTAGATTTGGGGATTAAAATGAATTTATCTATGGATTTAGAACTCCATATGCCAAGTTTTAGTGGGTGTTATGAAATAGGAATCAGCCAGCTACAGAATTCCTAATATACTTATGTGCTTTTATAGCCTAAATCATCTTAGTATCAGAGCTCTTCAGCAACTTGAATGCTCCTACAACACCCATGTGAGTTAAAAGGGTTATCTCCTGATTCTCCTAACGGGATAACTGAAAGTGCAGGAAGATTAAACAGCTAAGTCAAAGCCAGTAAGAAATCTGCAGCAGTCTTAAAGTTAAAAGACAGTTCTCTGGGTTCCAGGTCATTGCCTTGAACAGAAAGTTGTTTCTCCCTCCTTGCATAACAACCTTACTGAAACCAGCAGTGCACCTCCCCAAGTGTTCTGTGCAGGAGAGCTTCTTAGGCAGGGCGGAGCAGGGAGGCAGATGCCTGTTCTCCCTCTTTTCAGACCTGTAAATCTGTTGATAGCTTCTTTTGTGGAAAATCACAAGATGCTTTGCAGACTTGGATTGTGCCTTCCAGCCCTTCTGGTAATTACAGGTTTGTAAGTACCAATGTTTTATAGCTGGTGAAAAAGGAAGATGTTGTGCTTGGTCATTTTATCACCATAAAATCAAGTGGCATATGAGCCAGGCATAGACTTTTGCCTTCCATGAGATTGTCCCATGTCTCATCTGTTGGACCCAGCATTACCTCTGGAGGAGACCCCTCGTCACTGGTCATGCCAAGGAAATAGCAGCAAGGCTCAGCAGTGCAGCAGGAATCATGCAGTTGATTAAGATTTGCAGATGGTTTAAAAATAGCTTCTTAAGTAACATTGGGGTATTTTTGTTGCGCATAAGTCTCATAAAATAGTGATGGCATTGCTTTCTCTATGTTCCTAAACTCAGCTGCCTGAGTTTGTGTCCTGTTAGCATGTGGGCCACACCAGCTTGTAATACAACCTTTTTTCCGTGACTCGGAAGCATGAAAACTGTATATCTACATATACCGGTGTCACATTTGTGAAGTGAAAATATAGTTGGAATTCTGTGCTGAACAAAAGCAGATATGTTTATTTTGGTGTCCTTTTTTTATGTTACAAATTCCAAACAAAAACCACAAGGAAATTTATGGGAGTCCTAGGCCACCACCAGATGTGCCTTTGCCCTCTGGTGCTGGGGCTAAATGCCTGCTTCAGCAAGGAGTATTTTGTATTCAGCCTTTCTAATCATCTTACCTTTCCTCTTGCTGTTTAAATATTTTCCCCTTGCTCTTCTATATTTCCATTTCTTTCCAAGATATTATAATAATAATAATATAAAATAATTTTGATGCACCCTACTGGCTTATTCAGTATATTTCCCATCAGCCCTGGGACTGTTTTTCCCAAGTTTCAGTCCTCAGCTGGAGTACTTCTCCATGTCCCACATGTCTGAGTTTCACTCTCTCCTGACAGCCCAAGCTCTATTTTCTGCTTTAATCTGCTACAGGACAGAGCAGTGAAACACATAATTTTTGGTACAATTTTCCATCAGTGTTACCACAAAACTGGGAATTAGCCTGTGTTTACTTGGTTTCTTGCCAGTTGTGGCTGTAAGGGGCTGTCCCAGTCTTTCCTGTGCACCCACACTGCTGATAAGGAGCTTCCCTTTCTTGTAGTGCAGTGCTGAGATCAAAGGGTGATTGGACCATAGTATGGGCTGGTTCCTGCAACACTCTCCACATTCCATGACCCCAGGACAATGCCTTTGCACTGTGCTCCAACAAGAGCAGTCAATGCTGAGTGCTCCAAAATACCCTGTGCAAGCAGGGTCAAATGGCTGCTGCTGCCTTCAGAGCCATAGTGCAACGGTGCCTGGCCCCACAGGATGCCATTTCTCCTTCAGCCTAGTTTGGCTATGTGGACTGTGAGCCAAATGGATGAGGTTTAACCTTTGTAGATGAGCAACCTAATCCTTGGGGTAGACCCAAACCTCTGCCCTGTGGTGATATGTGAAGTGGCATAGGCAATGGTGTGATGTGTCACCAGTCTCCTGTGTGTAAACTTTGTGCTTTCAGGCTTTTTGGCCTTCCTGGTTGCTGGCAGGGACACTCTCTAAAGCTTTTTCAGCTGAATGTGCTGGTATTTATCTACAGCTCTGCCTTGACCGAGTTTTTTATTATTCTTTCACGGGAAAACGCATTGTTCACAAAAGCAAGGGACTAATAGCAGACTGGAGCTAAACCTAGTAAAAGCAGGTGTTATGCAATTTGTCACCACATGACTCTGCTAATGCATCTTTAGTCCAGGACTGCGGTACCCCTGCCATGTTTTAAAGTGCAGAAAGATAAGCGTACGCTGTACCCTGGAGTGCCTTAGTCTATAAATGTAATTCAGAAATATGAGAAACAGTGCTCTGAATCTGATGGCCTTTTTCAACACAATTACAGGAGCAGCGTGAGGTGTTGAACATTTGCAGCAAGGGTGCACACAGCAAACGGGAAGCTGGATGTGCAGGCTGTTAATTCAAGCCTAGATAAGCTTCTGACTAAGAGGGTTTTAATTTGTTTTTTACCCTAATATGATGCTTGTATGGTAGCAGTTTTACTGAAAAGAACCTATTACAACCTATGCTCATCTGTAGAGCCACATCTAATGAGGAGGATACCTCACAGCTTTTAATGGGCCTCTACAGACTTCAAGGATATGAATCTAAAAAAGCCTTGAATATCAAATTGTTTTTATTTGGCTGCAGATGAAGACACTTTAACGTGGAAAGAAACTGTGTGCTCTTTGAAATGAAATGAAAAGGGCAACAGATGAAAAAGAGTATTTTCTCTCAAAATAGAGAGAGATGGAGACAGAAAAGGCATTTGATCCCTTAGTGCTTCGTTTGTGCCTGTCTTTGTGCTTTCAGGATCACTTTCATGGAATGCACCAGGAATATCACTCCAATGCTCAGTGTTCTCAAACTCCTGCTGAATGAATGGGGATGGAAGACTTTCAGTACTATAGAAGAGAAGTTTGATTCCAGGAGTCACAGGTAGGAAAACATATGCCTAGGCTGCAACCTCCGGATGCACACCCTCAGTCTTAAATCACATTGGCAAAACAAGCCAGGCAAGTTTGTGCTGGCCACTAACAATTTTTCAAATGGCTGAATGGCAACAAATCATTCCTCTAGGTATCCACTAAGACCTCAGTGAATAATCAGAGCCTGCATTAAAGCCTGGAAATCAGTAATCCCTGGCCCATGAATAGGACTAGACAGAGGATGAGCAAAGCAAGCATCAGCAGATGCACCCTTACTGGGAAGGCACAGTCTCCATCATTTCATGCGTACGGAATTAGAGGAAGATTTTTTCTGATTTCACCCAGCAACAGGTGGTTAGCTGGTGCATGTGACAAGTTGAGCTTACTGGTGTATTTGGCCTTCTCTTTCTTAAAGGTATAGAAGCAGATTGTGTGAACAGATAGATGAGAAATCTGTTTTTCATACATGATTCCCTTTGATCTTACCTGTTGGAAGTATATGATGTCTAAGCAATTTTCCTGGCAATGAGTTATGACACCATCTTAGGAGAAGGTTTTAGGGTAGGCTAGAGTCCTTTGATCTATGTGTGTGTGCAAATGAGTGTTCATACAGCTGGATGGCAACTCTTTAAATTAGTATCATCAGAGAAACACGGTGATCTTGCTCACTGTTTATATATGAATTATTATCTTGTTAATATTTTGAGAATTTTTTGCTTTCCTCCCATTTTGTATTCAGCAGGGAGTGTGAGAAATAAGATATTTTCTTTGCATTCTGATGGGGAAAAATTCTCAGGACTGGTTACCTTTCAAGTGATTATCAGTAGCAGATGCTGGACCTGATATTTTTTGGCTTTGCTGCCTTTTTTCCAGTTGTACAGGTTGTGTATCTTGACCAGGCACTTTTTTTCTTCAAAGAGCAGAGATTGTGTACCCTGGGGGAAATCTCATCATCAGCCCCAAGGACTGCGATTTTCTCAATTCTCTGTAAGGAATGTGGTCCATCCAGACACTGCTACCAAGCATGGCAGGCTGTCTCCCTCTTCCTCTCATGCACGTGTGTTGCTAAGCCTCCATCAGGAACACTTATTCCTGCAGTCTCTTGCACAAAGTGGTAACAGCCATGTACTAAGGCACCCTGTGGTCCTCAGCATGACCAAGCCCAAGGTCGAGCTCCTCTTCAGAAACACTGAACTCAAATGGGCTGTGTCTGTCTGGAATTTTGTTAACATTTTGGCCCAGGTTTGGATGATGCTTTAAAGGTATTTCTGCGAGAGAAGCTGAACCTGCCAACTTTTGCCCTTCCTCAGCCTTGCGGGCCATTCTTCAGGGCCATGTAGACATAGGGGTTCACACTGTTATTTGTCCTCGCTGTGACTCCTTCTACACAGCATAAGGCTTGAGCCTGTGCTGGTGATACAGATGCAAAGGAAAAAGGACATGCCTGTTGCTGGAAAAGGGAGCTCCTGCCTCTGAGGATATCCTCTGTACATTTCTTCTTCAATCAATCCTTCAGATATTGCCCTAAAGATTACTTGCCTTCTTCTGCTATGCCAGGTAATCCCAGTGTTTAACAATGAAGGATGCTGTTCTTGGCTGTTGCTAATTAATATATTTTAACCTGTCAATAATTAATGTGGAAATTGGGAAGAATAATGCCGTGGAGGCTACAGCCTGAGATCTGCTGCCTGGCAACTGTGGATGTGCATATCCTTTATATCAGGAAATTAGAAACTGGAGCAAGAACTGATCTGTCTGACATTTTGTAAGATGATATAAATGGGCCCACTCAACAAACACTAGATTTATGTGAGGGTATGAGTGATATGTGTCTGGGGAAAAGATATTATCTCTCTTATGAAGGTACAGTTAATACCAGGCATCAATTAAATATAGTTCATTAAAGCCTCTGGGTAATCTTATTTTTGGATGAGATCAGAGGAGCAACTTACAAGGACTGACAGAGGGGTTATCTTGGTAATAATCTTCACTTTTGCATCTAGCATCTCTCATAGGATGAGCTAAGTGAAGTAGCATCTAGACTGTAACAACAATAACCTTTTCAGATGGAGAGTGTGCAGTGAAATGTAATAGTGGCTTACAGTGTTTGAAGTAGTTGCATTAGATAGGTTTATTGAGATATGCCAGTAGTGCTGATATGAAAATGGTTGGTTTATGCACTCACTCCCTGTCCTCAGAGGGGTAGATTTGCCTCTGCCATGTTCATGGGATGTGGCTTTGTCTGAAACATTTAATTTGTACAGATGGAGGGGATGCAGGCAGGCAAAATTATGGTACTGTTAAGAGGGTGATGTTTTATTGCTTCTTGCTATTCCGATTAAAATATTCCTTTATATATTGAATATTTTAATGGAATCAGTTTGAGTGTTGTTTTCTTCAATTAGACCCATTGTCTCCACATTTTGAATCCCACTTGTTGCAGGAAATAAAGTGTTCAATAAGTGAGGTGCCAATGGAAACTTAGATCCCATATCTTATTTCCAGTTATGATGCAGCTGTCAGGCAAAAAGACAGAAGAAACAAATTTCTTCAACACACCTGGAAGAAACAGGGTAAAGCTTGGCAAGGAGCCTAAATTTGCAGGGTAACTTCTGAGAATGTCTCACTTTCCAAGGTCTGCTGCCAAAACAGGCTCCACACTTCATTTTGACATTAAAACTAACCACTTCTGGAAATGATTCCTCTTTTCTGTTTTTTTGGTCTTTCTTGTGAAATCTTCTGTGGCTCCTTGTTTAATTTGTGTCACAGCTGCTCCTGTGGAATGAAGCATGCAGGCTGGGAGGCAGGGAGGAGACTGAGCACCACCGGAGGCACAGGGAAAAAAAAGCCCCCAGGGTCTGCTGGAGAGTGTCAGGAGGGAGAGAGAAATGAAGATGGGCTGTATGCCCGTGGCAGAGCTGGGCTCTCTGGGATCATCCTTTCACCAGGGAGAGACAGCTAAAAAGGAGAGAATAGAGAAACACTGCTCAGGAGACTGTTGTGATTTTAAGTCTCTAGATGGTAAGACAAACAGTGTGCTGCCTTTCAGAAAGTAGCTTGCTGAAACTGCAGCTCTTTAAGTGGGATGATTTTTCCATGCCATTTTTTACATCTTTGTTTGAGACAAAAGCTTCACTGGCACTTAGCATTACCAGCACTGGCATTTTAACTTGCAGATCCTATTTGCAGGGGAGAAAAACCATCTTCATGCTCCTCAGGTCCCCCACCCCCTTGAAGTAGAGGTCATTGGAGGGATTCATACCAAAAGCTGCCATCCATGAAGCCCACAGGGTCCTGCAGAGGACCAGTGCTGCCAAGCACTTCTTGTTAAATGCTGTAGCATTGCCATCCACCTCTTCCTGACTCACCACCTCCTTCCTTTTCCCTTCTTCCTGCAGCACGGAGCTTCAGCCTTGCTTGCTCTGGGTATAATATATCTACAGCTCTCCAGAGCTTGACATAACCTAAAGTAGGCTAGGTTTATGGCAGTGTGTTTCAGCTAATCCTTGTTCATATCTGGGGTTTTGTTTCAGAGACAAGTCATATCAAATACCATATAATGAGAGAAAACTGGAAATGCTGATTTACTGAAAGGATTATTTGCCATGGGCTGGTGTTGGAGTTGTCTGCTTCCCACAACTCTCCCCAAAGCTTTTGGGATCCTCAGAAATCTTTTTCTAGTTATTATTCTGCTTTGTGGATTTGGGTCTTTTCCACTACCTGCGTTAATTGGACAAACAATCATACACCAGACCCAGAGGGAAGAGATGGAATGAAATTCCATGGAATTTCTTAAACTTGAGTGGGATATTCAGAATAGCATAAAAGCAAATCTGATGATACAACATGAGGCAAAGCAGAGTCCCTTCCCAAAAAACCCAGCTTGAAACATCCCTATTAACAAAGTTTCTGCACTCCACTTAAAGAGCTGGCAGTAAATAGCTTGCTTCAAAAGCACTCACTTTTACTGTATTACCTGCCTTGCTGCATTATAACCAGCACAGTTCTTTGTTGGGCCATGCTGTGCTTCAGTCCATAGCACCTGGCATCTCCTATGGAAGAGAAGATAAGAGAGAGACATATTTCATGGTGCCAGACTCTGGGCAACGCCCAGTTTGCCCTCATTTTCTGGGCAGCTCTTACACAGATTTCTGCTGTGGGGCTTTGAAGCAGCAGTGCTGGAAAAAAAAGTGTCTGTGGGACTGCTCCACCCTTTCAGAGCACAAGGATACTCACAGCTTCCTGATATGGAAGGATTTTAATTAATTAATCTTTCCCCCCTAACTCAACACTCCCCCTCCCTGCTTCCCACCTGGCAGCTTTTCTGCGGTGTTCCTACCCGATGTTGTTTTTCAGGTTTATTTGCTCCTGTCTACATATGAGAACCTGATATTTTCCTTGCCAAAGTGCTGTCCCTCACAGTAGAGCAGACTAAGCAGCTTTGCTGAGTTGAGTGAGGCAGAAGGGCTCTGTATCTCTTCCCGACACCTCTACTTTAAGCTTAGCCTTGGCTGCTGCTGATACTTGGCACCACCTGAGGTCTCACTGAAACCTGAGTTCTTTTTCCCTGCAATGTACAATTAAATAAAAGCAGCGTTATTTCCCAGAGCGTGCATGGTGCAGAAGGAGGAAAGACAGGAGGTGCAGAAGACAGGAAAAGGGTAGATGGTGAGCTAGATATCCTTTCTATTTATGCTCTTAATGAGATGAATTAAGAATGGCACATTTAATAGCAAATCTCACTACAGCTTTCTGAAACATCTTTGCTGTGAGAGACTTCTAAGGTTGATGTTCTCATTAGACTGTGTGCTACCGAAGGGTAGCTAATTAGCAAATCCACAGTATTATGGCTGTTATGGTAGGTTCAATCACATATTGCAAAAATATGGGAGATATGAGTGTCTCCCAGCCTGTTTTCAAAATGCTTCCTTTTCTTCAGGCTGGCTAAATACATAATTTCAGGGTTTATTCCAGTCCACATCAATATCCTGAATTCTCACAAAATATAAATGTAATAATTTGCTGTTCCAGCACAATTTCTGTAAACATTTAATCTCCCACGGTTTTTGTGTATATGTGTTGCATTTTTTCCCACTGCTTGCATTCACTGGACATCTATTAATGCTCTGTAACCAAAGGAAAGAAATAATCTTTTGAAGTCTTGGCACTGGAGGCAGAAGCTTAGAATGACATAAAATTATTGTGGTGATTTGTTTAAATGATTAAAATTTTTCCAGATTAGTTTTTCAGTTTATGTGTTTGAACCAGTTATAAAAACCAAACAGCAACAACAAATGAACCAACCAAACACACCAAATAAATAACCCCCCTCGAGCCCCCTGTATCGAAACTCCCATAAAAGAAATGAATATGAAAATATGATACATTCATTAGAAGACCCACAGACTTTTATACCTCCATCAAAACTTTGTGTTATGTTGAGCATGGTGAGTTCATCTCCTTACACTTCCTTTTCAGATTTCTTCTTAATATATAATTGTTTTTCAACCACAGTTCACCAAGATTGTCTCCTCTGTAATGTCAGAATCCAGATGATGACTGTCCACCAGATGGTTTGTAAAACTCTTTACGGTTTTCTTATATTTTTCATCTAGTCCCATTGCATATCTTAGGGGTCTCAACAAGCCTTGGAATAAAAAGTAGGAGCGTATGACAGCAAAAACCATTGCTATGGAAGGCATAAACCAGAAAAAACGTCACAAGAAGTATCTGTATCCTTTTTACTGAGTGGGTCATTGAGACACAGCAAAATGCTTCAACCTTGGTCACCCAGAAGGCAAACAGCAGAGCCAGGATGAAGACCATGTATTCTGAGCTCTGATTTAACCTACATCCCACTCTACAACCCTGCTTTTGAGGCCCTGTCATCTGGAGAATGTTGGTTTTATTCTTAGTAAGCAGCAGACCCCTACAGAGATCTGGGAGAACAATCTGAGAGAACAATCCTGTTGAAGGCAGTAAGGATGACTTAGGTCTTATTTTCTTCCCCCAGTGGTAAAGACAGAAAAGAACATGAATCCTCCCATTCAAAATAGAGTTAATAAAGTGTAAAAAGATCCTGTCTTATCCAAAGAGTGAAAGATACACGGGCTGAGGAAGGACAATGAATTACATGTTGATGTTAAGTATTCTGCTTGTAGTAGTATAATTTTGAGGACCAAGAAATTCCTGTCCTGGATATGTATGCTGATTCACTGAGAAAATGTGCAGTGTTAAATCACTGTGTCATACTTCTTACCCATGCTGGGGTTAGACCAGAGGTTACAAACTGGGTTGTCAAAACAGCACACGTGGGATTTCACCACTGTGAAATCTGGCTTTTTTAAACACTCATTCAAAATCTATCTTCCCTTAAAGAAGCTAGAAGGTGGGAAGGTGTGCCAGGGGAAGGATCATCCTGCTGCATGTGTTTTACAGCTCTATTTCCCCCATCATCTTCTTCTGGCAGCCATCTGAAAGCGGGCTACAGATGAGGTGAATCTCTGGAGTGAACCTAAGGAGCAATCCATATATATTTTATGCAATATTTCAAGAACCCAAAGAAATGAGCAGTGAGCATCCAGAGCACTAGGGCTTGTAAAAGTGACACTGTTGTGTTTAACATATCCTCTGCAGAGTCCTTCAGCATTACTGTAAAAGTAATAGTGGATTATGCCCACAGTGTGCAGTAGACAATTTCCTTTGATACCTTTTGGGATAGAGTGAAGGAGAGGGATTTTCACTACTATCATAACCCACACGGCTCTCGTGATTCTCAGTGTCATTTTGTTCTCAAGGAGAAATAGCATGATTGAAGAAAATGACACTGTTGTGATGTCTTCAACATTTTTCCTTTTTTTTTTTTTTAAGACTGCTTGGTATCAAAATGTAAATGAAATCTATTAGCAGAACATAGAGTTAGGAACTTGCCTGATGATTTGTTGAACTTGGACGTCAGATTTCAGTAGCTTTTTTGTTTTTTGATTTTTTCCCTCAGAAACATTACTATGATTTAGGTCACACATACACATTACGTATTTAGATGCAATTTTTCTTGAGGGCTAACCTATATATAGTGAGAAATGATTGAAGGCTACTTACTTATTTTGGAAGAATTGGGTTAAGGACAACTGATCTGATACAAGGCATTTGCCCTCCAACATATTGATTAGAATATTGACAACCTGAGCAGAAATAGCTGTTTAAAAAGCACTGAAGGGTTTATCAGTAATCTCACTGAATTTATAAAATCTTAATTTTCACAAAGTCAGCATTGAGAAAGATACCTCCACTCTTCTGTCTTACTGTTAATGTGAGCAAAATTTTAAGGATTTGATAAGCACCAAGATTGTCCTCTTTCAAGTCAAGACTGGTGCATGTTACTGAAATGATGTGATATGGTTTGCAATATCCTCTCTGCTCAGGCTTGGTTTGGCAGCTTGCAGTGGCACTGGGTGGCTGCAGCATATCATGTAAAAGGTGCTGCATTTGACATGTCTGTGACCTCTTATTGTCTCTTTTGTAAGTACTTCATGGAATTTTGTTGCTGGTCTTGCAGACTCAAGTAGGAGTTGTTTAGGTATTTAAAAGAAGTTATATTCCAATTTATACTTCAGGCCTTGTTCCTCATGGCAGGCAAATGCATATTAATAGCAGGAATATTATATGTTTGGCAAATTATATCACAGATGAAATCTTCACACGCAGTACAAAACAACTATTTGTGCTGAGATGGATGGATGATTATTACCTCTTTGTTTTCTTTTTCATTATCCTTTTGAATTAAAATCTCCTTGTAAAGCCATTATCCTTGCTTTAGCAGCTCTCTATATTGAATATGCCTCTGCCTCTTCTAGTCTTTTTTTCTTTGCTTAGATTGAGCTTTAATTTTCTGTGATTTCTGAGCTCTAATTTCCTTGTTGTTTCATATTTTTTTACAATGTCCTGTTCAAAAATTCAGTATGCCCATACTCAATTTTGTTTCTCAAACGCATGTAGGCCAAAAAGTGGCAGGAACCTTCTCTAAAAACTATATTTACAGCTCTAGTGGCAAGCACTCTCCTCCTACACTGGAAAGCTGTGAAAAACTGTCAAGATGTGAATGTGCATTACAATGCTCCTGATGACTGGAGCTGGTTTATTTTTTAACCATGGCTTCATTTTGTCAGTTACACCAAATAGAATGGGAAAGAAGCTCTTCCAATAAAACCCAGCAAAACAGACTACACAACTACTTAGAATTACAGCATCTCAAACTACTCCACCCTCTGCTGTAGTGCTGCATAGACTGAGCACAGGTGCAACCACACCTAGAAAGACCAGTTATGACTAGGTCTAATTCCCTTTTCCAGTTCCAAAGTAATCAGAATGTCTCCAAGAGTGTGACAGTACTTGGTGACTTCCAGAATTTTTCCTACTACCCACAAGACTCACTTGAGGACAAGAGTAGAAGAGGATCTCAAAATTGCCACCTGCCACAGAAAGGAAAGAAGAATGACTATGGTTGTCATTGGTGTCATAGCTCCCTGCAATGACATTATGTGCACTCCTTAGACGAGGACAGTGTCTCATAATACAGAGGAAAGCAAATAGGTATTTATATATATTTATATATATCTCTACCCCCTGTTGGTCTCTTTCCAATGTGAACAGGAAAGGAATATCCCTTCCTGTCCTCAATTTAATGGTTGATTTCACCCTAATCATCTCATGCACAGGTTTCATCCTGTACATCAGCCAGGCACCTTTCACAATGTGAGGATAGAAATGGGGCTAACTTCCCATAAATCCCTCATTATGAGCTGAATTCTGACACTCTTTATGCTGGACACTGTTTTACCAAGGGCTGATTTGAAATGAGAAGTCAATGCAACCCTTGGCTGCAATACAGCATATTTGGAGTCAGCTTTAATTGAATAGTCCAGTTAGAGTCAATGGGAGTTCTTGTGAAATGGTGTCATTAACTGGAGTAAAAATGTTGCAATGTGGCTTTGTGTCATCTGGATGAATAACAAAATTATTTAATTTCTGTATATGTAACATTTACCTACAATGTAGCATTTTCTTTTACTGCAATATTTTCTGTACTCAGGGTACATAAAACTGTGCCCATGTTCTAAAGGGAAATACCAAGATACAAGAAATGACTGGTTTTTTTCCTCAGTTTGTATAAGAACTTTAACTGACTATCCAACACAAATTTTAAAAAATATAATAGTAGAGAGAAAAAACATAAAGCCTTTGGCTACAGCCCTGGTTCGTTTTCTCCATTTCATGGTCTTAAACTACTGGTGGTAAGGCTGAATCCTCTAAAAACCCATCTGATCTCAAAAGTAGCTAGTATGAAATGGAGATAGGAGTAGTCTAATACTGAGCTTCTGTCAAAAAGATGCAGGTGTGATGTCTGTTTCCTGCAGATTTCTGTGACAACTATTTCTCCCCTGTGACGTTCTCTCCTAGGCAGCTTTCAGGTGGATTTTTTTTTTTTTTTTTAAATCAATGAGACTTAAGGTTTTTGGACGTTTGGGGGTGTTTTAATGGCTGATTTGATTTTGTAAAGGTGTCCCTGTCTAAACCAAAGCTTCTTGAGCTTATTAGATGAGATACCTTTCCATGGCTAAATGAGCTGCCAGGCCAGTTACCTGCTTGGTACTATTGGGAAGAAAATCTGCCTGACTTTTCAGTTGAGGTTTAAGCACTCTGAAGCCTTTTGTCTGGTTTGTGAAATATCTCTATCATTGGTCTTTCAGTGACTGATTTCTTAGGTGCTTTCTGTGTACATTGAAGACAGGCCTGCACTCAGTCTCTTCTCATGGGATGTTATCTGCCATTCTTCTTGGGTTTCTCCAACTCTGGAACAGACAACAAAGTGGGTGTGCAGCACAGGAACTGGGAGAAAGAAAAAAATGTGAAAAATCTCCAACAAGGAAACAGAGCATCAAGAAGTGGTAGCTACTACCTCTTTTGCTAGGCAGATGATAGATGGGAAAGAAGGCCCATGGAAGGATGAAGAAGTGTTAGATTCAGCTGTTTGGAAACTTGGGAGAAGGAAAATAATGTCTGAGCAGTTGGGTGGGCAGCAATCAGAGGTAGGGTAAGAAGGAGCAAGACCAGTAAGGGCTGAAAGAGGTGAAGGGACGTCAAGGGAAAAGGGACAGAAATTTAAAGTGAAGAACAGACACAAGCAAAAGAGATGGAGATTATTCAGAAGCATATTTTCACATTTTCTTATGCAGTGTAAGAGAGTACTGGCTCTGAGGAAGCTCCTACTGGAGAAAGGATAAGGAAAGGGAATGGAAGTAGGAGGAGGGAACAGGTTTTCCACTGTCAGCTTCTGTAGGCCTGACAAATAAAACACCTTTTGCTTATTTGAAGAGCACATACAATTTGTATAGACAAATGGCATTGTTTATTTTCAGTGGATAAATAAGTTCCTATGGAAAGTGGGCATAGCTGCTTGAAAGTCTATTATGGGGACATTACTCAACACCCCTTATCACCCCTGTCCTTCATGTTGTCAGTGGGTTACCTCTTCAGCAAGAGCATCTTCTTTTTCCAGACCTTAATTGAAAAACTTAGCACAGCATTTTAGAACTGACTTAGGAACTACAAATGAATGTCACACCAGACTGGCGTTTTTGTGTGTCGGCACGGCTCTCCAAGCGCTTCTGCGTGGTCTGTTGTAGGATTTGTTGTTATGAGAAAAGATTCAGCTGTCAGAAAAAGAAAGCAGGGCACAGACAGTTGGGTACTGACCCATCAGATCAATGGTTTGGCAAGAAAGCACACAAAGATGCTTCTGAAATTTTCAAGCTGTGGTCTCACTGAATCACTCAGAATAAGGAAAATAATTTATCAGTAGCTTACATTTGCTATAGTTAGATTATAGTGTCCTCTCATGGTGCATAGAGACAGATGCCTATGTGAAAGGTGCAAGAAATATTTTCACAGTCAGTTAAGGATGAGATTCTCAGTAGAACTTTTCTTCTAAATTTCAGCAACAGCTAGTTCATGTCCTGGGGCACAATCTCTTACTCTTTGTGTAAACATTGCTTTGCTTACATAGTGTAATAAGAGATTAATATCTTGGTGTTCCTTTAACTTGAAAAAGTCTTAAGTAACTTAAAGTTGCTTATTTCCTCCTATTTCTGGTCATTACTCTTTTATAAATGTGACAGCCAGTCTTGCTTTGTACACAGCAGTCAGTAGTGTGTGGCCCTGTTATTCATGTTCTGTTAGTCCACTAGTCCATTAATGGAGAACAGCACTGAACGTGGGATGTCTGTGTGATCAACACATTGCTCTGGCTAATCCTCCGTGCACTGCTTTTTAACAACAAATATCAGTCAGTCAAGAAATGAGCAAGACAGCCACAGGAATTCTCTTTTTTTCCTCATTTCACAGATTTTAGGAAGTGGGGGGTTTTTTTGTTCTTTATGCATACAAACTTAATTTTGCTGCACAGCTTGAAATGCTGATGTTTCCATATGGGTAATACTGACTCTTAAGCCAAATATAGAATTTTCTGAAACTTGTTTTGGGACATGGACATCACGTCATCCATCAGGGAAATCAAGCTTAACTCAGTCCTCAAATCTGTCTTAGCTCAAAAATGAGAAAGATCAGTGGACCTAAGCAGATATTTATTTGGCTCATTGAATGGCTGAGCAGTTGATAGACCTGAGAAATTGGTATGCCACAGGGAGGAAAGGACCAATACAATTTCTGGTAGGAAGTTTTATTGTAAGTATGGGCAAGTTTTATAAAATCTCATGCTTTTTAGGGTAATATACACCCCTTACAGCAGTGGTTTTATAAATGAAGGATAACGATAATAATTCTAAATCCTTTCTATCTTGTTAGCAGAATCTGGAGACTGAAAGGACTTACTGGAGGGTCCTCTCTCCTTTATTGCCCAACATCTACAGTTACTCTAACTTCAGTGTTATTTTCCAAAGTGCTAGCTAAGTGCCCTAGCTTCAACATGGAAAGTTTATATTATTTGTGTCTGAAACTCATCTTACATAACAACTGTGTCACAACATTGATACACATTGAATTGACATGATATTCATTGATTTTTCGGCTCATTGCCCCTTGGTTATTAGCAGAAAGAGAGAATTATAAAGTAGTTACGCTAAACATTTAAGCCTCTACTTTTTAATACGAGATGAACTGGCTTAATGCTTGCTGATCTTGTGTGTGGAAATAAAAATGTTTGGTGACATCCAGCTAAGTAGAAGGTATCTTTTCCTGTTGGACAATGACCTAATCACTCCTGCTTCTAACTGCCAGGTCTGACTGATTATTTTCTTCAGTGCTGAAAGGAACATTCCCCAAATTTGCCAGTGAGACCTTGGCTGTCCCTTTGTGTTTTCCAATTTACTTTTTTTTTAAAAAACAGGTGGGCAATGTTTCCAACCAGCTGGGAATTTGGTTTTAAGGAAAGGGAGGTGCTCAAGCAGAGCTGCACAGTGCTGATGTAACGCAAAAAGAAGAGGCATCCAAACCAGCCTTGAAGAATAGTTTTGAAAAATCCTTCTAGGAGATATATGCTCTAGAAGAGCTGTGTTCCTGTTCTCTGGCTTCCATAAGCATAAGACCACCAGGAGCTGCATGTTCCCAGACCATGAAATTCAAGATCATAGAGACCTCACTTTGTAAAGTCTCTCTTTGCCACTCATTGCTGTGCAGCATACAGCTACATAAACACATTTGTTTGCTATCCTCACCACTTCACACTTGCTTGTTTAGTTTCTGATGGATTGGTAGCAGAACATTTCATGTCTGGGAAGTCACACCCAGTCACAAAAGAATTCTGGTCTCTGCAGTACTTCTCAAAAAAACTTTGGAATGTGTTTCTCACATGAAGATCATGGATGGGTTTTGCTTCTGAGATGGCAATAATAATCCCCTCTTTGCTCTGTCTTCAAGACATATCATGTACTAAAGAGCTGAGCTAATGTTCTCCCCCCTCCCTACTCCCTTTCTGAGTGCTTTACTCTCTACTGGTGTTTCTACTGTTTTTCAGTTCCTAATGTGCTAAAGAGAACAGCTCACTTTTGACAGTGAAATCACATTTGCAGGAATTGACAAAAGAAAACATTTGTCCTTATCTTGTTCCTGAACACACCAACTGCCCCAAAATATGCCATCCTCTATATTAGTTTTCTCAGTTGTCCTGTCTCATGTTTGGATGGATTCTCTCTACACCCTCACACCCCTTTCCTCCTGTCCCTGGCATGGGACAGGGAGGAACAGTTCAGAAAGATATACCATTTGCACTGTTTATTTATAGCTGAGAGGAAAACAAATGGAGAACTAAGCAAATCATGAAAGCAGATTTTCTGCCACACACAAATCAGACTGGAACTGTAACACAGCCAAGATGCTTAAATTGAAAAGACATAGCATTTCTGTGAAGGAGTGGGATCAGATTAGGGAAGAAAAACATTCAGGTCTAAAGCTTAGATAAAATGTCTGGTAGAAATGGGAGCTGGCATGGGCTCCTCCTCCGCAGAGAGCTGCATCAGAAAAGAGAAAGCAGAGTGTGGTGCGAGCAAGTGATTTGGGTGTCAGAGAGGGCACTGCTTCTTCTCCTGCACACAACTAAACCAGCACTAGTGCTGCCTCGGTGGGACAGGCACCATGAGGGGATATTTAGACCTGGAAGTGAAACATAATCTCTTCTTAGAGATGGAGATATTTATGCAGACTGGCTAAAACAGTGTTAAGATTGAACTGAAGCTAAGTTATTTCTGAAATGCTGCCTTCAGCTGTCTCAAAAATCTCAAGGCAGTGATAGAGATGAGCAAATTATTTTGCCCTCTTTCAAATAAAATATTGCATTGCATTTTGGAAACTATATAGGAAAAGGAGCATAGGTGCAGGATGACAAGAATGCAAGAAAAACATCTGTGTAAAACTGGAGCAGATACTGGAGAGCATAAATGACAGGTTAACAGACTAGAAAGACAGTGAGGCACAAAGGAGAAACAAAGACAGATATGTGCTACATATAAAAATTTAAACCAGATTAGAAAATACATTTTAAAACCAAACAGAAACAATTGGCATTGCCTAAATTCTTATCTCCACACTCTGTTTGGCTTGTGATTGTAATTGTACAATTTAATTTGTAATTTAAGTAACAAATTTGTATGTTGGGCAGGTAGCTACACACACAACCCCTAGTTTCTAAATATTTTTGTGACTTGTGATGATTAATGTTGTTTCCTTTAGGATACATAGTCTTTCTTTTGTTCCCTCCTCCAAGATCCTTATTTCCTTTCTTGCTTGAAAGAACCTTTCTGCATTATCTACTTTCTGAGCAGTGTCAGTGAGAAAAACATGATTTATCTATCATGAGGAATTAGCAGAACAGCCAAGTACTGTTACAAGATCCCATGACTTAACATGTTGGTTACATGTATGCATAACCTATGTGCAGATTCCCAGTGCTCGGAGAAGGAATGTATGAACCATTGGTCCACACTGCTCCTAGAATTGTCACTGAAATGAACTCTTTCTTGTAAAAGTTTATTATGTTTAAAGTAGAAATAGAAAGAAATTTCACCAAGTTCTCCTGAAAATAAGTTCTCCTAGCAAAATGAGAGGTATTTAAATGTGGATTTCTCTTAAGCAAACAAGTGTTTGCAAACTTACTGCTGGATTTTTCATAGGGGAACAGTCCAGCATTTAGTCCCCCTGGCCAGCTAATCCTCACCCTCTGAAAAATATGAATAAATCAGTATCATTTCACAATCTTATGGGTGGCTAAGCTGAAGCAAAACCTTCACTCTTTGGACAGAATAGATGTAGTCAGTGCTGTAGATATGCAGTGTTTGATCATGATAAAACACCTATTTCAATCTTGAGGAAGGCCAGAGCATTTGTGGTGTAAATGCAGAAAAGCAATGCAAGAAAGCATGTACAGAGTGGTTCATCTTTCTTAGAGCTGATTAAAAATTAGACAAAGAATTTACTTTTTGGAGCATGAGTCATTTTGATTAAATATTAAACTGTAAAATCAATCTTCTGATTGTTTAGTCATTATTCCAGAGGAATGGAGATTTATTTACAGTCTCTTTCATTAAGTGCCTTTACTGCCCTTTCCACAAGTTACAACATTTTTCAGGAGGTTACAATAACTTTATAAACGAACCAATATTTCTTTCCAGACCCATATAAAACATATTTACTTACATTATCTGTGAAGTGGATCATGAGACTGTGAATCAGGAGGTCCCATTTCTTATTCCTGATGTTGTCTTAGGCTATAGAGTCTTGTGCAAATCATGCTAAAGATTGTTGTATCTCTCTGGCTTTTGTGAGAAGGTAGATCTGTGGAAGGGGGAGGCTTTTGTTAGAGAAGGGTTGAAAAAATAAATTGGGCTTTTATTTACATAAGTGCTCATTATGCTGGTGAAGGGCTTGTTATTTGATCCTAATAGCATGAACTTCTGGATTGTTTTGGAGATTCCTTAATCATTATGTGGCTACAATAATTGTGATACCCATGACATTTTCTTTTTCTGAAAGATTTAAGGGAAGTCATGTTTCAGGAAAGATTGTTGTTAAGCTGTGAAAAAGAGGACTGTAGTCCTTACCCATAATCAGGCTGTAGAAAACATGTTGCTAGTGTCCAAAATATTCTGTCAGGCTTTTTATCTCAGGTTCAACATGCAGTGAAAATCTAGACTGGGATGTGTGCATCATGTTTACTGGGCAGATCAAAATGGAGTTCCTTCTTCTGCCAAACTGGAGATCTTTGCTTCTACAGCTCTTGTGAGAGAAATATGCATTAGCCTCTACAGGCACATTCATTGTCTGTTGGTTCGTACATGTGCAACTGACAGCAAAACTGAGATGTTAGTCCCAGAAACAGAACACGTTTTTTATGGATAAGGTGGGAGACTGAGTGTTGACTGCCCACTCTGTCGATTGTACATATGCAAATCTGAGTTGGAGAATAATGTTTGGTCTGGGGAATTTTGCTTGAATTTAACACCCAAATATGGCATCAGGAAAGCATACTGAGAGGAAATTTTTTATTAGACATATGTTGTGCGTGTGTGTTTGTGCATATGTATTCTATGGTGGTGTTATATATGCATTTTATATATTAGCTAGATGTGGATGAACAGAATGCTTTTTTAAAGGTTTAATTTCTGGGGTGTTGAGAGAGAAAGAATGGATCAATTTACAAAAAGAACATACAGTAACAGCAAATCAAACTGACAGTTAAAAACCCTATAAAATTTCTAGCACATTAGGAAAGCATTATGTATCTCATTACATTCAGGCTATAGGAACAGAGCAAAGAAAAGATGGCTAATTACACATGCTCAAACAGAGCACTTTGTGCAGATTGGATAGGATCATGAAATTAATCAAGTATACATGTTGAATTAGCCTTCGAAGATCAGAGAAAAATAAGCAGGACATGTGTGAAACTGATCTTCCCCCAAAAACAAGTACGCTGTACAAATTAATGTCTGCATCGAGACACTTTGTCAGCAGTTGACAAGACTTTCACACATGCTCCTGTCTCCCTAGGTGTATTAAATCTCCCTTTTTCCAAAAGAACTTATGAAGTAGGGAAAGAAGCATGTGATCCCTTACAAAGGACATTTGGAAGTCAACCAAAGAGACCTTGTTATGAATCTTTTTTGATAAAATGTTCAATCCTCTCCGCCATGCCCTGCCTATTAAGAAAACGACATGATAGGGACCTTGGCAGAATATTGAATCTGAACGTGTGTGAGACTTCAACACCCCCAACGGCTAAACTACCTCTGCTGCTGAGAAGCCAGAAAAAGTCTCTCCTCCATTTGTATCTATGGGGAGCTTAAAAAAGTTTTTGGACTTATGTGCTTTATTGCTTTTGTCACTGACTCAGAAAGTATTTGCTGCCTTAATTTGATTACAAAGACAAAGGGAAGATTTTTTTAACTTCTCAAATTATATATCTTGCACATATAATTTTACATCTTTTCTCAAAAGATCCTCTGCTAACGCAAAAGACCTATTTTGTCACAAAGTGAGCTTTGCAAAAGTCAAGTTACTATAACAACCAAGTACACCTTTTCAATCAGAAACCATGCTCTTATGGTGGTGCTCCTCTTTCTTTTAGAATCATAGAATCATTTATGTTGGAAAGGACTTTTAAGGACATTGAGTCAAATCATTATCCTAACATTGCAAAGTCCACAATGTTTGTATAAATGCTACATCTACATGTCATTGAAATACTTCCACTCCACCATTTCCCTGGGCAGCCTGTTCCAAAAGGCTGGATAACATAGACAGACACCCTCACAGATGAACACCAGGTTTACATAAACTTAAAAAGTTTCACTGTTTGTATATGTATTTGAGAGACATGCAACATTATGCAGACATATTCCTTTCCTCATCTCTACAACTAATCTAGAAATGAAGGCAAGAATAGAAGAAGAAATTTGCTTTGATTTTTTTCTGTAGCAAAATGCCTGTATTCTATGTAATATGACCCTTCTGAAAAGCCAGTGGAGAATATTAAGTATGATCATCATTGGATGAACTGTATTATTTACCTTTGTGGCTGGGGCTCCTTTCCCTTTCTCTGCTGTGGCTTCTCAAAGCTGCTGGCAGCTGATGGAAGAAAAGCAATCTTCAGACAGCTTTGTATATATAACTGAAAGCAATTTTCAAAACAGAGGCATGGGCGAAATTGTGTAAATTATCTTCTCCCCACTTTCCTCACAAATTGCTCTCTAAAGTCCTTAAAAGTACTAAGAATTGGACCCTCTAACTGAAATAAGAAGACACAATGTAGTACAATTTATTTTATTACCGATCTGTTTGCTAAGCACAGTTACCTTTTTAACTTTATAATTTGCTGTCTGAAAAAATACCAATAGTCTTAGAATTACATTGTCAAAAATGGAAAAGTAGCACAGATGAATGCACACAAAAAGCCACAGCATGCAACTCAGCCTTGACCCTCTCCAATTCCATCTGTTCTCCCCAAGTAAATTATTACAGTGTGGGCTCTCTACTTAAAGTGCTGCTGCTTGTGAAAGAAGACAAGCTGGGGTAAGCCATTAAGAAAATAGCGCTATTTTGGCTTTAAGGATTAAGCAGGGAAAAAATAAATTCATTTAAGCTACTCAGAGATTTTTAAACCTGGAATTGGTCTTCCCTGGTGTCTATTAAATGAATAAGCCCCCAACCTTTCTCCAGAAATCTGTCAGAGCTTCGGACGAAAAGGTTTTGATGTATGCCATAATGGTTGGTTTGGAAGTGGTTGAAGGCAGCAGGAGTGAAAATACTGGAGGAAAAGTCTGTCCTCCAGGGCTGGAGTGTGCTGGAGAGAATTTGCTGCAAGCAATCATTGTGGCACAAGAACTTTTCCATGTCTCCTAAAGTGCAGATTGAGACCTGAAAGGCATAAGTGCCTTTATATGTGCATCACAACATTTTTAATGAGTTGTGTCATGTTTCTGTGTGTACCTTTGTCAAGCTGGACTGTGACCTTCCTTTATAGATGTGAGCAAGGGATTTGGGGGACGAGATGAAAGGTGAAAGAATGCAGAGTTGGAAAAGGATAGCTAAGATGTGATCTTTTTGCTCTGGGGCACTGATAGAGGTCTGAAAGAGAAGCCTGCTGCCAGTGGTTGGTCAAGTGAGAGCACACTTATTAGTGTGCTCTGCAAAACAGAAACAGAACATCTGGCAGCATTTAAGATATTAGGTCTGTGAAGACATTGCATTTTCTGACTACTGCACAGAAGAGAAAGAAGGACAAGTCCTCATACTGAGTTGACAAAGGAGGTGGGATTAAAAAAGAGGGAATCGGTAGTACTTTTTTCATGTTTACTGAAGGTAAAAAATGAAAACCCAGTTGAGATTCTTGCCTGTAATAATGCAGAGAAAGAGAAGAGCTGATAGAATACGCATTCAACATTACTGATCCCAACAAGACTGTAATAAGCTTCATAATGGAAATGAAGAAGTAATAGAAGTCCTTGATAAGACGGAGGATCCACATATGATGCTCCCTACAAAATGGCAGTCAGACACCAAGGATGCTACTTTGAGAAAGGCATTGTGATTCTTGGTTTTTTTGGGAGATACAGAAGGAAAAGGGCTTGCTTCTCTGCAACGGATGTGGAAGTCTGTGCTCCTCAGATCACCCCTACTCTAGGAAGATAATTCAAATTGGAAAATATAGGAAGGAAGGTTACTAGAGTAACTAAGAAAATGGAGTTCCTTATCTTACAAACAGAGATTAATGGGATATGCTTTCTTTAGATGACAGTGTTAAGGATAAGCAGGGATGGGTGATATCCACACACACATATCAAGAGAGTAAACACTACGGAAGGATAAAAAACACATTAAGACAAAGAATGATGATGATAAATGAACAGAAAATCTATGCTATCTGTTAATGAGAAAAATTTAGAAATTAGAATAAAGTTTTCAACTTTATTGAAAGTGTGTCAGGGCAATGCAGAAAACCCCTTCTTGAAGGCTGTAAAAAAAGGAATTTGATAGGTTTATGAAAGGAATTATTTGACACCTTGTTATTGATTTAGAGTGCTGTCCCTGATGGACCAGACTTGCCTGCCTAATGGCGTGTTCCTGGAGTGAATAGATAGGTACGTTATCAGGCTGAGATCTCTGCCCTCCTTACATTACTTTAGAAGCATAATTGACTGACTAATTAGAGCCAAGGAAAATAATTTGTATGACCACTGACATCTGTTTACAGGTGAGATTCCATAAAATCTTGTCTAGCCTTAGAGAAAAGCAGGCAAATAACAGGAGGAGAAGAACTGTACAGAAAAAAATATTTAAAAGGATCAAATGAGACAAGCAAGTAGTGGAAAACAAGTAAAAGGTCTTAAGATAGAAATTTAATGGTAGGAGACAGAGAATCTGAGAATTCGGAAGTCTTGCTCTTGAGCGTGAGTGCTGGGGAAAGTGATGGAGTGAGTAAGGCCACTCCTTAGGAGTCCATACAATGAGAAATCAAAAACTTTATGAACTGTGGCTACTACTACCCCAGGAAGAAAAAAGCAGGAGAGCACAGAAAGGATTGATGATGATGTGAGTGTGGGCCTGAAGCTGTGCTCAAGCTGAAACTTCCCATGTATAAGATGGGATGATGACAATTTGTGCTCAGGTGAAAACTGAGTGAGTTTTATAGTGTAGGTGGAGAGGGAGCTCAAGACTGGGCTATTTTCTTCATATGGGCTGAGCTGTTGCATGGAGTTTTCTTGACTAAAGTTGACTTCAGAATCTGTCTTTGCAGTGACAGCAGGTGGCTAATATTGAGTTGGTAAGCTGGCCACAGAAGTCCCCCCTAGAAGGTACTATGTTGTATTTGGCACAAGAAGACTGCACTGGTGAGTAGTCAGGGAATAACACTAACATTCCTTCTGAGCTACAGGTGTCCTGTCCTGACTCCCTGGCCTGTACTCCTTAGATATCACAGAGACATCCATGCAAGATGTCTTCAAGATGTTTAGAGAACTTGCATCTAGCAGGCCCAAAGGGTCTTAGTGCAACTGCTGGATGAAGGAGGAGCCAACAGAAACTACAGAGAGCATTATTACGTCAGTGACCAGATGGACTTCATCTTCCCTGTGGCCCAGCCTCAGTATAATCCTGGCAGTGCTGACAGGCAGTGGGCCTAGGTCAGAGAAAGGTGAATGGATCCCACTGCTGTGGAAGGAAACCATTTAGAGGCTAGTAGCACATGCAGGATGCCGGCAAGAAAAGCAGTGGAGTATCTCGCCAAGATAACCCAGTACGTTAAAAGATCCCCAGCTGAATGTGATCATTCACAAACATCTATTGTGCGTGTTGCCAAGACCCCAATATGTTGAAATGAAGATAAAATGTTTCCAGGAAAAGACATTACTGATGGATGGTACCAGCAGCTGGAAATAACTATCTGAGTTCTAGAGGTAGCCATGTGGAGGAAGGAAGACAGCACACTGGTATTAGCTTCTTGCATTTCTGTCAGGAATGTGCCAGTTGTCCACAAAAGTACTGAACAGGGTGTGTTACAACAGGCAGTTGAAAGATTCATCTTGCAATCGTGAATAGACCTCAGAAAGTAAGCAGCAGAGGAGATTGTATGGTAGAATTAGCTGTGGGTGCAGAGTGAGATTTATTTTAAAGGGGTGAATGTGGATTTCAGTGGGGTTAGGAGTTATGTTCGTTAGGTGCATTAGAGTTTAGTGTGCTACAAACTTCTGAAAATTTGGTGTGACTCAAACTATTAATTTCTTTCTCTCTTTCCCCAGGAGTTTGGTTTGATGGCTGCATTGAAAAAAAATCCACTTCATGCCCAAATTTGAGCTTGGAGAATACTTTGGTAGGGACTGAGATCAGGCAGCTGAAAAAGTGAGATGCAGCAGAAGTGAGACAAGCTTGAGAAACTTTATCTGGGAGATTTCTGAACTCTCATATGGAACGGAGTGAGATAGGGTTTAAACAACTCTTGATGAAACTTGGTTAGATACTGTATACATTACAGCTAGTCTCAGATGAATTCTTTATACTGGAGCATCAGATTTATAAAAAATTCTTTCCTACTTATAAGAATGAAATGGAAAATACGGGGATTTTTAGAATTGATTGACGTCTTCATGGTACAATTCTGCAAATCTGGTCGAATATTTTGGTCTTTATATGACAGTAGATCTCTTCTGAAAATCCATCTTTAAATATATGTTTCAAAGATACAGAGGCTATAGCTCTTGTAAACAAACTTATCCAGTGCCTAATCTCTCGCTATGGAAGCCTTACAGACTCAGGAGTTTGTAAACTCTAGAGTCTCACAGACTCCAGAATAAGGTAGCAGTATGCAACCTCCCTGGAGAGTATGGCATGTGTCACAAAGTGGGCTTGGGGACCCTTGGAGAGCTTCTGCGTGGGCAAAGGGCAATTACTTGCCCAGTGCCTGTGAACCTTCACAGACTCTCCTTAATGCACTCACAGGAATGTAGCCCCAGAGGCTAAACTTGGAGTTGCTGATGTAGTTTTGGTTCAGTTCTTGCACTTTAAAACTCAAAATTATGGTCTAACCCAAAACAAAATAAAAAATTCAGGATTACAGCCCTATATACAGCTGTGGGAGAAGAAAACCCAGAAAGCTTTGATAAATATATTAGATGCTTAATTGTTCAATTTAGTGCTTGGTTGGTAACAAAATCAGACACATATGGTAATAAGGCTGTTTTTTTACTATTATAAGACACTTTGGGACATTTTGAATATGCAGTGTGCAATGGTATATTAAACCAAATTGTAGTTCTGTATTTGACGATTTGGCTTTGTTAGCATAATACAATTTGTTTTTATTGTAGCAGTAAAGGAGGAAACATGTTGATAATAATTTGCTTTCATTATCCATTTATATTGCTTCTTCCTACTCAATATTTTATTTTTTAAGGAAAACAGAGAAACTTTACAACCAAAGGAGCTGACTGAAGGGAAAAAAAAAGAAGAAAAGAAATCTCAGTCTGATTAGTTCTGTTTTCAATAATATTTAGTAAGGAGATTGTTGAAATAAAAACACAACTATAATATCCATCAACTCTTCACATATTCCAAATACGTTTACAGGAAAGACTAAATATTATATTTTAAAATCAGCATGATAGTAAAAAGTTATTGCACTTGTGATTCTCTCAGGATGTAAGAGGGAGATGGTTTGGAAGATATTATATCTTTTATTAGGTCAACTGGTATAACTGAAAAAAAAAAAAGAGGAGAAGCATATGAGATCTGCTTGGTTTTTTCTACCTGTATCAGTCTTGTCTGATAAAAGGTATTGTTTCATTCTTCAAATATTGCCTCTTTTAGATATCTCCATAAAAAATCTTGCTAAAATACCATTTGCATCTTGCTAAGGTATCTCATGTCTCTTAGTCTTTTCCATTACATTCAGCTAACCCTAGATCTGTTAGTTTTCTTTCAGAGCCCAGTCCTTCCTTATGCACCTGGATTTTTGCCATCTGCATGGGTGGCCATGGACAGCTCTGCCACTCCCTTTCTGCTGCTGATGCCTAGTCTTGCTTTTCTCACAATCAACTTTCCTTTTAATTTTCCCCTGTGTCAGCCTCAGCAAAAAAAAAAATCCCATTTTTGTCGGTGGTCTGCTGACTTTCTCTGTGTTTTGTCTGTAATCTGAAGGTGGAAGACACATCAGGAGCAGGGTGAAATGTCCTTTTGGTTATCTATACTTGTGCCCAAATGCACATTGCACTTCTGCTGTGGGCTCGCTGTCCCCCATAGGGGCACTTGTAAGGGCACTGGCTCCTGCTGAGTCTGTGTCTGGGAGCTGCCTGTGTAGTGGTGTGGTCCATACTTAATGTGTCTGATGGTGGGTCCTACCTGCCCGCAAGGAAGGAGTAATTGCAAGCATGACTTAAAATCTGTGGCTGTGCATCCGCTGCATCCTTCAAAAGGAGAAAATATCTGCATTTTTGTAGCCTACATTAACCAGCCTTTCAAAATCCCATCTTATGGCTTTGAGTTGTTCATTTTGCAATGTAGGCATAGTCTGTTCCAGCTCTTAGCTGTGGTCAGTCATTAAATAAGATAGCATTATTCTGGTAATTAAAAAAAAAGTCTAGCAGGAGAATGGAGTGTAGACTTCAGCAGGATGTACAATTAACCTTAAGTGAGTGAGGAAGGGAAACATCAAATTAACAAACCAGCTGCCATTATTCTGTTACCATGCTTGGCTTTCCTCTCCATGTTAATCGGACAGATTGTTACATGATTTGAGAAGTTTAGCTGACTTGCTGTATCAGCACAAAGCAGAATCCCACCGAGGAGATCACATAGTGTTTCCAAAAGCATCTGAAGGAATTTATAGCTTGTGAATTACAAAAGCAGCTCTAATTAGTCCCGAGAGGCAGTTGCATAAGAAAAACTGAAAAGACTGCCTCGTCATATTTGCTGCCTTCTTGTGATTTTCATGGAAGATTCTGATAATGAATGTTTACTAACAACTGGGGCTCAGAGACTCCATGGCTAATAACAGTCCTGAGTAAACAGCATTCTGTATTTGCAGTCCCACAAAGATAGGTCAGATACCGGTGCTTCTGCTATGTGTCAATATTGCCACAGGAGCACAGAGGTTTCAGCTGGAAGATTCTGTAACCACTTGGGAAATGCCTGAAGGAAAATAAATGTCCTGACAGTCTAGCAGTAGCCAAAAGCCAAACCACTTGACAATATGCCACTCTTCAGCATGTGGTGGTTTTTTTTTTTGGTGTTTTTTTTGTTTGTTTGTGTTTTTTGTTTGTTTGTTTTTTGTTTTGTTTTGTTNATAAGGGGCTTCTGTAATTTGGGGTGGTTTTTGGTTTTTTTTTTTTTTTTTTTTGAGGTGTAGGTTTTGTTCTAAGCTCTGGAGGTATGAATTCTTCTTGGTGCTTTTCTAATGGGGTATGCTCCTACATTATGGTAATATCAAAGAAGTCTTGCTATGGTATCAGTGATTGCAGGGGGTCTGGAGCAGGGATATGGGTGAAGGCAAACCATCACTCTTGAATACTTTTTAGGTCTTACCATTCCTTACCATTCCCTGTCCCATTCTCAGATTATGAAATTATGCAAACCAGCTGCCTACAAAAATCTAAGGAGCCTGAATTTAGAAATTCCCCTTGTGTGGGATCAGTTGTATAGTGATTATAGGGTGAGGCCCATTGAGAAATGGCAGTCTGAGAACTCCCTAATCTGTGACAAAGTTATGAGTTTCAGTCTAGTAATAATTTTCTTGCTATCTGCTTTGAAAGCAGATGTGAACTCCTGTGGCTACCTTAGTCTTTGCAGACCTGAATGCCTTGATTTACCAGTCATTAGGAACACTTTTATTTGCTATTTACCTAAAATCCCTCAGGTCAATATGCATAACTCAGTGGCACTGTGAATCAATAAGTTTGACATTATATGAGATATAAGAAGTTATCTTCTTAATACCATAATTTACAGTTGTCATCAAAATGTTCATATTTTTCATTTGTTATATTGGGGCAGAAGTTTTTTGAGAATAGTTTTTCTGAAGTAAATATTTTCAAATGTGAAAACCCACAGTTAGGCATTGTGTATAAGTACTCAATTTTTCACTAGCAATGAAGAAAACAAAATGACTAGGGAAATCAATGGGGATCGCTGGAAGTTCTGTATTCTTTTTAAATTGGGTTGTTTATTTGGTTACTTTTATATGGATTTATGTGTTTGTCATTAAGCACCCAAGTACAAAACTCTTGGCCTCGGGTAGTTTGTGATTTCTCTTCTATTTATCTTGATTAGTGGAAGATTGCAAATCCCTTACAGGAAAGTGAAGAAAATGTTAATTCTCTTCACTAGTGAAAAAGAAATATTTGAATTAACACCTGATGATTTAAGAGTTTTATTAGTTTTAAAGGTGAAACAGTACCTCAGAGGTTCAGGGGGGAAAAGTAGGGAAAGAAAAAGAAAAGATATGCACGGTAGGAAGAGAAATCTGAAAACTGTAAAATGAGATTAACAAGAGTATTTCTCATTTAAGGTTTATGTTTGATCATGAATTAAAGGCTTTGGAACCGAAAGAATCTGCCTTTTTTCTGATTGTTAGTTAGTTTTATTTTTAATTGTAAATTCAATGGCAGAATTCCTGATCAGCATTCAGGTGTAGTATTTAACAAGACGAATTGGATTTTCTGAAAAGATGTGTGCAGAACTATAATACTTCCTGTTTCTCAGTCATGGTCTTTGTTATGTATAAAGTGGTCTCTGATTGACTGAAACACAGAACACCTGTGAGATCACATTCCTGAGGTGTGCTGAATGCTGTTGAAGCTCACTGACTCCTTGAATCAGCACCTCATGCAAACGCACTTCAAAAGATCAAAAAGCTGCAGGTAAGTAACAATTAATTGAAAAACTTGCACTCTGCTGCACCAATAGATTTATTTGATAGGATGATTGTCTATGCTGTACATTTCTTTAAATACAAATAACAGAGTATTAGCACAGAATCTTTGCTTTTACTCTAATAGAGCATAAGTGATGCTTTTGCAATGGTATTTGTTCATTAAATACTCAGGAAAGGTGATCCATTTTGCCACTGCATGATGTTCTAACAATAATGTCATCCTCAGGCATTAATTCTGCAGTCTTATGTACTAAAAAGCATATTTTCTAGGCCATTAAATAAAATACGTAAAACATTGAATGGCTTTGAATATCTGATTAAAAGCCATTCAGCCCCATATTCCACCAAGAGTGAAATGCCATCCTAACATCCCTCTATCAGATTAAAACATGACTACTCAGAGTCTGCACATGCTGTGCTGAGAGAATTGCAGCAGGACCTGTTTGATCAGTGAAGCAAGAGAGAAAGGACCATGATAAAATCTTGATCTATGTCTGATCCCTGAAAACATATTGGCTAATTGACCAGCTCAACAGTACATACAGGTCCTAGTAAGAGAGAATTATATCAGGAATTAGGGAGAGGAATGACCCTTCAGATAGACCCTGTGATTTTGGTGTACTTGCTTCTGCCAACAGGCTGCCCAACTGGCACTTGTCAGGTGATGATCTTGCAGAAGATGAAACAAAAAAAGCAATGCTGGTAGGAAAAGAAAAAAATTGTTAAGAGAGATTGTTAGAACCCTAGATGATAAGAATTTTAGACTTTCTGAGTTAAAAGGCACAGACCCTCAAGAGAACACTACATTTGACCTGAAGTCGTAGAGAAGGCTTCCAAAATTGATTGATAGCACTAGGATTATAGGTATGTAGTTTGAATAGAAGTGTGTAATATCCCATTGTAGAAAACTTAGAGTTTAAGGTTTTACAATATAGTAACATATATAAAACAAGATAAAAGTTTTAGAGAAGTACCTAGTCCTTCTTCTTCACCTTCTTCTTTAGAGGTTAAGGTGATATTGTGTAATTAGACAGAAAAGTCCACATTATGGGACACAGGTGATCAGTTATTAAGTTAAAAGTAAAAATAATTTAAGTGTCATTTCTTAATTAGATAGTTTTTCCTTAAAAGACCTTATAGATATAGATACGGAGCCATTTTGTAGCTTGTTTGTGAAATACTGTAGAACTCACAACTTGTAAGACTGTAATATAAATAAGAATTAATAAATATTTGAGTCCAAACACAAAATACTATCTCTGTGCATTTAATCCCGACCCTGACCAAAGCAAAAAAAGAAGCTAAAAATCGACAAGAGATGATATTTTGAAGTGCCTTGAGTGCTCCACAATAGGACTTAAAGGACTCTCTGGTCTTTCCAACCTGTTAGCAAATAAGAAATTGCTGAGAGTCAGTCAAATGATGAATTGAGACAATGGTTATCTACAAAAGGCTTATTTACTGTACCTTTTATCTTTGAGGCAGTGATCTTTCTGAGAGGATCTGCAGATGGCTGCCATTTACCTAGACAGATGAACTCATTTACAGGAAAAAGAGAGGCAGAGACATACAGACTGAAATTTCCACTGTGTGGTTTGAAGCTACAGTGTAAAGTCCAGGGTCTCTACTGTCCTTGGGATGCTCATCTGCAAAGGTGAGTAAAACGCTAAATGGATCTAGAGGAAAAACGACTGCAAAGGACAGATAAGGACTGTGTTCCTGTGGATCCATTTCTATGCAGAGAAGAAAAGAGGATGAATGCCAGAGGACTGCTGACATGCCATGTCATGACAGTCACCTTTGAAGGTGAGAATAGTTGGCAGCAGACCTACTTTGAAGGGATCTTGATGGCTGGGTATGAATCAGGAGCGTGTGGGTGGCAGTCTGTGGGTGTCTGTTGGCAGCTCTTGGCTGCATGTGGATTCTGTGGAGCACAGCTGAGTGCAAAAGAGGCCTTTCTCAGGTAAAGATGGAGACAACAATGAGGGGAGGTGGGGAACCTAAGGAAAGGGTAGGAAAAGGATGGAGGGACAGGTGCCGAAGAAGAGTTGAGAAGGAAGGTAGGAGCAGTGCTAACTTAATATTCAGGCAGTCTATAGCCTTGAAAATGAGAGCTAGGCAAGAGATTTATAATAATTTAATTGAGGGAATGACAGTGATCATCCAGGAGACCTGGCAGGTGCCAATTAGATTGAACAGAGTGAGGGGGGAATGTTTATGATAAAGAACAGCACCCAAATGCTTCCTAAATTTGAGGGAGATGCACAAGAACAAAAATGTTTGCAGTGACTTATTTGCATCATTAGCAATGTTCCGCCAGGTCATTTCTGCACTTTCCAGAACTCTGAGTCCTTTACTTGTTTCTCTATTCAGTCTTTTCCTTTTCATTTTTTAGCAGTTTTGGGCCTGATCGTGTAGTTTTTATTCAAGTAGATTTCCCTTTCAGTCTCAAATTAGTGAGAGTTTCGCCTACGTAATGGCTGAAGTATTTGGTTCCTCAAGCTATTATTTCAGCATTGTAAAGCCATTATTCATCAGTAGTCATGCTGTGTGTGTACCTGATGTGCTGTACCTGAATGAAAAAAAGGACACTGCAAGGAACTGTAAGACAAAGCTTGGAGCACTGTCCATGAGCAATTCTAAGAATATTTTTTCCTGATGAACAAAGTATAATTAATTTTAAATTAATTCCTAATGTTTATAAAAATTGTAATATCAGTCAAGGGAGTTGTGCTTAATTGAGCACTAATGGGTTTGTTTTGGTTTTTTTTATTAGTTTCACAGTGATAGAAAATTCAAAAAGAAGTACTTTAAATTCTGAACAGGTATATTCAAACTTTTTCTATGATAAAAGGTATAAATGCTGAAGACATCTGAAGTGACTTTTGGTGGGTTTCTACAAAAATCCGAACATTTTGGAACTCTTTATCATTGTGATGCGAAGGAAGTTTTCCTTTGCTTTGCTTTGCTCTGCTCTTGGATGTCTACATTTCTGCTGCCCTTAGCATGTGAAGTTCTCCTCATGACTGTGTCCTTTGCTGAACTTTTCAACTGTGCCACAGGCATCAAAATACATTTTACATTTTCCTCTGACTCTCTGCCAGCAAATATCGTCCTATACTCACCTGATATCAAGGAGGTATCTCTCCATGGGTTGCATAGTTCATTGCGGAGTCTCTCTAATTTAGAATGCATTTTTACTTTTAACGTCTTTTTTTTATGATGACTTTGGCTTTTTTCTTTTTCTTCACATTTTCCCAACTTTTTTTGTAGCTGTGTTCATTTACCTTAAACCTGCATTAACTTTCCTCTACCTTATCTGTGCTTGTTTTAGAAATTAAAAAAAGCTCAGTGATGTTACCTGTGCTGTGTGATTGGCAAGTACATTCTTTTGAAAAACAACTGAAAACTATTTTTTACTTTAGATTCATGTTCTTCAAGAGAAGCGAATCTGCATTCTGGCTCAGAAGCTCGTTTCTAGGAGCAGAGACTTTGTGTTTACTCACTTATTTATTTTCATTGTTTGGTACCATCTGGAGATGACTTATTTTGTGGGAAAAGAAAAATGAATCAAACTCTGCAATGACAGAGGACCTCCGGAACTTCGATTACTATCCAAAATATTTTGAGAGCTAATAAAAGCAGACAACATGCCATTTCTTGATGATCTCTCTCCTCTTCACACATTCTTTCAGAGCTAATCCAGTGCTCTGAGAAAGGGTTCTTGTGTTTGATAAAAGGAGTCCTTCATTGTCACAAGCCTTAGCATACTGCTCTGGTACACGTGCCCCTGAAACACATTTCATGCCTCATCTGTTACCTAAATGAGATGTGAAAGCATTTCACACCTCGTTTACATTTGCGCAGTTTTACGGAACAGCATAGATACAGTTCCACTGAAAGTAATGAAATGAGGTCACCAACCCCCTTCTCTCTCCGTGTATTGCATCCACACGGCCCGATCCTTTCAGTTCACTAAACTGGAAATGAATCTGTTTTTCTGAAGAAAGTTACTGCAAAAAGCCAGCATCTTCCAGCGTGTGGCAGTCATTGGCATTTTACAGAGATGTAAGCTGTCCACGCCGAAAATAAAAATGTAAGCTATGCATTTACATGAGATATCTGAACCCAGAGTGATTTCTCCTGCACTGAGCAGAATATAATCAAGGTGAATAAACAGGAAAATTGACTAAACTGATATGAGAATAACACCACGAAAAAGGCAGTAAGAAATCTGTGTGCCTCTGCTACCCCCTCCTTGGCTGAGTTTGCAGCAGAAAATTGCCAGGAGTGTGTCCAAGGTGTTGAGGCCAGCTGAAAGTCAGGGCAGATCCATGGCTCTGGAAATCCTAGGTGCTACTCCAGATCAATTTCTGGAGAACTGCAGGGATTTTAACTCCAGTGCCTGTGTCCTTGCTGCCTTTTATTTTGCACCAGCAGAGACAAGTACAAATTTCTTCCTTTTCAAAAAGAAATTGTTATTTTTGAACCTTTTTGTAAACAACTGTGTAACAGAGGACGGTGAAGGTCCAAGAATGTAGTGATACAAATTCAGCCACTTCTCTTCTTTCATCAGCTGAGCTCCCAGTGTTGAAAATAGTGGAAATAGAAACCTTACAAGGTGTCATCTCTGTTTGTCACCTTGCTGTTTCAGGAGACACAAACTGAAAATACTAACTTTCTTTGCCAGGGAACCCTTGTTTTTCTTCTAGTGCTCTATGTTTTTTATGTGATCAGGATGCTTTGGCTGGATTTCACCTCACGTAACTCTGAGAGTATGAAGTAACCATTTACATCTGAGCAGTCAGACTTCACTGCTGCTGTGAACGGAAAGAGACCACATTTCAATATCATGGCTATCCTCACAGGAGAAGATGGAGCATGGTATAAAGCATGATAAGAGGTGAGAGCCTTTTACTTTCTGTGTCTACTAAGGAAATCTAAGTTGCATGTGTGTGTACTCATGTTAGGCGAGACTGATCCCTCTCCTTTACCTTCTAATGTAAGGAAGACATTAGGATAAAGAAAATTCTCATATTTTCCTGAGATGAGGCCATACACACCTTTTCAGTGTCCTGCACCAGAGATACTAATGGTTCTCATTTCATTTGATATCTACAGGAAAAGCAGATCAGGGATGCCAGTGCATAAACAAAGAAGCAAACAAACCAAAGCTGTCTTGGCTCCCACCTTGTGACAGCAGAAATATTATTGGCCAAGTGGAAAAAAAGACAAAATCTTTTGAGGGAGAAGTGCTGTTTCCAAGCTTTAAAAGAGGAATCACAAACATTAAGAATGAATGAACTGGAAAATACAAAATACTGGTTGTGTTTGCAAAAATAACGACAGGGAATGTAGTGAGCCTGATGGAGATATGTGAAAATAATGTGCTGAAGTGCTTGTCTTACAAGGCTGTGGGGTTAAATCACTACATGAGCATGAAGATTTAATGATTTAGGTATCTTTTAATGGCTGTCTCTTTGGCTCAGTTCTGTCTGGTGCTGTGGCCCCTCAGGCACCAGTGGAGGAGGTGCTTGGAGTGATTCACAGGATCCCTCTCTTTGTGTTCAGGTGTAATGAAACAGGGAAAATTGTTTGGTTTGCTCCATTGTTCAAGCATGTACCTAGAAATAGTGTTAATGCTTTTCTCTCTCTCTGCTCAACCTTTTATGTTTTTCTGTCATTATGTGCCTGTTTTTTCTGCAGCTTTCAGGCAGGGCCAGTTTGTGAGATGTTTGTCCTGTGCTACAAGGCACCTGCATACATGGATTAACACAGCTCAAAGCAGAATTGAAGCACCTTTCTCTTGTGTGGGCAAGTGTTTTGGCTGCTTCACTGGGAAGCAGTGCCATGCTGATTGCATTCCTGATAAAATACCCTCTCCTTATTTTGCAGCTTGCCACACCATTGTGATGTTCAGAAAAATCCCATCCCAGTGCTTTTTCTGGCCCCTGTAATGCTAAAAGTATCAGGTGTATATATTGTTTCCCATTTTTGTTGTGTTTTGCTTTGCTTTCACTTTGTTCTGGCTGCAGCATGTTGGAGGATTTAAGCCATGATTCCACCCTCGCTTTTGCTCTGCAAAGAAACCTTCCTGAGAAATACCCTGGGAACACGATGCTCCTTCAATTCATATCTGGAAACACTGAAAAGAAGCAGTATACTAATTGATGAGGAAAAATATCTCCAAGGCTAAATTACTGTGTGTGGATGGACTGGAAATATTTACAGTGAACCTTGCCAGATTTGAGGAATTAGGTGCAGTGCCTACTTTTACAGTGAGAAATTTGACCAACTTTAAAAGTACTAAGGAGATTTATTCACAAACTCCTGGAAATCCTGTATTTGAAGTTGTTTCAGGTCAATGTAAATGGGGCAAGCAGTTAAATGGGGAAAGTGACATTTTCCCTGGCTTGGCACCAAAGTCCTACTAGTGATCTAAATTGTAAGGCTCAATGTTATGAAAGAACTTCACTGAGCATATTCTTCAGGTTAGTGTAAAGGTCAGAAGTAAGCATCCTTGAAGGGTTCATGTTGATCTGTGGTAAAAAGTTTCTTGGCTTTAGCTCTGCAGTTTCCACTGCTAATCTCAAATCTGCCAGACCTCTGCACTAGTTGCTTGCAAGTGAAGGAGGGTTTGCATAGGAACTCTCCACACTCTAAGCTTCTGAGCAATAAAAAAAAAATCAAACTTGAGATCTAGTCATATCTGCTGAAAAAAAACCACATGAAGGCCTCTTGGAGCACTCTTGGATCATCACAGCTGTATCACAGGCTAGGCTGATACTGCCACAAATGCTAAACTAGCAGCTTCTGTGGAGCAGAAGAGATGGGAAAAAAGAATGGTAAGGGGAAAAATAAGGTAGAGAACTTCTCCTAAGTGGATAACAGGATAAATGAAGAAGTGGAGATGAAAAAAATTTTGAAAAAGATAAGGGGAAGCCCTGTTGCTTAACTAAGGCCAAATAATTCTGATTTTGCCTAGCAAAGCACCACTTATCTGTAATGATGAAATTTTTTGTGCATACTTCAGCATTGGAAAGATGTGTTGTTTCTCAAATGGATAAAACTGCAGTAAGACCCTTATGTGACATACAGGCTTCTTTGAAGAACGCTTACATCTGATGTGAAACAGAGGACTCCTGACCTCTAACTCACCTGGCTAGTAGCTTCTCCTGCTTAGATGAACCTTTTCAAAGAAACTGTTGGCTAGTTGATTTGGAAAGGGTTTCCTGTTGTTCTGCAAAATGTTAAAAGGCATATGGTAGTGCTGCTAGAAAATGCCACTTAGATTCCATTTATATTCTACCCTAACACAGGGGCAGAAGTTGTGCTACCTAGGAGGGACAGGGGAGAAGAGAGAAAACTTGTAAATACACGGATATTTACAAAATTTGGATTCTTTCTCAACCTATTTGGAACTTCATGATCTCACTCTAAGGGTTATGGAGTGAAAAGCTAATGAAAGTCAGGAGCCTGAAGAAATATTTTGTTTTTTTCCATCTGTCCATTTCTCAGCAACTGTGTCTCGTGTAGGCAGATCCCCAACTAAATTGTGAAATGTTGCATCCATTATCGCGGCATTTACTGTTTAGATGAACATCTTAAGCTGCCAGAATATTCAACAGTGGAGCCCTTAGTGAAAATATAGTGTGCTCCATCAAGAACTTGGCTGTTCTTACATGTCAAGTGTTTTTCAGAAAGACAGTGCTTTATTTTTGGCTTTATTTAGAAGAGCATGGAAGTGTCAACAATTTATTCGCGGTGTGAGACAAACAGATATTAATAGAATTTTAATGAAGGCCTTTCAACAGGATTTGAAGGTTTTTTTTACTGAGTGTTTTGTGTGTTCCTGTTAATACTGGGAGAGTGAAAAATGCAAGCGTCATAGGACAAGTATGGAAACCACTTGCCAAAGACAGCAAGAAAGAAGAAACTAAGGAGACAATTTCAGCTGGACAGTACCAGAGGCTCTGTCATCACCAAAGCCAAGACAATTATTTACAGATTTCCTTACAAATTATCATGTAATGGAGTGAACAGACTTGGGGACACTTGAAATGCATCTTCACATATTTCTCCAAGGCAGAAAGGGCTTTCTTGTTTTGGGTTCATCTTATGGCTCTCTTTAAAAAGTTACTTCTCAGTTCTGCCTTTTTATATATGTATTTTAAAACAGCTGCTACCTGCTAGTACTCCCTTAAAAGCCAATATTCTTAAATACTCAGAGGCACAGTTTCAGGCCTCCGGCTTGCCATCCTTACACTTCAGTGACCTTAATAATGCCTCTGCCTCCTGAAGTGATAAAGAGGGGGTGTACTTCTGTTGGGCCCTGCTCTCTGAAGTGAAATATTGAAGCTTTCATTTTGTCAGTGAGAAAATCCTTACTATGCTCTCTCATCTCTGACCCTGTATTTTGTTACTGTACTGTAATCTTTTTGCACTAATGCTAGCACTACTGCCAACTTTTTGTGGGGAGGGCATGATGTATCTATGGAAGGCAACTTCCCAAAGACTCAGTGTCCTTCCCTGACAAAAGACCTTTTCATTAGTGGACAAGAACATAAAGGTTGGCTGTCACCAAGTATGTGGTACCAACCATCTGAATGCAATAAGGGTGCTTGTGGCTTCTACTGTATTAGTCCATAGATCAGCTTTATAATTATCAATTTCAGTTTCAACACAGCACATTGCTGAAGGACACAGCTTCAGATGCAATTCATTCCCCAATAAACACTGATAACTCCATCCCTTCTAAATCTTTCTGCCTTTATATTGTCAGAAACATTACCTGCTATTAACGTAGAGCATGGTTCAGTCACGTTTCCTTGGCTCTCTGCAGTTAATTTAGGCAGTTTGGTGGCTCTCACCCAGTCCTTTTCTTGAGGGGTGAACACTTGAAAAGGTGTAAGATGCTGGGGGTGATGTGGGTGGGTGCTTATTCAGGGTCCTAGAAAAAGAAACCAGATTGGCAGTAGTGATTTGGTGGGATGTCTAGGTACAGGACTAATTAACTTAAATCTTAGTATGTATCAAAACAAAGACTTGTAACTGTAGAGAATTTTTTCCTCAGTCCCAGGACCGATTTTTCACATGTGGCACCACTGCCTACACTTGCCCTGCTAGACTTGGGTTTTCAGTATGGAGGCTACAGGGAATCAAAGCCTAAAAACCTTGTTCTTATATAAGGCTTCTTAAGGAGCTTAGTTACAGCTAAATAGTAATTATACTGAAAATAGTTTACTAACATCTTCAGGAAGCCAGCTAAACTGCTAGGTTTAATTCAGAGAAGGGTTTTACTGAAGTCAATAGAAAAAATTTAGGATCCCTCCTTCCAGCATCCAAGGGCCTCAGGGTATGAAGCAATTGTTGCAAAATACCGTGGTCATGTCCTAAAGGGAAAAAACCAACACAGCAGCTCCAGTTTGGTTTGCTCTAACAGCTTTTGCTCTTAGGAGTAGCTTCCATTTCAGGTTTTTAAACTTTTATCTTGGAGGGCAGGGCAAGTTCACTGCTCACATCTAGCAGGAGCTGGTGCCAGAAGTACAGTTCAGTTTGATTCCTGACACCACACAAAAGCAAAAGAAAAGAGGAAGAAAGTATTCAGTGGTTATGAGGGAGCCTGTGTTTGCAGAAACCCTTCTTCCCTCTCCCTCTCCTATTTTTATTACTTTCACGCTATACAATGGCAGCTTGTTTTGTCAAGATTTCAGCCTGTGAAATAGCTGACTAGTTTTATAGTCTTTTGTGCATGTTCACCTGCACCAGGACAACAGAAGCAACAATATATTTCAGCTGCATCTTGGGGGAAATGCATTGCAATCACAAGAGACACCAGAGAGATCCCTTTCCCATTAGACTGTAAGAAACACTCCTGCACCTGCTCATGCTATCAAACACCCATGGTCCCCCTGGCAGTGTGTGAGATGCAGCTTCTTCCCCCCAGTCTTCAGTGCCCCATCTCTTACCCGCTAGTTCCATTTATTATGCAAGCCTCATGGGTAATTGCCCAGTCTTTCCAGCCTCCTGTGTGCATGACCTTACCCTTAAAATTTAATTCTGAAGGCACTTAAAAATATAATCTATTTTCTCCTCCTGCTTTCCTCCCTTTTATTTATTTTTCTATGCATGTGTCTCATGTGCTGAATATTAAGCAGGAAAACAAAGATGTATATCATCAGGAGCACAGGTGCACCTACCAGGCAGAGAGTGAAAACAAAACAATCCATTTAAAGGGTTTTGATTCACTATTGTCCGCTCATACTTTATTCGACAGCCTGATATGACACCTTGAGTCCGCCCACGCCTGCATGCAGCTTAGAATGGAGATGTTTTCTTGGCTCCTCCACGTTGTAAATTTTTTGCCACGGCTCCACTTGAAGTTGCTTGGCACGGGTGCTTCGCTAAGTATAATAAAGTGGGGGAGGATAGGGGGGGGATGAGAGAAGAGTGAGGAGTGAAAAATGAAAAAAGTAAAAGGAAAAAACATGAAATAAAAAGAGTCTCTCAAATATTTATAAGTTTATTTCTTTTCCAAATTTTTTGGTCTCAGTCCTATTGCCTATAGGCAAAGTTTCCATTCATTTTCCGGGTCTGTGGTTTTGGTGTGTGTTGGACAATCCTTTGTCTAGCAGGATGTGAGAGCAGAGATTGCCTCTGGGTGACTTTGGCTGGAGGCTTGAGTGGCAAGAACAGAAAAGCAACCTCTCTGTAGAAATTTTTTCTTTTTTCTTACCAGCTAAAGTTTTTTGGTTTTAGAGGACAAGCGGTTAGTCAAGTTCCTCTAATATTTTATTCTGTTCTGGTTAGAGTAGGCAGCAGAAATGACTCTTACATGGCTTAGGGGTGGATCTGCCTCTCCTTGTTTTTCTCCGTCTTGCTGCATATCCTTGTAAGGTCGCTTCACTCCATGTGTTTTTTCTTTCCTTTCTTTGTCTCCTTAGACTTTAAGCTCTTCTTGAGTCAAAATGTTGTCTTTGATGTGTTTGTTTTATATCTTCCACACAGGAATTGGTGAACTCTGTGGCAGTGGTAGCATGTGGGTGGAATCTGCTCACTCTTGTCTCACCTGATAGAGAAGGAGATGGGATGTGAATTGTCCTGATACTCATGTCTTTGGCCTCACCCCATTTTACTGTAAATCCATGGTTGGACTAAGTCCATTTGTTTTACTCTGGAGAGTAAAACAAATGGAGCTAGAGAGCAGCACTCTCCACTTCTGGCCCTTTTTAGGATGCTGTAAGTGCACGCTGGACAAATGGAGAGATAGAAGTGCAGTGATTCCCATGTTATTTCTGCTGTAGCTCTGCCACTGCAGGCTGTGGAAAGATGTGTATATAGGGGAAAAAACCCCAGCATCAGGTTATATGTTTATGGACTCTGAGCTAACTGTTGCCCCCAGGAGCAAGATCTTGGAGTTTTGACAGATCCTTCAAATCATAAGCAAAATTTTTTTTTTAGTGGAAAACCAATTAAAATGTTAAGAATTGCCAAGAAAGGATTAAAGAACAAAGTAGAAAATAACCTTGGTTCACTCCTATCTTTAATACCATATGCATTTCTCATCTCCTTGTCTCAGGAAGAATGTAGTGGAACTAGAAAGGATTCAAAGGCAAAGGGGGTGGGCAAAGGGGGTGAGCAAAGATGACTAAATAAACTAGGACTCTTCAGTCTGGAAAAGACATGGCAAAATATTGAAAGGCACTGAGTAAAGCCTATAAGAATTGATTGCGTATTGTTTGTGCCAGTGGGAAAGCTAAAGTGCATGGAGTGAGGCTCAAGAGAGCAAGGCTCAAACCAAACAAAGAGCAGTGGGGGACTGCTCACACAGTGGGCGCATCTGTGCAGCTCTGCCCCAGAGTTCCAAGGGAAACTGCATAAATTTATCTAGTCCATCAACTGCTGTGGCTTCAAGATGGTTAAAATATTTCACAACAATAAAAAAGATAATGGCCACAGGAGGAGCCTAAGATCTGTGAATCTTGGACAGATTCTGAGGGATCACCTTCCCTGAGGACTGCCAGAAAGAGCACTAGTTGGAGTGAGTGGTGATACCTAACCCTTTTAGCAAAATCTTCAGACTAAAGGTCAAGGATATGAAATAATTATAGCAACTGTTGGAATTAGATAATAAGCCCTAGGGCAGGAGGAGGAGGCAGTGAGGAATAAAAGACAGAGTGGTATATTAGGATAAGAAAGGAAAACCTGGGAGAGGTTTCTATGTGTAATAACAAGATGTGTTAATAGAGGTTTTGCCATGCTGCCTGGCAGGACAGTGACTCACATGTTTCATAATCTGCTGTACCAGCCCTGGACCTGGCTCATGGTCATTTCTGAGCCAGGGGAGATGCACTGGTTTGGAAAAGCACTTAATGAATGGGCTACTAGGGGAAAATCACAACCCATTTGCAAAGAAAGATAAAAAGCACAATAAAACTTTGGATGTGGCTGAACTCAAGTTACCAAGAGAAAAGCAGGAAGCTGTTTCCTCTAAAAATAATTAATTCTCTTCAGTGGGGGTGTCCATCCCTGGCAGTGTTTAAGGCCAGGTTGGATAGGGCTCTGAGTCTAGTGAAAGGTGTCCCTGCCCATGGCAGGGATGTTGGAACTAGATGATCTTTAAGCTCCCTTAAAACCAAAACCAAAACCATTTTGTGATTCTTTGATGGCACATGGAGGACTTAAATTTTCCTAAAATGGTGGGTCAAAAATGGAGGAGTGTGGAGTGCAGACTAGCTACTTTTAGATGTCTTTGGTGGGTTAAATGAGAGAAGGACCAAAGAAAAATCCTTATTGAAAATCATCCTCTGTGTGGAAAGAGCATACCTAGTTGACAATGGTCGTGCAGTATAACCTTAAAAGAAATAGCAGAAGCCACAGCTCAAGAGAGTAAGAGCTAATCAGGTACTCTGAAGGATAAAGTTCTGGAAAAATTACACTGGGTTAAAATATGCTTGATCTGTAGAAAGCGCCCAGGTAGGAACTGGAAGAAAATACATGGTCACTATATTTATAGTTTAATTCATAAAGAACTCATGGTGAGCCACACGACTAATGACCTCTGACCCTGGTCCTGTGTTTGTGGAGATGCAGCCACTGAAGGCTGAGATAATGGTGGATGGGTTGCCATGTTGATTTACACCTGCAGTTATCAGATTATTGTGATCAAGTTTCAGTGTGCTTTAGTTGTTTGACAAAGTTTTTCAACAATTCCAAACAAGCAAGATCAGACCTGGCTATGTCAGTGCAAAGCTCATCCATCCACATGAGGGCCCTCAGGAACAGTGAACACAATTGTTGTTTAAACTGGGTCTGTTCCACTGCATTAAGCATTGAAGAGGGTGTTTGTATTTCAGTTTAAAGAAGTTTTATTTCAAGTTTCTTTATTCTAATACCAAAAGAGAGCCTAGAAAAGGAGGGGTTGCATTTTTTTCCAGGAAGTCAATAAACAGCGAAAAAAATTCCAAAGGATCCCCAGTTATGAGAAAGCCTTTACATTCTTTAAAGAAATCAAATAATTTGTTCTTGCATATTCAATATATAAGTGCTTGCCCTTCTGTACTACTTTCCAAGCATCTGCACAGGAGGAATAGAAAAGAGTAATCACATAATTCTGGGTGAAAAGAAGAGCCTATACCTTTTAATTTCTGTTCCCTGTCTTGATCCCACTGTGCATGGTGGGAAAATTGATGGCTTCAGGCACTTGACCAACTGTGTTTACTGAGCAGTGCTTAACCAGCTTGATAACGATTGCTAATTCTGAGTCAAACAGATTTATCTATATAACTCAGTCTTTTTGTGTGCAGTAACCTTTCTGCATGAGTTGCTTTTCCAAGATGATTGGTGAAATGAAGTTGGATACCATTTCATTTGTACATCTGCTACTACTGTTTTTATTTACTTGAGCTGCTAAATTTTTGTGCAGCTTACAATACACACAGTGTTTTATTGGGGGTTTGAAGAAAAAATGTCTCATCTATGGAGCTAAGCAGAGAAGAAGAGGGAGCCAGTGGACATTTTTCCAAATTCATACGGAAGAAATGGAATGATTTGCACAACTTCAGAAGATACGTGTGCCAATGCACTGCCACTGCAGAGCATGAATTTGCAGACTGGACTTCTGAAATCTGCCCAGAGCCATTGTCACTTTCCAGTTTTGAAATCTGCCTGCTTGGAATAGAAGCACATAAATCTCTAATGCTTGTGATGATACATGCCAAGTGCATTTCAGTGGAGCTTGCTGTAATGACTGATTTTCACACATCATCTATGCTCTGGAAGTATAGCTCTGACACCTGAAAGCATGGTTACCTGGAAAATGCTGGTAGTGGAACGTGCCAGAATTTTGTAATTATGACATTGGTATAGTCCAGTTATGATGAGATTATTTTGGACATTTAAACAAGAGAATGGGACAGAATTCTCTTTTGTGAGTCTGTTTTACAAGTGATAAATTGAACTTCTGTACCATAAGAAAACCATATCTATACTAGAAAGCTTCCCAAATGCCCACATGCATCACAAAAATGGTAGACATTCTGTTTGAAGAGAAGTGTTCTTGTTAAAAAAAGATTAGTAACTGGTGAAACACCAGATACAGCCTTATTTTAAGTGTTACAAAAGGATTTATTCTTGAACTGGAATTGTCAGAAGGTATTGCTTTGCTGCTGAGCAGTGAAGCATTGTATGACAAAATAGACATGATAAAATGAATGATTTCTTATTCCAGCAGATTTCTAGCTCTCTAGAAATACCAACCAATGATATCTAGAAATATCATTGGAACTGCTTGAGAACAATTGGTTAGACCTAGAAAGAACTGAATAGATATAATCCACTTTTTTGACTGCTGGAGAGCAAGACCAGGGAGGAGATATTGATGACAGCAACAAGGATAAGGCAGTGAGGCATGGTGATTTCAAGAAGAGAAGAGTGCTGCTTTTGAAGCTGACCCTTTCCCAGTGACATATGACCAGATGGCCATTACGGGAGCAGAAATAGCGGATGGAATCTTAGGAAATGAACTTATGCAGAACACATTCTGATCCTTTTGGTAAATGTTGTTGTTCAAAGATGGAGGAAAGTGTTTAATAGGATCTGTTCTCTGGGCAGTAGTGTGGTTCAGTGAGTCCATATAGAAACCACACAAGGAAAGAGAGCTATGGTACAGACTGCAAGCGCTGCTGAAAATGCCCTCTTGGCATGTGGTTGGGATGAGACTGCTGCAGTGAATAAATGGTAGTACCAGAGCATTTTCATAGCTTATGGACCATGCCTGGTTGTCAGCACTGTGTGAAGATGAAGACAATCCTGCAGAACTGGTGTAACTTTTAAACTTTACCAGGAGATATCAATAAAAACTGCTGAGAGATGCAAAGTAGATATAAGCCAAACAGTTTTTCAGGAATATAGCAGCAAGACCCATGCCTAGGATTTTTTTTTCCCCAACAGGTCAATAAAGTCAAGCCTAAATAGATCCTTGAACAAAGATTATGAGAAAAATAAGCACATTACAGAGAAAAGTTTTCAATGCTGTACAAGAGGTCCTATCTAACGTGCTGACCAAAGAGCACTGTGTGGAAATTTAACTCAAACTATCTCAGAAGCAAGAATAAGCAAGATGTGTTTAGTGACTCAGATGATGACTGCACATCAGTTATAACCCACAAAATAATCAAAATATTGATTCTAAGAAGGAGAATGATGTGCACTATCATATCAACAGAGATTCTGAAAAGTAGAATTATGATACTATAAATTTGAGAAACAGTTTCTTCAGAGAGGTTTACAGCCAATCCACATGCTTTCATTGACAAAAAGCGTGTACTTACATTTCTAACATTTGAAAAATTATTTTTCTTCTAGTTCCTTAATTGCTGTAGGAATTTAAGTTTGATAATACATATGAAAAGTGCCATAATACAAAATAGATTTGTCAGCATTTAGGAAGGTACTGCTGCTAAGACAATAATCACATGCACAATGAGCAAAGATTATTATAATTATTGTGATCCTATGACAGAGACATCTGAAAAATAAAATTAAGAAAAAAATCTCAGGTGACAATAATAATAAAATTAATTTTTGTGTTTCCTTGACTTTTAGGAGAACTTGGGGTAATCCAGATAGTTCTCATGGCTTATTGTGAGACATTGGTGGTATGGCTGTTACAGGCTGGAGCTGGATAAAAGTTTAGTAAAGTGGCAAGGTATTACTGGCTAGAGTTGAAGTAAAATGGAAATCAAGTAAAACTTTGATCAAAGGAAAAGTATTGTGTTGTGCAACCAGAATAATTTGTGTGACTTGGGATAAAGCATATTTCTTTTTAATATTGCTATTATTTTGTAAAATTTTTTAGTCCTGCTGTTAAATATTATCAGCTTTTCTTAAAAGAGTTTACAGCTTTACAATGACAATCCAAACTTTTAATGGGAGAATGATACGGGAAGGGTTTCCTCAGGTTTTTCTCTCTCTCTTGTCTCCCTCTCTCCCCCCCTGAAGTGATGAAACTCAGAACAGGAGGCAGCAGCTGAGGCAGCCAGTCGATAGGAAGCTCTTCACACGCCTCTTCTGCTGAAGGCAATTCTTTGTCGCCTTTGATCACAGGGAGGAAGTGGCCAGAAAAAAAGTTGAGTCGTGCCTGCGTGTGGCTGAGGAGGTGGTTTGCAGTGTTCCTACAAGCTCTTTGATTTCTAGGCGAGGTGTCTCTCATTGTGCCTCCTCTGCTTGGCTGCTTGGGCCTCCCTGGTGGACACCACCTTCATTGCTGCATGTTAGAAATGCTTCACCTTCTTGTCAGAGGGAAACATTAAAATGAATGAACTTGAGATTTGCAGAGGGGCTTGTTCAAATGAGGGGTGCTGGCAGCTGGCCTGCTGGGCAGTGAGGGGAGTGCAGCTGGGCCCTGCTGGAGGAGTTGGGGCAGGCAGTGCATTGGGAGGGCAGGAATGACTGGGGGCTCTGCTGGCCTTCCACTATGACCAGGCTCAGCAAACAGTATTGCGCAGTCAGGCTGACTGATGGGCTGAGCTGTCTGCTCTTTTACAGTTGGGGTTTTATGCCTAATTGTGTTCTGGGGTCTTTTCTGCAGTGGTGCAGTGATCTCCTTAAAAGGTGGCTATTGCTAAAGTAGGGGGAGTTGTGATGCTCCAGAAAAAAGATCCCTGAAGTGAGAGCATAACGATGTATATCTTTACCTGGATGTATGTTTGTGTTTTATGGAGCTGCAAGAAATGATTTTTCTTCCTTTCACAGAATCACAGAATTATTTAGGCAGGAAAAGACCTTCAAGACCATTGAGTCCACACTTTGACCAATCACTACCTTATCAATCAGGCCATAGCACTAAATGCTGCTCCAGTTGTTTCTCGAACACCTTTAGGGATGGTGACTAGGTGGTCAAATAGTTCACACAAACCCAGGAGACAGGCTGGAACTAGATGATTTAGTTGTGGAGCAAGGTTTCAAAAGCTCCAAAAATGAATTTTTTCAGCAGATCTGGGTTTAAGTTTCAGTTTATTAGGAAAGTAAATTTCAGCTGGAAAAACTCCACATGGAGATCCATTTCACAGCTTCAAATGTGGGCAGTGAGAAACAGTTTTGGTGTCAGATTTTGTCTCGCTTTAATTCTAGCAAAACTGATTTTGTTTGTATTTTAGTTGTGCAAGAGAAAATTTAAAATGCCACTGAACTAGCTAGCACAACAGTGCTGCAGTTTCCAAAGTCTCTTCTGAGTTCATCTGCCAAATGAAATGTGGCACTGAGTTCCAGGTAAAACACCAACACATTGTTCCTCATGAAGCTCCTTATCACACCATTAAAAGTTTGGAGAGAAATACATGTGCAGCTGAGTAATTAATGGATAACTGAAAATCGCTTCTGTCAACATATCTTTAAAATTCTAAGAACACCTTCTTCTTCAGAGTTTTAGGGTCAGGATGGAAAATGAAGGTGTAAACCAAATGAACCTTGTGCTATCCTTTGTGTGGCTAGTTAGACCTGCCTTCTGCCTTTCTGCTTGCAGGCTGAGGTGTGCACCATACCTCACTCTCCTTGTACAAGCAGGGGACCTACATAAAAACTTTAATTTCTGAAAAGCCATCACAAAGGAGGACATCTATGTGCAAACTCCCATGCAGTGGTTTCTGGTAGCTTCCTTTTCGTGTAAACCTTCTGACTTATTTAGTCTTACATTTAATTTCTCGGTGGAGCACTGGGGCCAAATCCTTAAGTGGTATAAATCATGCTGATGGCATTAGCAATGCTGACTTCAGCAAAGCTGTTCTGATTTATAGCTGCTGAAAACCTGGACCCCTATTAAAAATAGAGTTTTCTCAACTCTGAATTCCTGGACATTATTGTAACCTATTGCTTAGGAACAGATATAGCTGAAATAAATAAATAAATGCATAAAGGCAAGAATATTATAGGATGTGGCTCTGTTTCTGTGGAAACCTGATCTTTTTCTTATCCAGTTCTTTTTTTTTCTCTGTCAGCCAATTTAACCTCTCTATCTGTCTATTAAAACTCCTCCTCATTAAGCACAAGGTTGCAGGGTTTTTGCAAGAAAAATGTAGGCAGAGAAATATCAGCTTTTGCATCTGTTTGGTGAATTTAAAAAAAAAGAAGCATCTGAGCTGTAAGGGAAAAATGTGGAGGAGGGTGAAGGTAGCAGGAAATGTAATCGTATTAAATATAAAAATATGAATCAGTTTGGATAATCAGTCTGTAAATCGGTAGCAGACATGCTACCCATAAAATCTGAATCTTTTTTTCCTGTATTTGTTCCACTCCACATTACATTAAGAGATGCTCTGTCACTTAGGTGTACAACAGGGCACAGCTTGGAGTAGTATGTGACGATATTAGTTACATAATGGTATGTGACCAATACCATTTAAAAGCAGAATTTGGCTGAATGGTTTGATGGGCTGATGTTGGAGGGGAAGCTGGATATTGTGGCAGTTCTCTGTCTCTTTCTCATTTTCATGTCTGAGTCACTTTCTCAGCCATGGTGACAGGTCTTTCACACAGAGAACTGCCAATAAAGCATTCAATTCTTTTCTGAAAGACTCCTGCTAATTAATTTGTATTCTGAAATGCACCTTAATGACAGTGGAGGCTTCCGAGCTGTTCCTGAGTGCTTTCTACCAAGCAAGGTTGATCTTTCTATCATAATTTTGGACATGGCTTTTGTCTTGTCCGCACTCCTGGTCATATTGCAGTGATTTTTTTTTAATGTGGTGATCTAGCACAGCATTGGAAGCAGTGACATTGTTATTCTCTCCCCCTCTGTTTTTTGATTGCTGATGAATGTAGTGTACTTCAGTGGCATGGTGCTGAACTTTCACAGAGGATAGGAGTGCAAGTGCCCAAGTGAAAAGATATTACAGAAGATTGCAGAAATGTTCTGTATTTTTGTTACCCATGGCAGCCAGCATTTTTTAAGTAAGTCTTGTGTAGATACATTGTTGCAGGAAACTCCAGTATAGTCTTGGTCTTGTCAAAGCTGTGATTTCTTTTCTGTAGAGAAGGGTCAAGCAGTTTGACCATAGGTGAGATCAGAGGGCATGAAAGCTCCACAGGGGTGAAAATGTCTTTTTTTTTTTTTTTTTTTTTTTTTTTTAAGGGGGATTACTCAATTTTTTTTTTTTTTTTTTTTTTTTTTTCTGAAGGAGCATTACTCAAGTTTATGTGCTGTATATAAAAAATATTCATCATGATTTTTTATGATACTGCTTGTATATCTGAGAGGAAGACTTACACTTCAATGCAAGAAATACTATCTTTTTTTCCTCTATCTTTCATGCTTTCATCAACTGTAATTCCTCCTTTACTCTGCCTGATTTCAGGACATTACTTCCAGGGAAGTTTAACCCAGCCATGTCTGAAAATGCATTTAGGAGTGGAGTGGATCAAACAACCTCCTTTCCAGAGCTTCATGCTCGCACCGCCTCCCCTGACAATGAGGAAAACCAGCTGACTTCTCTTCCACATTACTGCTGCTGCTCTCTTCCCTTGGCAACATCTCTTTCAGTGTTCCTGTGAGCCTGGTTGCCAGGAGGGAGCCAAGGCCAAACAGAGAGATATGGCCACATTTCTGACTTGCTCAAGGCACGGTTGTGAAACTCCTTTATCTGTTGTAAAGGTGTTAATCAGGCCTGTAAGAGAGAACCTCAGATGCAATACAGCCACTTTTCTCACCCAAATTATTCAGCAGAGCTTTGTGTCAGAGAAGAGAGATGAAAACTAACTGAGCATTTTGTGTTCATTTTGGGTTTGTTGAGCCACGTTGCATGTGCTTTGCAGCCTGGAGGGCTCATTTGAAGCAACCAGGTTGGATTTTCAGAAGAAAAATTGATGGCTCAATCACTAGTCACTTATCAGGGTGTGCCACACAGGGAAGGTGCTAACATCTGATTATTGAGGGATGCCTCTGCCCAAATTGAGGTGCAAATGAGATTATACTCTGAAGCCAAGAGCACAAATTTTATTTAACAGTGAATGTGAGGTAGAGAAGTAGAAAAAAATAGACAAGAGGAGTGGAGGGTGAGAGGGAGGGAGAGAGAGTCACCACCCATGGACCTAGTGGCCTTCTGTTCGTCCTTCTTTACCTTGGGCTTCTTGGTGGTGGAAGTCCTGAGACTGTTCAATACTTCTCATTATATGTACATTCTTACAAACAAGGGAATTAATACTTCTTGGCCATACAATTCTCTTATTCTATTGGTTAAATGATTCCCTTGCTTCTAATGCTGTTTAAGCCCATGCTCAGTCTTTCTCTTCTTTTGAGTGGGTGGGTTGTGAGTTGGTGCCAGAATTTTATCCAGCCCAAGCTGACTTCAGCACAGTTGCTGAGCTGGCTTACTTTGTGGATTGTTCATGTCCATTTTCAGTGATACATTCTTCTCCCCCAGCTTTGTTTACCTCCCCCTAGGGCCGAGATGACACTTGGACAAAAACCTGGGGTGATCTTTCTTTGACCAGTGATATGCATATGAGCAGTTGCCGTCCCACATAATTTGCCACAGCGGGAACCCTTGCCTGAGGCATTACCCAGGACGTGCCAGACCTTGCCAAGCCCGCAGCCAGTGCCATTTTGTTGCTCCATTCTGTGCTTCTCTCATGGCAAAGTCCTTCTCTGGTAACAATGCTCGAGACAGACCACTGTGCTCTTGAGGTCCTTACGCCACACAGTAGCTCAAATGGTGTTTTCCAGGGACTTTCCCCCAGCTCACATGGGTTGTCCATGGGAATGGTGAAGATAGTGGACAGTAGGAGAAAAGACCGAAATAGCAGAAGCAATAAAACGAGAATCATACAGCTATCAATAGCTACCCCAGCTGTTAAAAATGCAAATCCAATTGCAATTATCAACCCCACTCTCATTAGCCACTGCCCCCACCCTGTGAGTCCCAGAGATTGGAGTGTTCTTTAATGTGTGATGGGTGTGAGGAATTCCACAATGCCGTGCCTGATGGATGTGGATCCAATATGTCCTGAAATTAGACATAGAATTACACAGTAGGTCTTGATTTCTAGATTTCTAGAGGGGTATCCCAAACAGATAATGTATAAAGATGCATATTTTCTCAGCCAAGTCTCAAGGGGATTTTCAGGCCCTGTAGTACAATTTATTACTTTTGCACACTGGAACAAGTGTAAATGGGTTTGTTGAGGAGATATGTTCACATACTTCAAAGACTTTAAAATAGGATTCTTTCTCAACCACATCCACGGAAGAATTTTATAGCTAATGTTCCTGTCCCACTGGGTAATGAAAAATTAACTTTTAGTGCACAAAATTCTCATACAAAATACAAAAATGTTATCATACAAAAGGTTCTGATCTTCAGAGTCATTTGGTTCCCATGGAGATACCAATTCAATCCAGTATGTATCACTTCCTCTAATTATGCCTTGGATAAACATGGTGGAAGCAGGGAATGGGATGGAGGAATTCCCATAGGAATATCCTACATACTCTTGATTTAAAGTCTTTTCTTTACCCATGAAAATGTATCCTCTGGTAATTCTAGGATGCCTTTGCTCTTGCACAAGACTTCTCCTTCGAAAGGAAGAGAGATCTTGAGATTTTGCTACAGGGGGGTTCTGAATCACCAGCAAAATGCCCAATTACAGACTCACAGATAAAAGGGCCAGAGGGAACCATTTATCTTGCCTGAGCTCCTGCATAACACAGAACATAGAATTTCACCCACTGATTCCTGCACCAAGCCTGTAATTTGTCTGAGCTAGACAATCTTTTCCGTATGCTCTGCATTTGTGCTTTATTTCCCATTGTGGGATTGTCTTGTGTGCTGGGATGTACCTCCAGAGGAGAGCAGCTACAATGCCCTGTTCCCCCCGCCTTCAGGTACCCCTCATAGTGCTGTGGGGCTGAGGCTAGGAAGCAGCTCCCTAGGGGTCAGAGGACTGCAGACCTCTGGATTGTGGTGTAGGGATCTAGACAGATGCTTTGGTGGCGTGTTGGGGGTGCAGGAGTCACTGCAGTTGCACAAAGGCGGGAAGCCACAGTTGTGGAGGGAGTGGGAATGTACTTGAAGTAGTGTGGTCCAGCAAGAACTAGATTGAGCTGTCAAATGTCTGCCACATAACCACTGATTGCCTACCAGGTCATTATAGAGCTTGAGGGGACTTATGAGGACAGCTCAGGGATTTGATTCTTGTTTTTTTGTTTGCTGTCATTCTACTTCTTATGGTGGAGATTTTTTAATTAAATGTTTACTTGTTTAGAATTCAAGTATGCATTCAGATGCACACTATAGTAAAGCAGCTCTGAATATTGAGCTAGCAATTCTACTGAAAAACACGTCTGAGATGACAGCTCACACAAATGTCAGAAAACAACAGGTATGTTTAACTCAGTAGTCAGTCGGATAAACTGATGAGGAAAATATAGCTCTTTAATCTGATGTCTACCAAGGGCATACTTCACACCCCTACATCTAGTTTCAGGTCTGTCTTTGCTCCAAATCAAGCTTTTTTATTTAAGTGTCTTGGTTCTGCCTTGGTATTAGCCAAAATGGTGATTGCCATCTTTTCTGGAAAACAGGAATAAGCAAGCTTCCTTTGCTGTCAATTGCTCCCTGCTTTCTTCTGGTGATACCAGCTCTTCCCTGAGAGGGGTGTTTGCTCTGGAGAAAATGAGGAATGAGATCAAGACAAAATATAAGGAAAAAAAAAAGGTGAATTTTAGTTTTGATAAGCAAGGAACTGCTGTGGATATTTCAGCTGTCCTGGTGCAACAGCAGTGCTTCACTCCAGCCACTCAGACTTCCAAGGATCTCGGTGGAGCCTTAGTGGATATGATGCAGGTAGCTGAACTGCTTTGTGCTTAATAAACAGTGTTATGTGCTTGGTAGGATTTCTTCTGCATTCTAGACAGCTCTAGGTATGCTCATTGGGCCAGCATGAGCTTGTAGCAAGCTATGGTGTGGCTCAGGCTGATAGCAGATGGGATCACGAGATGCAGGGTTGGAAGACAGAAGGCTGTGAACTGGGTAGCTTTGTTGGAACTAGACTCTGGCAGGAGATTAGATCACCATGCTGCTTGCTGAAATGCTGAATAACATTCCTTGTGCCCCTTGTTAAAAGCATTTTTCTAACTGATCCCAAGTCAGAGCTGTATTGATAAAGGGAAATGCAGTTAAGAATAAATCTGCATTTTATGGTGGAGGCAGTGAACAAGGTAGAATGTGCTATTCTTTGCTTTTGCTGACATCTTTTAAATTAACACTGCCTACAAAACAGGCTTGTGTGCTTCTGGCAGTCTGTTCTCTCCACAAACTCCAGTGCACCTGAGTTCATTTTTTGCCAACCTCATGAAATCCAGGGAATACTTGACACTGGATCTGTGTTGACATCACATTTTGTTTCTGTTGATGGTATTTGCCAGGTGCTCCATCTTTAACAGCTATTCTGGCAGGAGGGTTGCCAGCTACCATAACTCTTGGGGGGCTAGTAGCACTTATGGTCTTTCTAAATTTATTTTTTATTTCTGCACTGTGTATCTCTTTGAAGAAGTTTATTTTTTTTTTTTCAGAAATAACCTCTTCTATTCTAAAGGTGTGAAGGAAGTTTGAAAATATGAATCTTAAGGCTGAAACCCACATTTTAAGAAATGCCACATAAAATTTCATCAGATCAGAGGATATGATCAGTGACTTCTTAATACTCTGACTGCAACTTTTCTTAGGTAGTATTTTACTCTTTTCCATGGTAGTCTTTCATGTTGCCTTTTTTTTTGTTGCTGTTTTTGTTTTCTTAAACAGTGCCAAAAGGGAGAAAAGAAGAGCTCTAACATTTGGCATCTCCTGAAATATGTTATCAAATTAAAAAAAAATTAGCGCCACAATAGCTACGTTGTATCATAAACTTGAGAGTTCTGTGTTGAGACTTCATTATAATTACTTCAAGCAGAGTTAATTATGTTAGGTGTGCCAAAAATCTAGTGGTTTCAAATGGCTGAGCAAACCTTTAATTAACAAATGGAGATGAATGTGCTCTGTCCTTCAAAACCCCCCATTTAGGAGAGAAACTTCTGCCACTCATTTTTGAAATCTTTGCAATAGTTGGTAGCTTGGCACTGAATAACCCGATTTTGCTGGCACATATATAAAATCTGTCTCTCCATAGCAACAAGAGATGATAATGGTAAAAAATGCAGCTAAGCCATATATGTGCAGTTTATTCTGTTGCTCCCTATCCAGTTTGCCTTAAGTGACTTTTCTTTTCATAGTCAGTATAAAGCTACCATATAGACTTTTAGGGAGGAGTAGTACCAAGACACATAGTTAAGCTTTACAAAATTGAGATGAATTTAGCAGTTATCCTTCACAAGCATTGCCTTGAATAGTGCAAGAAGGACAATGGGAAAGTGACCATTTCTCAGTAGAAAGCAGTTGGAGTTATGTGCTAGGATAAATTTATTTGCAGATCTTTCAAAATGCTGATCTTGCTTCTTGCTCCAAAGTTCTTTCTAAGCATCTATTAAAGTCACTGGAACTTCTATCTTATTCCCATTTTAACAGGAAGATATAATTGTGGACTCTAGTTAAATAGAAGACAAAGGAGATGAATGCAGTAAGAAAAGGGAAGGGCAGGATGGCAGCAATAGTTCACTTGCTTTGGCCAGTAACAGGCAAATCTCTTCTTTTTATTCTAAACATGACAAATGTTTTTGGTAAATCTTAAGAGTTATTTGATGATGTCATTCACTGTTGTCACTAAGTTGCTTTAAAGCTTTCTGCCTGAATGCCTGGTGTTAGGAGGATATACCTCCAGCCTGTGGACCCTATCCAGTTTACAAATCCAGTGGCTTCATGCCAGTCACAGTCTTTCCCAGATGATCTGCAATGCCTTTTTCTCTTGACTTGCAATAATTCATCCATAATTCAGCATTTCAACAGCTCAGACCTCTGTGTGATTGCACCAAGGCTGTGGATTCATTCCCATCAGATCTAGAAAACATAAGGCTTTGCACCACCTCACATCCTAGCAGAGGGCTGGCTACTATGCAGAAGAACAAGAAAAAGACAGTCTTTATCACAAAGGGCTTCATGTGCACACACAGAAGAGCAGCAGCAGTGGGCAGGGCTGGCTGTAACAGGCAGTAAGAGACATCACTGTTCAGGAAGGAGGGCAATCATCCCAGCCCACCTACCACGTTTGTATGTCTCTGTGTATGACTATAAAGCACAGGTTTCTATCCTGCACAGTCATACCCGAAAGAGTGGGGTTCTGACATATGAAGTGTGAGCGTGTGTTGGCAAAAATGTATTTTAAAAGGGGCCATATCCCCTCAGCACATTTCTCAAAAGACCATTAGATCCCCACGGAGTATCCTCTCCTCCTCTGTACCTGAAATTTTGTAACCAAAGCTTTAAAAATCTGCAGCAGGCAAATTTTAAAAGCATCTCAGCTGCCAAGAGACTTACTATATTCATCCAGATCCTTATACCCTACACAATGGTGTAGCCCACTTAAGTTTTCCTTAATGATTGCTTTCTAACATAACAATTTTTCCCTCCCAAAGTGACTCACTCTACAGCCAAAAATTAGCATTCGAGTAGAGACTAAGAGTAATGAAGAAGCATCTGACCTTCTGTTGTAGTCACATCTCTGCTCAGGAGAGGGCTAGGAAAGGTCACAAGGAGCACAGGGCTAATGATGAGTGGCTTGAGGAAACTGACCATACAGCTGAGTCACCTTTTCCTTTCTCAGTTTGCAATATTTTGCACTCAGAATGTCCTTTGCTTCTGGCATTTAATAAAAACATAAATTAAATTGGCTCAACCATAAAAAAAAGATCTGGATATTTATTGACACCAACTGATCTGCAAAACATAGTTAATATTTTTTCCTGCTTTCTTTCAATGTACCTGCAGCTTCAGAAGATCCAGCATAAGACACAGTCACACTGCAAGGAACTAAATTATGATTAAGCTTGTAATAATAGCAGAGACATCTGTCTGTTTTGAGCAACAGGTGTGCCACCTCTCTTTACTTCTTCTCCTGAAGGAGAATTATATGAAATGAAGGAGGATGAGGTAATCACAATTGTCTCTAACCTGAGACAATAAGGCAAAGCACTACTCTGATTTTTCTTTACTGGAGCAACACAGATTGAGATGCTCTTGTATACCATAGCAATTGTGTATAGACTCATATCCAGAGTAAAGTCAGGAGCATTTCTATTATTTAAGATTTTTTTTAATTGTATAAAAATCAAGCTTTTTTTCTTTTTCATAGTATGATATTAATCATCTGTTTTGATGTGGAATAATAGTATATGGTTGTAGGTAACATAAAGAACACAGCTGAGACGGCACTGCCAACGGAGATAATGAAATTGCTCAGATATAATAAGTTAGGTTTGAATACTGCTGTGGATCAGAATATAATTGTGTTAAATTTTTATTTGATGCTCAATTTTTACCTGTTCTTAAATTACACCACAGTATAGATGCAAAAACCCCAATATTTTCCTCTAAAAAAGTCATTTCATCTAAGCTATAAAATAGTTAGAAGCTTGAAGCAATTATAACGTTAACCAGACTTTCAGAAATACTATCTCCAAACAAAATACTTTCTTGGACAAATATCCCCTGAGCTGCATTACCTTTACACCCTGAACACCTTACATTATTCTTGATCAAAACACTGAAAACGTTTCACTGGCCCATCACTGTACTCAGAATGCTCCAACAGCTACATTTTATTAATCCCTTTTCTTATCTTTTTAATAAATGCCATTCTGGTTATTTCCTGAATTCAAAAAAAAAAAAAATCCTTTCCTGGATAACAAGGTCTATGCATTCTGTCACATAGTCAGCATTACTGCTGATGGACAGCTTAGGCTTTTTCTTTCAAGCTAATGATTTCATTGTCTGAAACTCATGCTGGTATATGAGACATATTTTCAAGTTTGAAATCCCAAAATGCCAGAAATATAAAGTGAATGTGGGCATGGCAAATATTTTCAAAATAATTGGGAGAAAGGGAACAGAACAGAAAAGTGAAGCATATATATAGCAACAGCTGTTAAAAAAAGTCTTTTAAGCCAAATGTCAAGAGAAATAGTTAAGGAGTTTCTCCTTTAACTTAAAGCAATGATGAAGAAAGAATCTGCTGCAGCACAGAGAGCTATAGAGAGGTGAAAATGGTGTTGCTTAATGCACAGTCATGCCCTGGATTTCATGCCCAGATCTCCCCGACACCTCACAAAAGACAAGAATTCATCAGTGGCTCCAGAGCAGTTTCGCTGTCAAAGCATGAGTGCAGGCAGCAGGGAGAGGTGTTTCTAGAAAGCCAACTCCAAAAATTATTCTGCTTCTTTCTCCTGCTGCTGTGGGTTTTTTTGAGCCTCGCCAGAAACCTCTTTTATAGGTAGGAAAAGCAAACTGAACAGACTGGGATGTTACCTTGCGAGACTGCAGACCGAGGCCGTGTGTGCAGGGCACAGGAGCCCAGGCTGACCCATAAACAAGCTATTAAGGTACTAAGTCTTCCATGTCTGGTTATTGCAGAGCTGGAATGATGGACTGATATTAGTGCTATTCCTTGAAGACCAATTTAACTTTCACAGGCCTCATCATTTCACACAGGACAGGTCAAGCTTTATAAATGCCAGTTTCATGGCACGAGTAATTGAGTAATTTCCAGCATCCCCTTACCTGCTCAGAGCCCAGCTCCACATTCTGGTAATTCTGTTACCCTGAATTTAAACAAGGCTGCTTCCATTTGCCATTTGCAGGATTGGGTTCAAGATACTAATGCTGTTAGTTTTTCGTTGTAATTAGAAGTACTGGGAATTAAGTGCTTTATTTCTTTAAAGGGCAATCCAGAGGTGAAAAAAGAAAAAAAATCACAATCCAAGCATAAAGGTCTACTTCCAAGTCTTCTATCTCTGACCTGTAAAACAATGTGGGCATTACATGGAGTTTGTATGGGAGCACAGGGCATATTTTTGTCAAGTGGTACCCACATCCACTGCCCTATAAAACAGGAGATATTTCTCTTGTTTCCCTGGTAGGTGGGGGGATCAAGGCATGTGAGTTTAGGTGGTGAAGATGATATCTGGTGAGTGCTTATCTGTCTCAAGGTTCACCTGCAGTACAGTTCACTGTGAGTACAGTTGCAATCCTGCCTCTTTTTTCCTCCTTTTTTCCTCTGTGTATGTGCACATGCAGCTTTGCTTTCATTAAATACAGATTTCCTTGATGTTTATGCAGGATACATGTGTTTCTCTATCAAATCACTAGCAATGGAATATGCCAAACTTCCCAAAGCAAATACAAGCTGCCTGCTACATATCCACTAGAACATAACACAGAAGCCAAATCTCATCTCAGTCCTTTCCTTGGGAACGATTAATACTCACTCATCTGAATCCAACTTTCTAGAGCTCATGTTACAATGTTCCTACCCAATTATGCTTAAAACACAGTGGTATATGGTGTTTCTATATAAGGAACATACTAATGTGTTTTGTCACCCAACACATGGTAAAAGTATTTCAGTTCCCAGGAGAAATGGTCTGTGTGTGTGGGAGTTCCAGCCTCACAAGTCCAATTGCATATGTTTGCTGCAGCATGCTTCACTTTTCTGAAAGTGAAATCAAACCAACTCCAATAGTGTAATTTTTTTCTGCTTTAAAGGAGAAAAAAAAAAGGACTAAGTCCTGGTAGAAGACTAAAGAAATATTATTAACAGCATGCATGCACTTACTAAAGAGAGTGAAAGTGGAAACTGAGTTAGAGGAATGAATTGGCCTCCTTATGTTTTGATATTGCTTACAGGGTACCACAAGGGAAGATGTGTGTGGTTTTGTCATCAGACTTTGATGGAGATGGGTATCTGAGGTAAGCCAATGCAACCAGATTATCCTGTATGATATGCACTGTGAAGCATCACTGTGGGGCTATGATGAAAGAAGTGGCTGGTCCAGGGGGAGCAGCTTAGTTACTGCTATGCTCTGTGCCAGACTGCTTGCCCATTTGTCAGCTCCTCAGCTTTGTCTTGCTCTATGCAGCTCCCAAAACGGAGCCTCAGACAGCAATTAGGCAGCACAGAAAAATGCATATCTATAATAAGGAAAGAATTGCAATAAAATCCCCAATATGTTTCCTAGCTCTTTCCAAATGCTGTTTGACTTTCCCTTACTGATATTTCTTGTTTAAAAGACGTGTTCTGCAGTGTCCACATATTAGTGCTGAAGAGATGTAGCCTTTTCTGTCTGTCAGTGACTACTTGCTCCTACTCACCGTGATCTACTAAAGGCCTGCCTAACCTTATGTTGCCCTGTAAAACTCACAAAATTATCAGGAGACTGTTCAAAATAGACTGTGCAGTGCTTATGGATCTGGGACAGAACTATTTTATGACTGTGCTGCTGTGGGTGTAAGTCCATGTTCCCTGGCCTTTTCCATAATTACTGTTTAACTTTATAGGGGCTTTGTCTTTGAATAGATGAGTTCAGTGCAAAAAAGCAAGGGGAGTTATTGGAAAATCAAACCAAAAAGCAACAGAAAGGCTTTAGGAAAGAACATTTGTTTGATGGGGAGAAATGAGGGGAGAAGAAGACAGTGATGAACTGTGATGTAGGTGGTATTCCCAGGTCTTCCTCCCAAGCCATTGTCAGGATTGGCAATGCTGCCAAGGAGGTCATTAACTGGTTAAGCAGACTTTTACAGAGGAGGAAAAAAGGATGGCGGATCCATATATGATATATGAGCCTGTGTTTTTAGCAGGGTTACTTGAGAGCTCTTCAAACTGCCTGCACTACACCAAACACCACAGCTGCATTCCCAGATGTGTTCAGGGGTGAAGGGCAGGTTTGCATCCATCCCCATCCTGCTTGGCCTCATGGAGGATGTTTGTTGTGCAGAGGAGTTATTTTATGCTGAGAGCAGGTCCCTGGTACCTTGAGAGTCTTTAGGCATGGACTCATGAGCTCTTGCTAATTCTGATACAGCTGGAATTTGCCAAGCAGCGTGGGTGGGTTTTTGGGACTGCAGCATGTGTAAAGCCTGCTCCTGGATCCCTGTGCCCCTTGCTTGCCCTCACAGAGCTGCCTAGAGCTGCTCTGAAATAAGGACTTAGCTCTTCATAGGGAGCAGAGACAGCCAAAAGTAGTTTTTGCAAAGCAAAATAGTCTTTCTAAAGCAAATTGACATTTCTTGGTCAACTGGCTGAGCGCATTGCTTGGGTAGGGGCTCTGCCCCACAGCATCCTTCTTGGGCAGAGAACAACACATCTGCTCAAGCTCACTTTGTCAAACCTGGAAAACATTTATCAATGTCTCTCTCTCTCACACTTATCCACCACATCTCTGCCTCACCTGCTGCTACCCTCACAGGGCCCCTCTGGCCAAACTGAGTTCTATGTTGGAAAGCAGTGCTCAGAGGGGATGCTGCTTCCACATTCTCTTCAGAGAAGCTGTTCATCCTTCTCTGCTCAGTTCCAGATGGCTCATTTACCTCCAGTTCAGATGGATGAAGGCAAATGTCCTATTTTTCTCCATAGACTTCTTGCCTTTCAACTTCAGGTTTAACCCATTCCCCTTAAGGACAAAATGCAGTCTGTTGAATCACAGAGCTTGAAAATTAGTCTTTGAAAATATTCTGACATTCACTACACTGAAAAAAATTGAGCTTTAATACCACCTTAGTAACTAATTGTTTTGATCCTGACACTTCAATTTGTAACAAATATTCCCATCAGAATCATGCCATACCCTTTTTCTTTAAATCTAGTGCCTTTCCCAAGTTTTTCCATCTGCTGCTTCATTTTTGCATCCCTTCCAGTCTGCCTGCAACAATCACTTCAATTTCTAGTCCTTTCCCCATGACGGCCCTTTTAATCAGTGCTTCCTTAGTCTTTTGCACAGCTCCTTGCATGTCTCCCTGTTCCTGCAATCCTTTTCAAAACACCTCTTGGCCCCTTTCCTGAGTAAGAGTCCCTGTTCCTGCCATATTGCCCTCCATATGGCCACACCAATACTGTGAGCTACAAGGGCTTGGCACTGAGTGTAATCCACTGGGAGATGTGGTTCTGATGTTAAAATGGAACCTGAGCCATATGCATGGGTGTTTTAGTTTGGTTGAGTTTAGTTTTCCATCAGAAAGAAAAACAATCAGCTTAAACCAGTGGTTTTGCACTATACTTTTTTTTGTGATATTGGAGAGTTTAGAAGGGCTAAAGTAAAGGTGCAGAATTTCAGCTTTGAGACAAAGTAATTTTTTCAGAGCATGGATATATAATTTTTATTCATTGATGGCTTAAACTAGTTTTGGTTTTGGCATGTTCAAAATAAAACAAAGCTTGAAATATCCACATTTCTTTGCATAATGAACCTTCTTTCATATTCTGAATACTCCTGCTTCCTACTTCTTTGAGAAGCACCCATTTTAGGTTGGAGTATTCTGGGATGTACTTCTACATAACTTTTTGTGGCAACTTCCACCCAGTAATGGTGTTACCACCCAATTTACTGTTCCATAACCACAGCTAGAGGGCACAACTCATGTCTTCAAAAATTAATTTTGTGTAAAACAACCAGAAATTGAATTTTAAAATTTCCCATTTTATCCCAGAGAAATAATTTTTGTAAATCTTAAGCCTTCACCCAACTCTCTTAGTTTTCGTACACCACAAAATCAGGTCCTCCTAATCCACCGAAAGGTAAAATTTTTCTTTCAGAGACTCCATCAAACTAAAGGATAAAACTGAGCAAGAAAAAAACCCAACCCAAACACTATTAAATTCCCTATAATTTCAAAACTTGCCTTGATATTTACCAAACTTCTGGGAAAAGGAGAGGATAAAAGGCAACAGAAAACAATCTAATACAATATCTTTTCTCTGTGGGTAGCTAAGGGACTTAAAATCACATCAGGGTTTGATTTATGATAGCAAAGGTGATGAGTCTAAGCAAATTATCTGGATAGGGAATCATTAGGGGACATTCAGGGCTACCAATGGGATCTTCTTTTACCTGTGTTTTCCGATAACATTTCAGAAACGCTCAAGAGACTCCAGCAGCTCAAGTGTTGCATCTATTAAAGGATCCAACAGGCTCTGGCTAAATTATTATTTATTATTTTTATTACACAGTTGCCTAAATGTCAAATTATTCACAGCTGTTGCAGAAGAAGAGGCACAATCTTTTTACGGCATCTTTCCTACATTACAGGAATTTATAGCAGACATTTTCAGTCTGGGTTGCTGCTGAGGTGAAATTCCTACCCCTTAGATAGCTGGTGCTATACCAAATTGCATTCCATCACATTGTGTGTCGTGTCACTTTACATCCTACTGTGACACATGATATTAATGAGGACTTCCTTCCACATTCTCTCTCCCAGCTGGTGATGCTATTCCCCTGGGGAGGACGGGCTGCAGATACAACTGTGAGGTTTAATACATCCAGGCATCTGGAGCTCCCTGGAGGGTTTGATGAGGGACCCTGATGAGCGCTCACTGGATGCCACTGTCACTTTGGCCCCTCTTGCAGCACTATAGTCTGCTCCAGGGCAGAGAGGAGGGGAAAGCAAGCGGAGGGCTTGGATTCCAGCTCTAAGTCACGGGGGTTGTGCTTTCCCTTTATTCCCCAACTTCATCCTTCATCACCTATCATGCAGCTCTCAGAGGAAAAAGAACAAAAGGAGATTATACACTTTGGAGAAGAAGAAAGTATATTTAGTTGCTGCTGATCTTGTAACTTTTGTTACTTTGTATGTGGCCAGCCATCCATTCTTGCCAATTACCAATGCGGTGCTTTGACAATAGCGGAATGAGATTCACAGCTACGCAGTCACAGCTTGAGACTTTGCAAATGAACATTCATAGCATGCTTCTCAGCTTCCTTTTTATAGAAAAACTGGCACTTGCAATTATATACTTTTTAACAAATACTCCTTCTGCATCTCTAGTTTCCAACTTTGCTTTGTGTTCCTAAGGGAGAATTCTTGCACTGCTAAACTTCCCAAAAATAAAATGAGAGAGAGGCAAATTATGTCCTCTCATAAGCAGAAGTAGCTAACAGAGGCTATTAAATGAAAATATCAGTCATCTGATTCACTCTGAAAAATATTGTTAATCTAAAAGTTGTATTATTTTTGGCATCACCAACTGCATCTAATCCAAGACAAAAGATTTTCTATCTAAAAGTTTTTATTTCTTGGGGAAAAAAAAAAAGATATGACACATTAAAACACCAAAAACCTCAAGGCAAGGAGAAACAGTTCATTGTCCTTAAATCTACATTAGTGTCTGCTAAAAAGGAGGTGATAATAGACCAGTACTAATGGTCAGCAGGTAGACTTAGAGCACTGCAGGTCACAAGGGACTGAGGCCAGTGATTATGCCAGGGCTCTTAAAGTGAATGTCTCATTTATGTCTCATGTCCGTCTTAGAGTAGCCCAGTGCGTATTTATTTCAAGTTTTAGCTGAGTACAAAACGAATTTTAACTGAGAGCAGCTTGCTAAATCAGCTGTGGAAAAAACCTGCAACCCCTTAACAAGAGATGCCCGAGGAATTACTTTGTTTTGTTTTGTTTCTGGGTTTGACTAGAACAGAGATGAGCAAAACCTTCTTCCCTCATTTCAGACAGCTGCTGTCATGATTATGTGGTTGCAGGGCAGGGTGATCCCTATTCTGTATTTTTGGTTGATTTTTTCTTCCTTTCTTTCCTGTTCCCACAGACTTCATGTTTCTTCCCCTGTATCCTCCCAGCATCAGGCTGAGTCCCAGTTACTGTGCCCCAGCTTCAGTCACAGCCTTGTTGGTGGGAGCAGATCCCATCTTCTTCCCAGAGAAACAAATGGATTTGTCAGTGATAGACAGATTTCCTAGCTAAACTGAAGCAAACATTATCAAACCTCCATTTAAGAAAATGGGGTTGTGAGGAAAGAAAAAGTCTTCACCTAGATCCTCATTACTTTAAACCATTCACTCTGGGAAAGGAGGAAAAACTGCCTACTTCAAACCCTTCAGCAAGGTCTTCCCTCTTTCTCCCCATCAGGCACTTTTTCTGTGAATCTGCCACAGACATTCTCCTCTTTACAAAAGTACCTTTGTTTAACCAGATTTTACCCAAACAAAGCTTGTAGTTTCCTAGGTGAGCCTGGCTGTCCACTATGAATGCAGTGGGGTCCTCAGGAGAGTGTCAGAGACAAAATTTTCCATAGTATGCTTAGGAAGTCTTGTTTTCCACCAGCTTGCGGTTACATTTAGCCATTCTACTCATACAATGTCAGCAATTGAGCTGCATGGTTTTCATAAACTATTAAAGAGCTATTTCCATCATGTAAAACCACTTCCTTGCATCACTGACATCCCCAAAACCAAGGTGATAACGTCTGATATGGACACACCTATCAGAACTGGAGACTGTATTCATAGAAATAAATAGAATTCGCCCAATTTAGGATTGTAAAATATCACTGAAGGTACAGTGGTGAGTCACAGTTTGTAAAAGGAGTTGGAAGTACAGGGCAAATAATGAAGAGCTTGAGTCTATCTATCCTTGCTTATGAAGAACTAACTATCATTAGAATTCTATAGATGTGCCAAACTGAAGAAATTCTAGTCATAACTAGTTCTCTAAGGAGGAAACATATTAACAATCAGTCCTTTTGAAAACTGAATTAAAATACATTCTTTTTCCAATTTTTAAGACACATTCTGCAGTCCTAATTCACACAAAACTGCAACATCATCATGATTCCCCTGATAATAGACAAGAAATCGTAATTCCTTATTTTATTGGAGTGCTACAAATTCAAATACTTTAACAATATGACTATGAGGCAGGTGTGGACAAGTTCTAATTGTGTGATTATACACGCTTATTAAGAATCTCACATTCAGGTTTTAAAATAGAATGTTTCCTTACTTTCATTTCTTAATTTGTTTTGGAGTCTATTATTCACAAATTTTTATATTAATTCCACACCCCACCCTTTTTCTGTCACTGAGACTAACAATATGAGTAGCATTTAAGTTTTTTAGCTTTTTATCTCTTTTTTTTCTTTTTAAAATGTTTACTCTTTCCGGTTATAGGATGCAACTTTTTGAAAGTTGGATTATTGACTAGGTTTTTAAAATTTATTTCTCCTTTTGTTATTCTATTTTTTTTTCAGTCTTGCTGAACTCTCTGATGATTCAGAAGATGGAAAAAAAAATCAGTGCTGTTCACTCAAATGATTATAGTTACAAAAGAAGAAAATAAAATGAAAAGTCATGAGAATCTTGAAATCCACTGAAACCAGAAGGCTTATTTAATTTTATATAAGATATCTTGTTAAAAAAAAAAAAAAGAAACTGCTGAAATAGCATTTCTTAGCCAAATCTTGTTCTTGACACCATCTCATTTTTTTACAGGAAAAACTTCCAGATGACAGTTTTCAATCTCAACAGTTGCTAGTTGTAGGAATGGCAGAACAGTTGGAGCAGTGAAGCTTTAAGCTATTGTTCTTTTCCTTGGAGTAGCCTTGAAAGAATGCACTCACAGACTTACCAAGGATGAACAGTTTTTAAACAGATTATTAAAATTTAATTTCTTTTTCATTGACATCAATCACCAAGATAAATATCTTGATTCTCAACTGCTTGTAGTAATTTGCAAATATGGAGGGCAAGTAGAAAATACTTCTAAACAATGTAAATGGTTGCAAAAATTCTGTGTTGTCTATTATTGACATATATTTTTGCTGAGTTTGCCTAACTACAGATCTGCATGATACAGTAGTACAATGTACAAGAAGTGGATAGTCAAATTCCATACCAGTATTTTGACCACATCAGGGAGCTGAGCGGAGCCTATTCTGTTTAAGAATCATGGATTGTCACACACGCGCGCACACACACACACACACACACACGTATGTGTATATGTAGATATATATAATATATATATAAATATACATAGATATATAAAAGTAGCTGCAAACCACATTTTCTCAGGCAGTATTACATCATCTAAAAAGAAAAACAAAAGCAGCCTTTGCTGGTAAACCGTTAATAGCCATGACAATCAGATTGGATTAAATAATTAAACAGAAATAATGGTATTTAAGCAGGAAGGCACCATCAGTTTGGCAACTGATAAATAGAATCCATTTGCTAGTGTTGGTGAAAGGTTTTCATCTTGAAAAACTAACCTTGAGATGAAAGCCAACTAAGCTATAGACTTATGGGGACAGATTTGGTTTAGCATGTAGCAGCTAAATTCAGCACAATTTACAGTCCCACTGTCATGATTAGGTTTCCCATACAAAACATGGGAATTCAAAAGTTTCTTTTTTGGTAGTCTTTTACATCTTTAGGAGCCCAAAGGACGTAAATCACATGTGCTGTGTATTTCTTTGATAAGCCAAGATGCCCTGGCTTCAAAAAGTGGCAGATCAGTGATGCAGCTTCTGCCAGTGTACTGGGCCTGCACTGAAATCAGTGGGCTTTCCTGTGGCTGAACCTGGACTGAATTTCTCACGTTTCAAATTCCTGCTCTCCTGTGTGCCATGTTGTCTCTTCTTTCAGCCTGTCAGCATAGTCTGTCTCTGTGTGTGGGTAGCTGCCACCATGTGATCTGCACTTCCCTTCTCCTGTGTGTTTGTAGCCTTTCACTTATCACTGAAAATGACACCTGATGTCTTTTCAGGCCTCTGGGTGCACAGATGTATGTACAAATTTTTTATCTATCTATCTATCTATGCATGTTCATAAAATATCACGCGTATTTATGTCAATGTCCAGTTAGACAAAATAAATCATGGTTAAGTTCAATTCCTCTCTGAAGATCTTGTTTCAAAAGAGGGCTTACATCACAACAAGACCTAGGTGCCTAAAAATGTAGATGGAAGTCATCTGGGATTTAAAAATCACCCCAAATACTGAAATATCAATGGGTATTATATGTCAGCAGCCTTATAAAGTCCTGCCACGTGCTGATTTGTATGTCTAGATCTAGTCCAAAAGTACTAAAAGGATCACAAAAGTGATCCTACTCTGTTTGCCATATGTCAAATCTCACATCACTCTGTGGTCGCACCAGTGTTGACTCAAGAGAGGAGCCTTGCAGGTGGCTGAGCAGCCTTCACTGCCAAGCAGCTGAGGTGCACACCAGGGCTTGAAGGAGACAGAGAAAATGGGCAAACAAATTGTTATAACTGAATTGCAATGAGAAAGACCTAGCCCAATGCTAGGACCTAGGATGGCTATGCTTTTGCACAGCTGTCTTGGTTTGAAAAGACAGGTATCTGCTAAGGAAGGCAGGAGCGTCCCCTGAACTGGAAAATGGAAACCCCCTCCCTCCAAATTGTTATAAATTTGAAATTAAGGATGACTCTCAAGCAAAGATATAGGAACAGGAATAAGAGTTCTTTATTAGGGAAGAAAATAAAAAATAAAATAAACAATGCAGTAATACAAAACAACACTGACAGAGTCAGAATACGACTTGACACCCTGTTGATCAGGATATTGGTAGCAGTCCAATTGGAATGGTGGCTGCAGTCCTCCTGGAGTGACAGGTGTGGTTCTGTTGGAGCAGTGATCCTGTAGAAGGGTGGAGTCTTCTTCTGAAGATCCAGTGGAAAAGGCAGCTGTTCCTCTGGGAATCCAGTGGAAAGGCTGTTCTGGTGTCCCAAAATCTTAGATTATATCCAGTTAGGAATGTTTGGCTTCTCCCTCTGGGCAGAGCATCTCACAATGGGATGCTGTAACTTTTACCAGTGACATTCAATAGGCCATTAATTGCAGATGTCTCCCTGGAGGGAGGATTGGTTTGTGGAAGAGATAAAGAAAACTGCCCAATTAACAGAAGATAACTGCCCCACCTCTAACAGATGGCAAATAGAATACACATTGCCTTGCAATCTAGAACAACAGTATATAAATGTAGGGAAGAAGAGACATAAGTGTGATAACTATGAAGTCTCTTTTTGTTTGGTTTGTTCTAAGGAAAAATTATGTGGAAGGTTTGTCCCCTCAGTTTAGCTGTTGAGCACCACTTGAGTATTGAATTTTTTATCATTTGGACTTCCTATGGCTGTTAAAAAAATGCTAGCTGAATACCAGTATGAAAGCCCTAAGAAATTTGTCAAACATCTGTATTTAAAATAAACAGACTATTTCCCCTCTATCTGGATTCCCTCTTTGGATAATGGTTTCCACATACTAAAGTCTAAGTATTACCTACTCTCTCTTTTGCTGTAAATTCTTCTTTGGATAAGGAGCAGTATTTAAAAGTATTTATGTAACTAAAGACAGAGACTTGCCATTAGTAAAAGTTGTTTTAGAAGTGCAAAGCTAGTTACCTTAACTTCTAAGTCAAAACTTAATTAAGCTCTTACTTCACTTTAAATTGTTTCAAATGTAGAAACCTGGTATCTGACTTGCAGTCTAAGTTATTTACTTTTCCAGATCATACTGTAAATGTTCTGGTGTGAAAAACTGAAAACAAAGTCTGGCACATGTACAAAGAGAGGACTGAAACCATTGGGATCAATGGCAGGGAGACACTAAACTGGCCAGAGACATTTAGCAGTCTTCTAAAGCATTTATCTCTAATTTTGGAGGATACAAGCATGTAGATTTTTTCCTCAGCTGCTTAGACTTGATAGTGCTGACACTGAAATCTCTAAAAAATTTAAGGCAGCCGAGGGAGACACTGAGATTTAGCTGACATGAGCTGCTCCCAGAGAAGTCTACCTCTGTCCTCCAGAGGGAACTGGGGAAGAATCACTTCCCTTGGCTGAAGTTGGTCTTGTAAATACTTCTCTGAGACTCCTAAAGCATGTTAGTTCTTGTGTATTTTGATTCCTAATCCAAAACCCTGTGTGGGTTGGTTCTGGAGACTCAACTGGTACTGTGAAAGCAAAGCTGCTTCAGAACCAGTGCCAGGACAGGGTCTTACTTTGGTAGATACAGTACATTTTGTTATTGTGTGAGCAAGAAAAGAGTGCAGCTAAAGCATAGCTAGCCAATAAAAAATGAAGCACTCTACAGAAGCATTAGGGTGCATAAAAAATTAACTCCAGGCTCATGTATGCGAAACTTAATTATGTAGGCTTCAAATCTCATCAGAGTCATTGTTTAACTGCTCTCTTCAGAAATTAGGCTGACTCTTGAAACCTTTCATATTTATCATTTATTTTTAAAACATTTTAAATGCAGCAAATATTTAAACTTGAAAGATAATTCAGCTCCTTTTTCCTGGGCTAAGTTTGTTACGAGGATTTTGTTGTATTGTCATTTAGGCAGATACTGTACAAATACAGATATGAATGAAATAAGACCCTTGAGCCCACAATTAAAATCAGCTTAAGTTGGCATTGCTTTATTAAAGCTCATGGGGACAGATTTTCCTTAGTAGAAGAGTTTGTTCTTCTCTAGTTTTGAAAATATGATTTAACATGGCTGGCATCCTGAAAGCAGGAGTCAGAAAACAGGAGTTTTCATAAACCAGAAAACCTGCAAGAAGAAGTAAACAGTCATCTAGTTGAGAGTCTATGCTAATTTTTGGGGGTTTTTTCTTCACCAAAACACAGAGATATTCCTGGGCATTGGATGCTCAATGCAGTACAAAGAAACTGTTTTGAGATGTTCTAAACATTTTTAGCATGTTGTCATTCAGTGTCCACACAGATATTTAAGAAGCATAGTTGTTTTAAGGCACAAATAATGATCTCAATGAACCCTATATGAAAATCCCTCTATTTGAGGCTTTGAAATAATCCAGGATGTAATGACAAATATTTTATTTNATTTTATTTTATTTTTGAAAGGAGGAGGAGTAATGCTACATCTTTCAGTATCAGAAGGATCAATACATTCCTAATAGTGCTTTGAAAGACAAGAACAGGTATTTCACTTTATCTCCAGCCCTGCCCATGCTTAAATAACATTAATGTTTGATGGTTGTACTTGCTGTGCAGCAGCATTGTGGTCTGCCAGGGTCTTGGTCTTGCTAGTAACTTCTCTGTCTCAGTCCCTCTTTTCTCAGTTGTTCGAGGAAACATATTTATAATGGGAACATTTAAGATCCAGCTGATCCTTTAATGCTCTGCAGCAAATAAAAATGGTGGGTGTAGAGCCTGCCATGCTTTTTAGCATTGTTGAAGTGCTGCATAAGGGATTTGGCTGCCTGGGTCCCATTAAGGTATATGGGAACCATACGGCCAGATCGTCAAGTACCACTTTAAAAATGTAGGTGATTCTGTCTGCAACAGAGCACAGGATTGTTCAGTACTCCTCTTTTTTAATCTGTCTCAGGTTTTATTTTCTGCTTTTAACTCATGGAAATTGCTGTAGATAAAGAATCATCCTGCAGACTGGATTCTGGGTCATACCGTGCTTGCCACTGCTTTAGTTTTCCCAGTACTGACTGTGTGGACATATCTTCTGCTGAAGTTCTTCTAACAACATGTCATTTGGGGCCCTGTAAACACATAGCTTGGCTCTGTTCTAAACATAATTTATTAGATGTCTTGGATTCATTTGCACTTCTCTTGAAGAGTAGAGGCAGGTAAATGGTTATCAGCTGAGGATTCTTTCTCATTTGCAAGCTTCTGAAGCCTTCTGAAATTTAAGCCTCTGGTTTCCCTCTGCTTCCCCCGACTACAATGTGTTATTTAAAGTTTTTATTTCAGAATTGCTAACCAAATTTTAGAAAGACCTTATCCCTTGTGAGGCACAAGGACAAAATCCTTTGGTTATGGCATAAGATGATCCTATGTATAATTTCTGTAATGTGGGAAAAGTACAGAAGAAACCTCCAGGGAAAATGGAGAACTCGAGTTTTGATAAGTTAAAATACAGAGTGAATTCTTCTTGCAGGTTTTCAGAGCTGTAGAGAGACCCCTGTCACACGTGCCCTGGGACAATACCCATGTGGAGGCCTTTGGCTGACCCTGGATGACTGCTGTCACCAAGGAGGGCAGTGGGATCACCAGTGCTCAGCTTTGAGCTAATCCAGTGGAGACGACAGCTTGAAGGGGCCCAAAGAGATTAAAAAGTCTGCAGAGGTGAAGGTGTGCATATCTATATCTATCAATCTATCTGTCTATCTCTATACTCACATGTTTTTCAAGGTGCATACTGTCTGGTTATCAAAGCATCTCCCAGCTGGTTCTGTTTATCCCACTTTTACACTCTCCAGTATTGTGTGAACTGACAGGAAAAAAAAAAAACCCTTTAAATAAGCAAAGAACAAAAGACAGACAAGAAGATGGGAGGAGAGGATAAAAAGACAGAGTATAACCAGAGAGGATGACTTGCACAAACCGCATCCAACCTGTTTCTCTTAATTTCTGCTCATTCCCTGACTCCATGGAAATTATGTTTGGGATCTATTTGCAGTTGACAAGGGGAGAATTTTCCTATCCAGATAGCTGTGTTTACACTGCACTTGAATATTATAAAGCCTCCTTCATGATCCAGACCCTTTTGTGTAAAAGGTATCTATGAGCAAAACAAACACAACATTCAGAGATCCTTTTTGTATAATTGTGATTGTGTGTTGTATAGTTGTGATTGATCCTTGTCATAATTCTCTGTTTCCTAGAATTATAGGGGCATAAACACCTTTGCACTTTTTTTTAACATAAGCCGAAATGTTTATCTGGGTGCATTTTAAACCTGTATTTGTAGGTAGCTGAATGTGCATATGACTGTTGGCAAATAAGTATCAGTGTTCTGTGTACAGATATGACTCTTGCACACATGATTTTACAGCTGACTGGAGGTCTACCACACATTTAAGGCATAATTGTTAGATAGGAACAAAAGGAGGAAAAAAATGTCTGATTCCCCTAAATTCCTTTGAGTGTCTTCTGGTAATGGCAGTCTCACTGGCCTGTAAGGACCAAAAACCTGCCAGAGAGACCTCCAGAGACAACACTTCATCCCCTGTCATTTTGAACAATCCCTTATTTTTGTAGTTTCTGGATACCACAGAGATCTCTACTGCTCTTTGCTCCCTGTCCCACTGTCTGCTTTTAATTTGCAGTCATCTGTGCCAACCCAGCTAAATTCCTGCTTGACATAGCTGAAACTTGGTTGCAGCAGCAGGTTCTCGGAAATGCCCAAGACAACGGACAAATGCCCCAATTCTCTCAGCATCTGTGCTAACCTTGAAACTCTACCTGGTAGGCGCAGTGCAATCAAAAACTAATCAGTGAAATCAAGCTGAGATTTGGTCTTGGGAGCTAATAGGAGGAAAAAAAAGATGACTGTGCAAATATAGTTAGGCTTTCAAGGGGGAAGATGCACAAAGCCATCCTTAATCATCAGTATCTCAAAAGAATAGTGATAGGAGTACCTGCAAAGCCTGTCAGCATCTGTGTTAATCCAGTTAATTAGCTGGAAAGGACAAACTCCTCTGGAAGCAGCTATGTGATGGTCAGGCTGCCTTTATATTTCATTAGGATTATTGTTTTAAAGGTTGCAGGTAAAACGGTGCCTGTGTTCCTTTAGAGCTTTCCTTTACATGCTGAAGTTGGAGCATGTCAGAGGGCATGTGGGGCTGGGAGGTAGCATGGGGCAAAGAGCACCCAGACAACTTCCCAAGGAAGCAGCCTGATAGGGAGACAGGAGCTTGAGCTACAACCTACGCAGCCTGTGTGATATTCCTTTCTCTCCTTTACTGCCTTGCTCTTTCAGCAAGGAAAAAAAAAAAGAAAAAAAGAAGGGAAAAGGCTGCAATGTGTCACAAAGGAACAGACTGGCAGACATCTGCCTCTTGCTTTATTTATTTTTTTTTTTACAAAAAGGAAAGGGTACAGAGCCAACTCTTCACTCCAGAGCCCCCAGTCCCTTAACAAACCAAATGGTGGCTGTTGGCAGGGTACTGACAGCTTGTTAATGAAGGAATTCTTGACAAAATGACAACCCGTGTGGGATGCCGTGTGAAGCTGAATCCTCCCACAAACCAGTACTAAGTAATTAGGTGGTGGTGAAAATAGCAACTAACTACTGTTGGGGAGAAAAGGAAAGGGGGAAAAAAAATATCCTAAATTAATTATAAAAGCAGTTCTCATTTGAATCTCTCCCTCTTCCCCTTCCCTGAGAAGACACAACAGTTTTCCCTGAAATGCCTGCATCTCTCTCAGTGGGCCAAAGGGTGCATCCCAAAAGGCTGAGCCTATGACTGTGAATTCAATGCTTTTTTCTCTACAAATGCAATTAGCAAAGGGAGCGCTAATGAAAACCAAACAAAAAGCTGTCCACTGGGGCTGCCCCTTTTGCTCCCCAAAATGGCCCTGTCTGGTTCACCTTTCTCTGTTTCTCCCTTGATTTTTGTCTGATTGCTTCAGGCAGGTGGGCCTGTCTGTTGACAACTGCATTAGATTTTAAGCCCCTGAGAGGAGGCTGGGTGAAGAACCAGCCAAAGCAGAGTGCTTGAGTTACAAAGTGGGTCTTGCAGAAAGACACATTTTTAAACAGTGCCTCAGCAACAGCAGCATCCATGTTCATGACCATGGCATCAGTACCAGGAGCTAGAGCATTGGCTAGTAGCAGCTGAAGCAAAATCTGTGACTTGTGGTGAAATTAGGTTTTTTAGTTTGGCTCAATACAAAGATACCATTCTCCACTGTGTCTTGAATAGCAGCTCATGATAATTCAGCTAAATAGTTCAATGATAGAGAGCATAGGAGTTTGTACAAGAAGGAAAATAATGTATTGCTTTATAAATGTTGATTTTTTTCCCTCCCAGAGGCTGAAAACTTTGGGTCAACTGTAATGTACAACAAGTAATTTAAAATAAAAAAAAAAGGGGGAAAAATCAGGGAACTTCGAGATTTTTTTCCCCCTACATGAAAGCCAGAATTTTGAGAAATTCAGCTAACTTTGTTGTTTTGTGCTCTTAGGGTGTTTGGTCATTCCCCACCTTGTTTCTTGTAATGACATTTACTTTCTACAGCTGTAGTTTTACATAAACAATACAGACTGAAATGAACTTTCTATACCTTCTAGTTTTAAAATAATGTGGAGACATTAAGAACTTGCAGACTTTGAAGACACTGAAAGAACTTTATCTACAAAAAGAACTACTTTATCTCAAAGAACTTTAACTTATCTACATTTTCAATTCCTCATGACTTTTTTGTTTTCAGTGGGCCTCACTGATTTTCTTGTATCTCATCTATTACTCAGGTAAGTTTGCTCCCATTTGTGGCTATTATAGTCAAGCTCTGTTTAAACTTTATGAAAGCTACAAACAAATGGCTTCCTGAGGAATCGTTCATTGATTCTTGAATTAGATGAGTAATAAAAGACTTGTACACTTAATTCTATTAAAATTTTTTAGAAGGAATAGAGATTGACTTAGTTCTGGTTTACTGCATGAGGTCAAGAACAGACATAAGAAAGAACACTTTAAAGGTTAAAGGCTTCACTTTAGAGGGAACTGTGAAGACATCTAACATTTCAATAACCTGCAGTACCAGGGAGAGGCAAAAGCCAGGTCAGGAATATTTTATTCTTTCCAAGTATACAGATAGAGCTATGAAAAAATTGTTTATGCTGCAAGTAGACAAATTTGTTTTGCCTGTATTGTGTGCCTTAAATTACTGATTATTTTTTTGAATGACTTCTCACCCTGCTCAGTTTTCAAAGAAAGCAAAACAGTTTTTGATCTTGGATAATTACATTGCTCAGTAGCATTGGCAAATTAAGGACAGGACATAAATGAATGCTTTAGAATTTGGACAGTCAGTATCTTTTGTGATGTGAAAAAGCACGTAAACACTGATGATGAAATTTTGGCCCATCCGAATTTATGAATGCATGTTAGCATTGGCTAATACAATCTTGCTTTAAACAGATGAAAAAACGGGACTGAAATTCATTTGGGTTTCATTTCTGGCATCTGGATTAAAGCTTTTGGATGTGTTCTTATGATACCAGGATCAAGGAATTACTCTAGAAAACTATTCTGCCATGCACAAAGTAAATAAATTCATTGGTGTGGTTAAAAGTGCAGATTGTAAGGTTCTTTCTTCTTGGGAGGATTTACTCCATGTTCTGGCCCCTAGAAAGGGCCATAGGATGCTACCAGTCAAAGGAAAATATATGCAAATGCAAACAAAACAAGTCTTGTCAGATGCTGACTATATTAAAAAAGTAAATATTGCAAAATTAGTCACAGAACTTATTAAAATCTGGACTGGACTGTAGAGAATAATCTTTCCTTTGTGCAAGTGCGTGCAAGGTGCTGTAATAAACTTTCCCACAAATGGGAAGGCAAATGTATATGACTCCTTTGTGGTTGTGGTGGCAGTTTAGGGCTGGCTGGGTGATACTGAATCAGGAAGAAGTTAATTTACAGTGAACAGGATTGCTTGTGTTACTGTGCTCCTGGGGTCAGGTTCTTTGCTTGTAGACTCAGAGTCAAATATTAATGCTACCACTGATTTGAAATTCTCAGTTCTCAGGGAGATGCTGTGATCTGTGCTATTTATAGATCTTGACCTCCCATGTTTGGTGTCTGTGGAGGAAGTGGAACTAGCATTGGCTTTAGTAGAAACTGCTCTCTTGTAGAATAGGTAAGACGTAGCACTTGTCACTGCTACAGAAGGTGACTGTGAGTGGGGCTTGCTCCTCTGACATGCTAAATAAGAGACATACTTTATGACAAGCACTTTGCAGGGCTCAGCCTCAGCATGCTCAGTCTTTTGTTTTATCAAACACTCAGAGAGGAGGCAGAGAACTTCTTGGTCCAGGGCTATTTGTCTAGAAGCAATCTGAAATGTAAGTAAATTCCAAGTAACTGCATTAGTGAGACAGCTGGAACATTGTCAGCAGAGACAGACTTGTGGAAGCACTGTGGACTAAGCTGAATTTACTTGCATGGGATTTGTTCAGCTACTGAACAACAAGAATGTGATGTGATGAGATCTCTATCACACTTCCATTTATTTTAATAAATCTGTACATTTCTTGCGCTAACTGAAATAAAGGGAGAAGGCTTTTCAAAACCTGATTGGAGTCTGCCTATTAGTACCCCTTATGCTCAGGTGCTCAGAAAGGCATCCAAGGTGCAGCACAGCAATGATAATCTTCAAAAACCTTTCTACATTGCAGAATCACTGAATCTTCTGAGTTGAAAGGAACCCACAAGGATCATCAAGTCCAGCTCTTAAGTGAATGACCCATACAGTGATTGAACCCACAACCTTAATGTTATAAGCACCATGCTCTAACCAGCTGTGCTAATCATCTTACAGATGAGGAAATGTGTATCACTTTTCATTTAAGGATCATACTGTTAAATTTCATGTGGAGTAACAATAGCCAGTTGAAATGGTAGTGCCTCAAACATGCTTGCTTTTGTGCCATTGCAAAATTAAGTTTAGTATTTGCAAATTGGTTATGTAAACTCACATTCTGTCTAATTGGTAGTAAATATTATGATTCTTTCAGAGCAACTGAACATCCATATTTCTTTCCTATTTCATAGGATCAGGCAGGGGTACTGAATACTTGACAATTTTGCAAATGAAATTGCTCAAATAAGAGCTGAGATAAGGCCAATACAGCTCTGTTTCAGTGAGTGATTTTGAAACTCTTCACCTGATATTAGTCCTGTAAAGAACCAAGAAAATGTAGTGCCAGTGTGTAGCATTTTTGTGTATCCTACACATTCAGCATCAATCTTGACTTGTCCACGATTTGTGTTTGTTATAGCTTCACAGTCAGTGAGTTCTCTTTGTGAAGGATGACAAGCAAGTGTCTGAATTGCAGCCTGCAATTTGATTCTGCTTAAATCTATTATTTTCTGTACTATACATAAGGAAAAAAGCAGCACGCAGTAAGCAGCGTCCTTCCCCTCAGCATTGTTTAGAGACTGCAGGAAGAGCATTTGTGAATTTTGGAGCAGAACTCTGCTTTCTCTATTTGGATTGTGTGAACCAGGAAAAATCCCAATAACATCAAGTTGCCTCCTTCCTCACCAGCCGTGCACCAAAACAATTGCTTTCCCACCAGTGCTTACCAATTCCAACAGCTAGTGATGGCTGAGAAAATGGTAACCCAGTATCTGTCCTTCCTGTACCACAGCTTATTTATCTCCCCACCACATAGCCTCAGTAATGGGCTATACAGTGCCACACGTGGTGACAACCTGATCCTTGACAGCGGTTGTCCTGGCATAGTCCAGATGCCACCATGAGGCAGAGCACTGTCTCAGTGAAAGCAGATTTTACTATTGTGTAGAGGTACATTGAGGAATGATGCATATGAAGGAAGCTGCACCAAAAAATGCACCAAAAATGTGCCTATTTGACAATACTGTAAACAATTTCCAGAAGAGTAATGGCCGTGTGTTAATACCGTTATACCGTTTGAAATAATTTACAAAAAAAATTGAGAAACTTAAAAGCGAGGCAAAAGAGGTAAAGGAAACTGTCCAAGAAGACTGCAATTAAACTATGGGAATTTTTGAGTCCCAGGCATATATTCAGCTTAGTTTGTCAGACCCTGATGCCTGATTATTATTATTTAAGTGAAATGTATGTTGGCTTGTTCACTTTATTTATTCACTTTAATCATGTCACAGCTCCCTCCACTCCAGGGCATTGCTGGTGGACAGTTGATTCAGAATTTGGAGAAATTTTGATCCCAGAAATGGGTGAATAGCTATAGATCTTGTTCAGGTGTCATTTCATAGCTGTAGATTCTCTGATTTAGACCAGTGGACATTCTAGGCTAACAGAAACAAAGCTTGTTTATCAGGCAGTAATATATAATTTGAAAAATAGATATTGCTGCATTGCTATTAGGATAAGAACTAGGGCTAGGAGATGTTTGCTCTGTCTCAATAGCAAGCTATCAATATTCTCAGCAGCATTATTAGTATTTATTGAAAATCTTTTGGAAAGCACTGCAAGTTTGCACAGAGGTAATTTACATCACATAATTAGGATGCCTAAAACCATATACAGAAGGATAGGTGCTAGTTGTGCTAAGTACTTGATTGTATTACAGTGCAATGCTATTCTAGGGGGATTATTGCATTTTCTGTCACTGCTGATTGCGTGGCAACAAAACGAGGAGTTTTTACCCACATTTCTGTGTCTGACAGTTTACAAGTTCTAGGTTGTGTCTCCAAATTAGCCTGATCCTGCACAGTCGAGGTGATACTGTCCAGCAAAACAACATGCAAATGACAATGCCACAAAATGTAGAATCTCTTGTTTTGCATGAGCTATTCTCTTTGTGCATACAGATGGTTTTATAAAGCATATATAACCTAGTCACTTTGCTTTTACCAGTATGCAGTTTTGAAACACAATATTGTCAAATTCAGCCACATTTAGCGATATTTATTGATTGCATCTTATCATAAGACAGTCTTCCCCATTTTAAGGAATTGTTCCGTTGGGTGAACTGTGAAAAGATCTGGATATTACCAAACTGGTTTTCTGTCTACACAGACAAATTTTAATTTCAGTTCCATATACTGTGAAACTTGCTATTTGTTCAATAGGAATATGTAGGTCTGTATGCTGTATGCAAATTTAGCATATGCTTCGGTTTAGATTGGATCTTGAGCCACAGAGTTGTGGCATCAATCAAGTTGGCGTCAATCAGCCCTTAAATTCAGCTTGTGTTAGAGCCCTAATCAATACTGTGAGCCTGTTACAAACCTCACAGAATTCATTGGAGCTGTCTGACCCATTCAGTGGTCTTGGTAAGCATCTACTCAGCTTCTAACTGAGCTTTTCAACTAGGCATAGGTCTGACCATGCCACAGGCCTGTGTCTTCTCAGAAGGGGAAGCTGGTAGCACTAAACTTTGAGGAATTTGTTTGCTGCTTCCTTAGTGCACGTTAAGGAGTGACATCGGGTTTAATAGTTTATCTGCTGTACATGAGGGGTAATTTCCTGAACTCTACTGTGATGCTGAGGGGAGACGAGACAGCACTGGTGCCCCTGCAGTAGGGAGAGCACAGAGTGCATTTCTCCTCACATGAGAGCTGTTAAAGGTTGTGAAAGTCTCTATGCCCCCTCCTCCGGCTTCTTCCTTAAGTAGGCACATGGAGGCCAAGCAAAACGTGGTGTTGTGCCTGACAGAAAAATGTTGCTAGGTCAGGCATGGAGATGATGCTCTCCAGGGCTACAGTTTCACAAAGAGCTAAGGCATAGAGATCCAGAAGCATTAGTAAGTGGGCCAATCAATACCAAATCCATTTTTCATCATTCGTTCATAGGGAGAAAAGGGATGTCTAATTTAATCATTCCTTACAGAAAATAAACAGGCACCTTGTCAGCCCATGAGAAAAATCATTCACTAATGCCAAGATAATGTTTCTAAACAACTGACTGGACCAAAGGTGAAATTTAATTGATTATGTGTTAAATATTCTCTTTCTTCCTGTCTCTGACATAGCACTCCCTTGTATACACAGAGTGAAAATACCCAGACAGTAGGCTGGACAATTTTCTCCTTGTTGCCATAGAAATTTAAGGCGATTATCCAGTTCTGTGGCTGGATTGCTTCTAGAGACACAGAGTTTGGTCCTTTTCACTTAAATTATGTAAATCAGGCACAGCTCTGCTGATCTCAAGAATTTGTAGAACTGATGTGAACAAGAGGAAAATTAGTGCAATAATAGTGATTATTTGCTTATTTTGTATTTTTTTAACTAAGTGAAAGAAGTGATTGAATTTTGCACATAATGCAAGACACATTTGTTGTGGAAAAGTTCAAAATCCTGGGTGGACTGTTACACTATGTTAGGATTTTTGTTAATTGCTGCCAAAGTCATTGAAGTAGGACTTGGGTACTGCTCTAACTCATAGTACAGTTGTATCACTCACAAAAAAATTTACATCTGAATGTGGAAAAAAAATGGTAAGAGGAGAAATTAGAAGAACTAGAAGCATTTTATCAAAGCACCTTGCCTGGAGTCACAGACAGACCAAAGGCAGGGTAAAAGCAGGTGTCCTGTCTCTCTTGGCCCCATGCTACCAGACAATGCCTGTGAATGTAAGAGCAATCCAGCAGGTAACAAGAAGGCAACACTTCATTAGTCAGTTTACTTATACCAATATGCATCTGTCAGGTCTAGTTTGTAGGCTAATATCCAACTGGGCATCCCAATAAACAGACTATGACTATGACACCCAGCTGTGTTCTGCTGGTGTTGTGTTGAATTAATCAGGGTTTGGCTCTGTGCTCTTTGTGGGAAAGGAAAGCTGCAGGAGTGGAAACAAATGAGACTGAGCTTCTTTTATGCCAGGCTTACGTATTTGTAACAGTGCATTTGACCCTTTCTCTGGGCACCCCACAGCCTTACAAGTGTCTGCCCACGTCCTGCAAAAAATCACTTGCAGTGCTTGCCTGGGAGGGGAACTCAGTGGGCAGCTGAGAGGGATATGTTCAGGGTCGGAGGCTCCCTCTAGGTCCAGCTCTACCATCAGGAGGTTGAGTTGGCTTGGGTCAACCCTGTCACAGCAAGTCTCAGACCTGGTGGTGTACTGAGATTCCAGCCCAGGCTTGGACAAGTGCACCATCAACATCACATATCAGAGTCCTGTGGCTTCACCCTTGCCTGGAAAAGCTCATTCCAGTGTAAATAAGAGAATGCCTGAGAACAGCTGTGTTGGGGATCTGCAAATTCCAAGGATCACCTTGTTGTTTGTACATGTAATTATGCACACATAGTTTCAAATATGTTAATTTTGGCTCGTTCCTGGCCTCCAACGTGGTGAACACGGAGTGTGTGATAGTTCCTGGAATTCAGTGTTGATTGTGTGTTGGAAGCAGTCACCTCCGAGGGCAGTGAGGCACATGGCACACAGCAAGATGTAAGTTGTTGTTTCTCTGAGCAGCGTTAGTCTCCCATCTGTAAGCTGATTAGGCTCCCAAGTGCTAACACTGATGGGATGGCAGTAGCAGGGATATGAACCACCATTACAGGAACCTTAAGTGAATCATGGACAAGTTGAAGTCAATCTCCATGGCCTACAAAAGCCTGGATCTACAGACACATATTTTCCAGATGAATGGTTACCAGATAACCATTCTCCAGGGATACTTTCTTTCTCTCTTGGATACTTATATTCATGGGGAGAAAGATTTGCCATATTACATCTTTCCTATATCTTTCGTAGAAATAGGAATTTCTAACATCAGGGCATGGGTGGTGATAGGCACCTTCCGTGTGCACTGTTGTTATTACTTGCCTTTGTCCAGAAAAGTGATCCTGTACTATTTGCACTCTGCTCTTGCCTGGCAATAATTTCACGGAATTGATGGGTGAATGCCTGTCAATAATACTGCTCATAGATATTAATGCACTTCAAAGTCATTAAGATGCAGTCACCCCTGAATGAGCTTATGTTCTATAGCCATGCTATTGGAAGCACTATGGATTTTCACATTTGGACCATCTGTAAATACAGCAGCTCCATGACTCATGTATTTTTTTTCCCTATGTGAACTCAGAGAAAAATTAATCTGGCCCATCTGCAGCTGGACTTGTTTAGAAAATCTGATTGCCTTCCAGACACCAGCCATCCATGCTCCAGGGATGCCAGACTTTCCACATGCTAATTAACTGAGGACAGAAGAAATCATCACAAAACATTCCCATCTTTGTGCCTGCAGCTGTAAATTCAGAATTAAAGTAATTTGGGGAGAAATAATGTTGTGAAGTGTCACAGAAGATTTGCAACTGCCAATGCTTTTGAATGAACTAGCTATGCCTATAACCATGCACTGAATATGATACTGAAATATAGTATTCACTTGTTTAGTGACTTCTTGGTTCTGCCAAAAAAGCCCAGCAGAATTTGGGTCTAGAAAGCTTCTGCACAATTCAGATTAGAAGCTTGACTAGGGAATTACAGATAGAGGGGCTAGAAGGTAGTCAGGTATGGACCTTGTGTTAAACTAAGCCACTGAGAGTCATTAGCACTGTAAGATGTGCCAGGAGAAATGACAGAGGCGTGAGGTTCGGCTGCCAAATAAGGAAATCTAAATGAGCAATATCTTGAACTCCATAGATTTATGTTATACCAGCTGCCTGAAAGATACAAATGTTAGCTATTCAAGAGGAACCACATGCAGTAAAGTCTTACATATTAAGAATATTGTGAGATTGGTAAGTGCTGCATGCAAATGGGAAGGTAAAGGACATCCTTAAGGTTTTCTCAGTGATGACTACACTTTTGTTAGCTCTTATCTTTTACTGAAAGTCTAAAGATATGTGCTATTTTCCACTAATCCTTGGTGCTATTATAGAAGAATCTCAGATTGCATAAGAAAGAACTAAAACAATGGGGGAAAAATCCTAAAAACGTGATTTAAAACATTTCCCATCCAGAAGATGAATGAAAAGAACTCAACATTTTTTCTTTACCACAAGATTTGTCCTTCAATAAAAGTGGAAATCACTCCTTAGCTGCAGGACTTCACTCATCACAGTGGCTCTAAACTGTCTGTGGACTCCCATTTACACCCACCCTGATTTCCCAACAGAAATCTTTGTGGGGCATGAGTACATTCAGGACAGTTACAAATCCCATTATTCAGTCAGAGTCTTTCAATTGCCTGTAGTGGTCCTTGTATCAGTGATGTGAGCAGTAAAAACAAGTTAGAAATGTCCACTCCAGTGTCTGGCTACACCAAATACTTATAGCATTTTTCTGCAGCAGCAAGTCCAAACCCCAGTGACTGTTCTAGTTTTATCTGTTCCACTGAGCATAATAGGAGTGTGAAAAAAAAGCAGTTAGGAAAAAGTCTTCTCCTTTTCTGTCTTCTAAGTATTTAGGCATGCCTGCATCACTGTCAGTCGAATGCTAGATGCCTCAGTAATGAATTAGAATTCAGCTTCCCCTGAGAATTCTGCTCTGAACAGTTAAAAAAAATAATTTTAAAAGACTGACAGATTGAGAGCAAAAGCAATCCCAGAAGTTTTGTATCCACTTGACTTGTGATTCAAATCCTGAGTGTTTAGGTGGTTCAGACAGAACTTGCAATGATTTTCATCCTTGTAGCTCCTGGCTCCTTGGGAATATGTTACCAAACAACCTCCTGTTGCATGGTTACACTGGTAAATGTGTGTGGTATCCCAAGGCTGGAAAGGCAGCAAGGCTAGAAAACTTCAAATGGAATCTGGAATATTTCTGTTTACTGATACAGTGAGCCAGAGCATTCTACAAATATGTAGCAGTGGGGTCAGCAATCCATGAAAGGTGGCAGAAACAGTCAATTTTTTAATGACAATCAGCAAGATCAATGTAATGCTGGGAATGAAGTCCACAAAGTCTGTAGACAGGTATTTGTGAAAGGCAGCATTGGTTGGTTTGTTTTTTTGAGAGGGAAGACCTGGTGACTCTTGGGAATTTGTGGATCCCCAGGCTTATCTGTTACAAGAAAATAAAAATCAGCTGAACAACAACATCTTACTACTGGCTCCTGCTGGGTTTCTACTGGGAAATCTGGTAAAGTAAAAAGTGTTTAACCAGCTTTCTATGAAGACTGCAGTAAAAAACCTGAAGATTAATTTCTTTGTCTATTTACATCTATTTTTATTTCTAGTGTTGTGATCCTGAATGTTAATGAATCATACTGTGCAAAACCAGCTCCTCTGCAGCTGTTTCAGGACCTGGGACACTACAACAATCTCTTGAGACCGGTTTTACTATACAAAGTAAAAGACTTGTACATGGGAGGACAGCCTGAACCATGTGCAAGTAACCAGGGAAAGAGTATCAGAGTCTGGCTCTACAGGGTTCATCAAAAGGTGATCTTCTGGTTTCTGAAACAAGGGAGTTCAGGGGCCAGGCTGGCACATGCTGGATTTGCACCAACCCATATGCTCAGCTTCCAACTAGATATGAAAGAGAGACGGGGTCTCATCTTAGACTGGGGTCTGGATATGACGCTGGCAGACATCAGCTGGCATCTGGCTAGAAAATGTGTTCCACAGTGTAGATAACATCACTTATTGTAGCAATTAATTATGTGGGTTGTAAAGGTGCACATATAGTGCAGCTATTATTGTGGCTGTGGTATTTGTGATACTAAAACTGCATCACTTGGCTTGGTGGCTAGCTTTTGTGCTTACTCTGCCAGAGCCACGTAGTACACTCTGGTAAATTCCTAGGTGAGTTTTTTTATTTACTACATATTCCTTGTTCAACTTCCTACTGGGAAGGGAGCCCTGGCAGAGTGTCAGACTCAAATCTGCCTCCTTGTGATGATAGCAGTTTCCTACTTCTGTATTAGTATTCCTTCCTAATAAAAAAGAAGACACTAACCTTTGTTTGGCTACAGCTCAGTTGCAGCTTGATTCCTCAGGCGATATTTTAAATCTATTAAAAGGGAAGCGTAGGCTATATAAAATACGTGGAGAAGCCAAGAGATGTATGAGCATGTAAGGTATATGTTTCATTAGCAAGGTGCTTCTCCATGGTGCTACACAGAGGAGGATGTGGGCATAAGGTGTCAAAGCTCTGTGTTTCACAGGGACCACCTGGAACTGGAGATAAGAACTTTGTTCCTCTTTTAAACTGGTGTGTTTCCAGTTGCAGTGTTTTCCAGCAACAGTGTTTTCACAGAAAGCAAACTCTTTTCATTGAAAAATACCTGCAGTTCTAAAGTGTTACCAGGTATAAGTTCAATAAATGGTGCTCTCCATAGTTACTGCTGCAATTTGCCTCAGATAAGTGGCTATGTCTCACAGACACTTTGAATTTACTTCGTATGGGGCTTAAAAGAGATATGCAAAGACATAAAGTGGAAGCAAGTATGTAGTTTCTGTCATCACCCGAAGCTGTTCATTTAAATGATGTTTGTGCTCTCATACCTCGATGTTTCATTTGTGTTCATATGGCTGATTCCCTGTATTGGGCCAATGGTAGGGCCAGTCTATCAAGCATTAAGTTAATTAACTGCATATCTTTTATGTTGCTGTGTATCAGGTTCTATTTGTCATTCATGTGATACTCAGAAATGTTTTTGATTAGGCTATGCCACCTCTGCATTTGGCTGCGACTGTGTGAACCTGTCTGATCAAGAGAAGGAGAAAAATATATGAGGTGACTAGTGCTTGGAATAGCTTCACCCAGATTTGTTTGAGTTCTGAACTTGTTGGTTCATAATGCGCTGAGCAGACACAGCACTTTCAGAAAATTATTCATGCTACAGAGACTTTTTACCTCTGTCCCAAGGGATAGGAAGTTTAAACTGGGCCAGTCACATGATAGAGTCAAGAAGATGTTAGTGAGGCTTAAGTTGTATGCCAAAAAAATAAACAAAATGAAACAATGTGAAAATATTATTTGAAGAGTTATATTGACTTGTTAGTGCATACAGAGTGAATGCCTCTATTTGAAGTCTCAGTTGCAGCTGAGTAGACCCTGCAAACTGCAAGCTGACACCAGGCTGCATCAGCCCCAGGTCAGCAAATTCTTTTAGCAACTTTGGCAACCTACCCACTTTCTCCTTTGGAGCCTGGTCTTGAGTAAATTTTTCAAGCAAATTTCACATTGCTTCAAGCAAGTTTGACCAGCAGGTTTAGCACTGGAGATGGCTCCAAGATGCCAAGAATGTTTCCTTAACACAGTGTAAGCAGGCAAATAGAGGACCTGACCCAGAGATCTGCACTGTGACTCTGATTTCCCTCAAGGCAAAGCAGAGAAAGTTTAGGCTAGGTTTGTGTTTCTGCATATGTACAATTGATGTGGATCTAGTATGCTATTCATGAGTTCCAGAGTGTTTTGTCTAGCATTAAGAAAGCAACCATTAACATGCAATGTGTGTAGGTGAGCAAGACATCTGATTAACTTTCTCCTCTGTTTCTGGATGAAAATGTGGAGATAATGGAGATAAAATGACTTGTTAATGACTTTGGTAATGCAGTGTCTCTTAGAAGAGTATTTAGAGTGGCATGACATAGTTGAGAAACAACTGAAATTGTGAGTTTTGGCACTTACTACTCCATTTCAGCCACCAGCTATCTTTTCTGCAGTTACAAATTGCCAGAGCAATAACTGCAGGCTCAGTTTAGCCCACATGAGTGCCCTGGCTGAGACCCAGGAGTTCATGGCAAAACTCCCTTTGGCTTCAGCATGGCTCTAATCTCTCCTTCAGTATACAGTTGCTGGAATCTCTGGATAGCCCATAATAATGTTTCTAAGCTTTTAAATGCAAAACAAGATATAATTAAGACTAGACTGAGGAACTCACTCCTCAGATGTCTGTGTGCACTTGGGCATGTGAATGGCTAAGTCGTAGGTAGGCAAATATAAACCTAGTATGTTCAAATTACTAATTGTGCCTTATACTGGTTTCCTACCTGAAAGAGATACTCAGATTTTAAGAACAGGTCTGCATCTGTTACTTTTCTTTTAAACCTTTCAGACACACACACGCATTTCTTGCACTTACTGAACTGATCAATCTGCTTTCAAATCAGCAGTATCATTACCAAGGCTTTTTGTCACTCCTAAGAATGTCTAAAAGTGCCTTGAGCAAGTGAGATGCGTATCAGGTTTGACTGAGGTCTTGTTAAGGGTGTAGAGAGAAATTGTGGCTGTGGAGAGTTGTGTTGTTCTCTGCCACAGCTGAAATAAAGGAAAGCCTTACACAAGATTATTAAAGTTTTCATTTTAAGCACAGGTTTATGTTACAGATTCATAACACCTCTGGGGAATTCTGTTGAAAGATTGCTTATGGGAAGACCTTTTACAAAAAATCAATTGTTTAGATTCACTTCTGCACCAGCACAAAACTTTCTTTTAGCATGCTAACACCTTTATTGAGTGAAACCATTGTATAGAGGAAGTTCCTTAGCTCTCATTGGACTTTTTTCACTGGATGGTTGTCTTTCTCCCATGTTGCTCTCTGCAGGCTGGTCTGCCTATTCCTCCAGTAGCAGAAAAATATTTTCATATGCAGTATGGAGTGCATACACAGGACATTGTTTTTGCCAAAGTGCTACTCATGCTGTAGATGTTCTCAATAAATGAGGCAGGAGGCTTTGAGCAGAGGTCAAAGGCTGAGCAGAAAAAAAGGCTAAATGTCATGGAAAGAAGGGCATGGTTTCAGTCATGTCTCTGGCCCTGAACTCTTGTGTGAAGGATGGGGCAAGAAGCCATTTACTAGTGGGTACTACATATGTAGGCAACTGTACACGTGCAGCAGCAGTTATGTAGTATGAAAATGGCCCCGATATATCTGGAAGATTTTCCATGCAGAATTATGTTCTAATCTATTATTAGTCTCCACTATTAGCCTATTCTTATATAACTATCACATGTATATATAATCTTAATATTTTTCTAATCCTCATATAAACCTAATATTAGCCTGCTGTTATGCTCTAGCATCAGAGGCAAAAGGAGAAAGGGTCTCATTTTTGTAGTTGTAGCAAATATTGGCTGTGTTAAAGACACATTTTAAAATACTGCTTTCTTACACTTGCATGTCTGATTCTGACTTTTTGTATCTACAATATCAATGGAATAAATATGAAGAACAGGGCAGCATCTATCCAGTTTGGAAAATAAAAAAGGCAGGAGAGGTAAGGCAGACCACATCTTTTGCAGAATTCAGTGAGTGGTTTAGCTGTATCACAAGCTTCTCCGTTGCTCTCTTTCCTCCTCCGAAAGTTCTTGGTGGTTTCAGCTCTGAGGTCTCTCACTGAGCTATAGGGTATTGTCTGTAAAGTCTCCTATTAGTAAGGATTTTTAGCACTATTGTGAGCACCCTGGGGGGTGAAATTAAATGTAGATGACAACAGAGTGCTGAAACCCAGCAGAATTACAGTTTCAATTATGCAACTACAAACATGGATCAGAGGCATATTCCTAAGCCCTCAGTTCCATTTGGGTCTCAAATGACTTCAAACTCACGATTTCCTTGTTCACTTGAAACCTGTCTTATTTCTGCTCATGGTCCATTCATTTTTGTGGGACAGCTATTAAAGACATTTAGTCTGGGAGGCACTAAGAATTGCTTTAGAAACATGAGCTAAAATCACTCTTGGGAAATGGTCTTCTGCCATTTCACACTCTCTGTCTCCAAATGACGTCTGGTGCAAGTCCAGAGACTGAAATTAGAAAGTACACTGCAGCTGCTTAAATAACCCAAATTCATTTTGAATGGTTTCTCCAGGAACATAAAACTATGTGCATGATGAGCCAGCTACTTCTGAGACCTCCAGGCACTGCTAGATCATAATCTTATAATAACAGATACGAAATATAATAAGAATTGCTATTATGAATGTTGACCTAACAAATGGGCGAATATATCAACTCTGGCAAGTATACCTAGATTTAAGATAACTACTTCTGTTTTGTATGGTATATGGCAAGGCTGAAATGGATGGATATTACAGAGTTAGGTCCGTGCCAAAAAATAAACAAGCAATCACACAAAGTATAGGCTCAAATACACTTCCGGTAAGGCTAAAATAGCTAAAGTTTCAGGAAGATAAGTATAACAAAACATCAGGTTTTAGTAACATAAAAGTTGTTTTTTAGAGCAGAGTCTCTGAGCAGCTCTCCAGCTTACCTCTTCTAGTGAAAAGCATAAACTTGCAATTATGTATGAAATATCCCACTAAGTTGTGCAAATTCCCATAATGTGACCAGGCTGAAAGTCAAAGATAGTGTCAGATGTTGGCTGTAGCCTTTCAACAAATTCCACATTATAAGTAACCACATAGCACAAGCTATTAGACCTAAGGCAGAGTGAGGATGCTCTGGGCTCATGCTATTATTCTATGTGGCTAAGAATTTTAGGGAATATGTGGTACAGTTGAATGGAGTTTCAACCCTTTCTGGTATGCTGCTCGTTACAGAAATGGGGATTAACAGAGAAAGACTGTATCAAGCTAGTTAGAAATTGCTGAAAGGGCTATGAATAGTGGTCCAGAACTTCAGTAGGCATAAATTGGCACAGCTCAGTTCAACTTGGTGGACTATGCCTATTTCAAATCTGCTGAGATTCCAGCTCATTATATAGAAACCTGCATCTATATATAGATCATAGCAAGAAAAGGTTAAAATTTAAGATCATAGAAGCAAAGCATTAGTAGATAATAGTACCTTTTTCCTTTTATTTTGAAGTCTCAAAGTCAAAATGACCTTTACAGGCAAAAGGGTGTTTGGGGTGCTAAGTGTGTATGTTGCTGCAGAATAAATCCAATATTAGGAAGGTAACACAATTTTATTTCTTTGTATTGGAATTTTAATTTTAGTCCACTTTTATAAAAGATATAAAAAGTTAATGTGTCTGACAATTAAAAAAAAAAAAAACCACCAGCAGCAACAAGAAAAATCTAACCAGTTAAAACTCTTATATATTTATAACAGTGTTCTTGCCCTATTTCAGACACAGTCTGGACTTTTCCTTGCTGTCTTTGCTCTTCAGACATCTCAGCTCAAACTAAAACTTTATTTATACACAGAAAATTATAAAAAAGAAGAAAAAATGGGCCCTCTCCTTTCTGCAAAGAAGGGAGCTGTGCTGGAAGTTTTGTGGTGCTGAACAGTGAGGGAATGGCCACTGCAAAGCTACTTCATGATAAACAAATTCCTTTCAACCTGAGGGAAAAATCATCCAGCTTTTGCCAGGAGGGCTTCATGGAGTAAGTGCTGTCCCACAATGATTTCTGCTGGAGAGGCTTGAGGGAGGCAGCAGTTGGGAGATGTGAGTAGCCACAGCCAAACATTCCCTCTGCCTGCTTCCCTTGCTGCCTCTTGGGAATGTGTGACTGGGTGACTCCAGTTTTAAAGCTGGTTTTATTGGTACAAGCAGCAACCACACAGAAAGTGGGGTTTAACATGCATGCTGCTGAGGGGATCAGGAAAAAGACAAGCCCTGAAAAAAAAAAAAAGATAATTTTGTTGAGCTATAGGTTTTTTGTGGTTTAGGCATCACTCTGACTTTTGAGAAGAAAGCTGACTGGCTGATATGGTCCTGGTGTTTTGATGTATTTTCTGATAGAGTTCAATAACAAAAAGGCCCAGACACACATAGGTGGATTCATTTTTCCCTTGGACTGGAATAAATCAGGTGCAGTGGCATTACATCAAAGCCACACTGGTATAATCAGAATTGGAACAGGGTTCGTTTAGCACTGTGATACTATGAAAGATGTTATTTTGCATAACCCTTCTCACAGAAATGAGACTATTCTCTTTTCTTTTTTTTTTTTTTTTTAATGCTACAAAAGAAGCAGTTTTTGATGTTTGGCTAAAGACTTCCTATTTTCAGATTCTGTTGTCCACTGCTTATGACTTTAGCCCTTCAGGCTTAAATTCTCTGTGCTGTCTCTGTCTCAGGCTTAATGCTTTTATGAGGAATGCAGCAGATGAAGGTGAAACAGCCACAGAATGCAATTTGGAGGAAACACATTGCTTTGCCCCAGAGCACCTTCCCCTTTCCCCCAGCTCTCTGATTCAAAAGCCAAAATCCCTGGTGGCACAAATAAGCCTCAGTGGGCCCCATAATAGCTGTGCTAGGACAGGTGCTTTCTTCCCTCCCCACAGGGCTGTGCTGTGGAGGGGCTCAGGCGCAGCCCTGGGCTCTGTGCCACTGGCTGTGATACTGAGGAAACTTCACTAAACAGCAAAGGAGGCATCTGTTAAAAAATGTTAAGGCTGCGAGGTTAATCACTCAAGACCCATGAGATACCATTCTCAGCCTTTATAAATAGGAATTGTTTGGGTAGAAATCCTTTTCCACATACCTTGCTAACCAAATAGCTGCTTTTTCAGTATTTCCTTCCAGTCAGGCCCACACATGGCTGTGGGGCTGTGTTCAGGGTCCCCAGCCCAACCCTGCTCCCAGTGTGCCATGGCTGCTTCTTCCCAAGGACTTGTCAGGGGGTTTCAGGGTTGTGTCTAAATACTTTTGAGTATTAACTGCTTGCTGCTCATGAAGGTCTGGAGAGGTGAAGTAGTGCCTCTGCCCTAATGTTGGAGAACAGAGGCCTGAAATTAGAGGGTATTTAAATTTTTTTAATACAAAATATTGTACTATGTCCTTTTAAGTATATGCTAACGTGAGATACCAATCCTAAAAGTCCAGACTGAGTGTTTGCATTGTAGACTTTATAGAAATGTGTCCTATTATTATTGTTAATTAGTTAATTTCAGACCTGGCTGATTATGGGTTCTGCACATGTGCTGAGATGTCAAAATGGGTACCCAGAATATAGATACAATGATTGTGTAGGTACTGATACCAGCTAACTCTTTGAGCAAGGTGGCCAGCATCACATGGAAATGCTTTGGCAGGTGCAAAGTAGATGTAAATTCAAACTCATTCCCCCCATAGGTGAATGTAGTTTTTACAGGCATGTGGTTTCCTGGTGAGGCACCTGTTCAGACTTGGTATAGCAAATACCTCCAAATGTTGGGTGTACGTTTCATTTTGAGAAGCTCTTATCCAGAGCTATTGCCCTCTTATTTCTCTATTTACTTAAAGCCTTCTGCAGTTGGGGAAGAGTCAATTTCTTGTTTTGTAAGCATGCTGCTTATAAACCTGTCCTTACTGTGGTTCTGTAGGAAAAAACCCTTTTGGATGAACAAAGAAATATGTAGTTCCAGATTTACAATAAACTTTCACATCTAATCTTTCTGAAAAGCATTCAAAGGCATAGGCCTGGTTTTGGTGTACTGAAATTTCAAATTTGCACTCTATAGTGAAGTTCTCCAAATTATTTATATCTGTGGTCTTGCTTGACTGCAGTGGTATCTCTGTGTGCATGCATATATATATATATATATATATAGTCATTTATGCATATATAGCTAAGAAAACATATAATGGAAGTTATATTTCATCCTTTATTTATAAAATGTGAAGGTAGCTTTTAGGCCCAAATATTCACTGGTTGAAGCACTGAAAATAAGTTTTAATATTTCCTCTTTTCTGACTCTTGAACTCTCTTACTTAGATGAGAAGTGATTTCTATGAATAGGCCATGCATTTAATCTACTATGATCAAGTGATAGGTGGTAAAAACTGGTAGCATATACATCATCTTTATTGTACTATTTAAGCAAAACTGGCATGTTTCTTGGACTTTTCTTTAGCTGTCTTTTTTCCGTTATTCAGTCAGTAGGAATGCCATTTTTTACTATTCTAAGATAAATTATTATATTGGTTGGATGAACAAGCATCAGGGCCTTAATTAAACAATGAAGGTTATAGAATTAGATTTGTACAGAAAATACATTCCTTTTAAACAATGAAACTATTTAATATTTGAGCTGTAATAAACCATATTTTTTACTTGAATGCTGTGTCCTATTAGAGTTAGATAAAAACAGCAGTAATCTCTGATTCTTCACAGTGTGATTTCATAAGAGATAAAATTTATGTATTACTGGAAAATATTACAAGTAGGAAATTTATTGAGTTGTCAGTATAATAAGCATACTGAGCATAAAGTCTGAGGCTTTTTCCAATTATGTATGAAATTAATGTAGCAGAACTCTGTGCAAGACCTTACTGAAAATTAAGGTGATAGTTATCTTGAATAGAGCTGATGGCACTTGCTCCCATTTTCTTATGGATTTCTCCCTCACACTCACTAGCACAATGCCCAGGTGCTCTGGCTAGGATGTGTGCCACATGGAAGATGAGGGATTCCAGCTGCTGAGCCCTCATTACACCTTTGGGATACCCATTCATGGTGGCAGCAACTGCTTTTTGCACAGATATGCCATACCTTTTTGGAATGAGTGCTTGCATCTTATTAAGAAGCTCACCACAGGGTTTCAAGGTGATTTCTTCTCCTTCTGGAGAAGGAGAAAACCATATTGGAGCCATGCTTCCTCTTCTAATGCTTTACAACAACGAGGCCCTCAGTTTAAGGAGAGCTGCAGCCTGGCTGCAGGTGTAGCATCTATAACAAAGATGGAGGAAAAAGCAGATGATGAACGTGGTTAATTTGGAGCAGATGCTTCAATCCAGCTGTGCTCATAAATACACACATACTTGTGGTCTGGTACCTCCAGCAATACAAAGTTGGTGTATTACAGTGTGTCAGAGGTGAGATTCCACCTCATTTTGCCAGATGTCCAGTGTAAAATCGGTCCCTTATTCAATGTCCTGACAATTTAACAAGGTGTAGGAAAAGATTAGCAGGTAACTACAGTGGAAAATTGCAGTATGCAGGGGGGTCATGAAGGAGTTATCAGATCTTCCAGCAAATCCACACTTCTTGTGGCTTCAGGCAGTATGCATGTATTCTGTATTGCTCCAGAGCAAATTCAGTAAAGAAAGGCAGCTGCCCCAACACATGTTTTTTCAGGCTCTTGAAAAGCTAATGTTTGCCAAGTGCTGCAATACGCTTGGATGAGATGTGGATGCACTGTGGAACAGAAAATGTTAATATTATTGATTTGAAATAATAAAGGATGTTTTTGAATTCCTCCTCTTTCAGGAGACATTCCTGAGGGACTGGATGACAGGGACATTATTAAACTGGCAGCATGCCTTTTGAGATGAGAAATTACACATTTGATTCTAGCATTTGTATAAAGAAAAAAAAAATCTCTGCAAGGTCCTCAGAGATGGAAGTGGAAGGAAGAGGTCACTGGTGTTGTTATAGATGGGCCATTCCTATTAAACAAAATAAAAAAGAATGGAAGTTTTCATTGCAATGGGTCTAACAGAGTTTTCTTTATAGAAAATGATGTGGCTCAACACAATGTAACCTGACATAATGTGATGTGATGTTATAAATGAGAGGTACAATGGTTAGTTGCAATGTATAATTTGACACAATAAGTGTGCTATGCATGAGCTGGCAGAAAGTGTGCTGTGGTTCACTGAGTACCCAAAATGCTTTCAAATGACAAGCTTGCCATGTCATGGTGCACAAAAGTAAGCTTGCAGTAGTTTAGTGATTCAGTCATAGACTAAAAAACTGTAGGCACATACATGCTTTTCTTTTGAGTTTTGGGCTGATGCATAGGCACAGGTGCTGGGCTAAGGTGACAAAAAATACAAATTGGCATGTGACAAAGATCCTTGCTACTCTTAGGGTGGCTTTTGTTTTCTGCCATGAGTTTGGAGACACCCAGGCTGGTCTGAACACTACACCACTGCTCAGCTAGTTGGAATATGATGAAGTGCAAAGATTACCTTTGAATCAGTGAGCCCAAGTGCCCACGCTCTGATGATTCCAGCCACCTCCAGATCGATCAGAGCATGTTGTTGAAGAATGTTCATGAATTTTCTGGTAAATTCTGCCTTTTGACCAGGAAAAGCATGGGAGTAGTCAGAGGTGAACTAATATGTGATTTTACTGCCAGCATCAGCATTGTTGAGAACAGAAACAATTCTTGATTACTTTTAAAAATGTGCACAAGAGAGATATATCTCTATAGGCTGGCAGTCTTCCTTCCCTCTGATAATGGTGAGTGACACAGGGGATATCCCCAGGTTCACACACCTGGATTTCTTTCCTAGAGTCTAGGGCATTTCCATCAGCCCCACACCAGGAGTCCTGCTTTGCAGAGGTAGTCATGGAGGATTTCTGAACTGGCCAGAGTTTTTGCATCTCTGGATCTTTCTTTAGCTCATCTGGCCCCCAAAGACCTCTAGCTAATTTGCTGTGCCAGCAACCATGCAGTTTTCATGTTGGATTACATTATTATTATTATTATTATTATTATTACTACTACTNACTACTACTACTACTACACAAAGTACATAAATGATTTTTTGTTGCCTCTGTTCAAAGCATTTAAGAAAAAATCCTCAAATCCCTCTGCTTGCCTTTTTCAGACATGTGATTGGATATTCTATAAATGTAGAATGCACATGAACATTTTCTTGGCTTCTCTGGAGAATAAGTGCATTGTTTTAAAAGTTGTAATTATGAAGCTACAGTATTAAATAAAACTATAATTATTTCAATTCAAATATTTTCAAAGGCAACAAACGTTCAAGAAATGAAAATGTTCTTTCTCTCACTGCCTTGTCCAATGCTGGGTGACTGGATTTCTGCCCATCCTGTGATGATATGTATTCATCATGCATATTGCAGCAGAGGCTTCTCTGCAGGCAGAGGTGTGGCAAATCAGAAACAATCTGTGACAAAATTTTTGATGGGTGTAAACTGTCACAATTCTGTGAGTTGGTGGCCAATTTCAATGCTCTCAGTTTTCTTGGCCCTGGTTTCAAGGACGTAATTTTGTTTGATGAGATGGATCATTTTCAACACCCTTCTCCCTCTCACCTGTGTTTTTTAGGTCTAGAGAGACAAGAGGTGCCATGTATTTAATTTCTGAAGCAAGTGTTCTGTTTTCTAACTTCTTGATTGCTTAAGCTACACATGGCACAGCACCCTGCATTGTTTTCACTTTGATCCAGTCTCTTCCTTCGTTCTGGCTATGTTAACATTTGGCAAAAGCAGAAACAAGTAGGATCTAGTGCATCTGCCCAATGAGCTGCTGTGTTGTAAAACCACTGCCGTGCAGGAGACACACAGGCATAGCTCCTGCAGAGCTGAGCACTTTGCCAAAGACACATCAGAGGATCTGGGCAGAGATTTGCCATGACATGCAGAAAAAAAAATCATGGTAGAGTCAGAAAAACCACTTTTGTTTCAAAGCAGAAAGCCCAGCTGTGTGCCAGAGTGGACTCCATTAACTCCTGTGAAGGAAGAAAAGCAGATAAAGCGCAGGTGAGTTTGGAAGAAAAACCTGAAAACAAACAAATGCACAAACAGACACAAACCAACTAGAAGTCAAACAACAACAAACCCAAAGTGCTTTCTCTAAGCTTAGTGATACTTGCTTAATAATTGTGAGGATGAAGGAGAGCTCTGGGTCATCTCCTTGTGTGCTCTCTTTGCCTTTTAAGACTTTTCAGCTATGCTCTTAAGTTCTTCATCTGTGTGGTGAAGGCTTTTTTATGACTTAACCTTGATTTCTCTCTTCAAGTTTTGAACCTTTTGCAAAGGTTCCTAGCTATTGACACACTTGGCACAAGAAATCTACTGCGGAACACCAAACAGATCTTCTCAGTCAGCACCAGGACCTGCTGGAGTTTGGACAGGGCAGGGTACTTGTGATGCAGCTCAGACTAGCTGGGCTAGGACTTTGCCTCTGTTTTCATAGAAATTGCCCTGTCTCCATAACTAAGGGAATGGTCCTTGGGATCTGTGGATGTCCACACCTCCAGGTGACACCCCTCAAAATTAGCCTGACAAAGGGTAAATGCACTCAGTCCTGGAATTTAAGAAGTAAAAGATATTATTTGGGAAATTGGGTCAAAACGAGCAAATGATCATGGTGAAGAGAAAAGATACATGTATTAGAAATGTTTAAATTACTTATTTTGTAAAGATTAATTAATTAATTTCCTATTAATGATGTTTCTTTTTTTTTTAAGTCCTTTCAAATTTTTGCTTTAAAATAGCTTTTATCTTTCTAAAAAAACTTGATTTAGGTAGAACGTGGAGGAAAGCAATATGCAAGATGGTCATATAATGCTCAAACAAAAACCTTTCACATCTATTGTAACTTTTCACTTTGACTGCAAATGGATGTTTCCAATTTCGTTCAATATCCTTTCCTCTTATTGCACTTTCCTACAGTTCATGCACATCCAAACTGGGTTTTTTTTCTGCACTATTCCCATTCTTGCTCAGATATGTCCCATGATGTCTCAGTGCTGCTGCTGCTTCTGAGGAGGGAGGATGCAGTGGCCTGCTGCTGGCTCAGGCAGCACTGCCTTCTGTCACTGTTACCTAGCAGGACACATGAACTCTGCCAAACACCTTGACTCCATCCTCCTCCTTCTCTGCAGGAGAACTCAGAACTCTTGCGTTAAGACTTTCAAGCTCTTTTGAGAAAAGAGAAAAGAGCTGTTTGTTTTTCATGTAAGGCTAAAAATGAAAGAAGGCTTAGCAGATAGTTTGAGAAATCTTGGAGGGAAGAAGATGCTGTTTTAATTCCTCTGATTATAAAGGGGAAAATAATATATTTTTTATGCCTTTGATGTTTAATTATATGATTAGATATTTTGCAAAAATTGAGTGTTTCATTAAAAAAAAAAAGAAAACAAAGAGAATGCCCTCCCATTTTACTTGTGCTACTGTGGGGTGTGAGTGACCTTGAAAGATTCTGTGTCATTTCAGGGACAGTGAGCACCTACAGGGATTGAGTTTGGGTAGATTTCTACTTGTTTGCTATGATGATCTAATTATTTAGAGTCAGTTCATCCAGAATTGAAAGCTGTGTGAAAAGCGTGGCCTTTGAGTGAGGTTCAGAACCTGTGCAGCACTTGTCTCAGAATTACCATGTAGCCAGCATGTTGAACTTGGTTTTCTTTGTCATCTTACAGTGTGAAATATTTAAGAAAAGGAACAAGAAATTACATAAAGCCACTATCATATTTTGATAAGGAGGTAGCAAGTTTTACTTCCCAACAGGAAAACATGAAAAAAAAATGAGCAGAATACTAAAGTGAAAATTTTTACGAGATTTTTTTCTCTGCGCTCATTTGATACTGAAATGTTAACATCAGGACCTGATGACAATCAGTTTTAGCTTTAAAGGATGAGGAATAAGGAGAATTGGGATTTTGTCTTTTGTTGTCCTTGACTTTGATACACTGTAGTAGGGGACAAGTAATACAGTGTTTTGTACTCATGAAAGTAATTGTGTATATTGTTCTTCAGAAAGACTAGAAAATATGAGTGTAATTAAACCTTTTATCCTTTTTAAATGTTCAGACTGATGCTATCTATTGATGTTTGTATATTCTGACACAGAAGCAAAAGATGCTGAAAGCTTATTTTCAGTCTTGCTGTAAAACCTTGTTTCAGATATTACTAGTATGCACTTTCATGGTGTACTCAGCCCTGCTCTGCAAAATACCATACATTCCTGAAACTCAGAGATGTCCACAGCCTGGGTATGTTTTTATATTTATATTGCCTGGTTACTGCACCATTTTGTCCTTCTCCTGGTAGCTCTCTGAAATGGAGAGTGGCATTTGGCTCCCATGGAAGTGGTTAGATTCAGTTCTGAGCATACACAAGAAGTCAGCTGAGGATAAGAAGTAGCAACAGAGGTTCAGCTTCTTTTTAAATGAAGAGAGAAGCTTGGTTGTATCTGCATGGGTCAACAGCAGGCTGTTTAGGGAAGGATTCTCCCGTACTTTGGCAGCTGTGTTTTCTTCACATGTGGGTGTAAAGGACATAGGACAGGAAGAATTCAAAAATACTCAACTTCTTATGTAAAAAAGCTCACAGCAGGAGTTTGTTTCAGGCAAGCCAGATATATAGTCAGAGTGCTTTTAGAAAAAAAAAATCCCAAATGGTGTGAAAACATGCTAAAAAAGCTCATGTTAATGGAAGAGAAAGATTTTTAAAATGTTTTTTCCCTCCCAGTGGAAGTGAATATGCATAAAAAACATTAATCCTTACTTAATGGTGTAAAAAGATGCAAAGTCTTTCCTATTAAGTATTCATGAACATTGACATTGAAAAAAGAAGGAAATGCTTCCTTCCTAGTGTATCATATTTTGTATCTGATCAAAGGGCAGAGCCCCATGAGAAAGTGAGCAACATCTGTAGCGATTGTTGCCTACCTGCTCTTGTCCCTGAAGCAGAGCTGCTGTGATGTGGACTCCTCATCTACTTCAGTGCAAAGTCCTCTGCCTGGATTTAAATCACTGCTGGATGGCATGGATGGGATGTGAGGAGCAATCAAGGGATTAATTTTGAGGCACAACTGTAATGGAAGTAACCAACTGTTTCCAAAGTCCACACATGACCTGTTAATATCAGTTACATCACACTGAATTTCAAATAAATATGTAGTCTTTCTACCTGAAGTATTCTGGAAGTCTGTAAAAGCAGATTTTTTTTTTTTGCCTCTGATATTTTAAGGGAGCTATAGGGAGGTTAAGTGATTTGTAAAAGGCTATTTAAGTCTAGAAGCTAGGAAGAGAATTTAGCTATTTCACTAAATCTACTTAGATAAAACTCTCTCATCTACCAAAACTGATTTTTGCATAAAACATGAACCAAGGCATTATTATTTTTGTCTCAAAGTAATGTATTCATATTTAGTGAGGGGGAAATATCAAAATCTGTCTTTTCCAGCTATTTGACTGACAGGCTTCTGCTATGCTTTTAAGAAGTTTTATAACATTCATGTTTGATAAACTATGGTGGATACATGTGTATATACATACACACACACATATATAAATATGTATATGTGGCTTTCTCTACAGGCAGATTTTCTGCATATGGAGGTACTTTAAAATCAAACAATTGAAATGGTAGAATAATGATGGTTAAATAACCTTGATGAGTCCCTACCACTGCCCAGGGAATAGAATAAAATTCCATGAAGAATGGTTACAACAGGTATAGATTATATCAGAGTTTGCTCTTGCATTTATTATTGTCAGAATAATCAGACTTTCTGCATCCCATTGGTGGCTTTTTCCTCATGGCTTTGTGGTCTTGGTTCAAGTTGACAAGGAGAGCCTAAGTCTGGGGCCATAAACTAACTACAAATACAAAAATCTCATTGGTGACACTGGGGGAAACACAAAGAAGATGGAGGCAATTTTTATACTGATTCTTTTAGTATCCCAATAACATTTTCCTTAATTCTCTAGATCTGTATGTAATGGTGACAACCTTGCCTTTAAGAATAGAAGCAAAAGAGATTCTACCTTCAAACCTATAGGGAAAAAAACTCAGTAGTGTTAATGCATTAAAGAATCAGGAGATGGATGAAAGGAATCCTATTTTTTTTGTGATAGAAAAACATGATTTTTAATCCTAGTACTGGGATCAGCACTGGAAGTACTTTCCTGGGATAGGCTACTGATCCAGAATAAGCCACAGACGTTTTGCAAGGGGTTGTGGCAGGGGAGCAACATCTCTTATGTAAGAGAACAACAACAACACTAAAGGTTCTGGGAGAAACTGCACTGTGAGCATGAACAGGTAAAAAGTTACCTAAAATGTATAAATGCAGTGTCCTCCCTCCATTACCAGGGTAGTTCATTAGTTTTAAAGCAAGATCTCAGCAGCTGGTATACATAACTCTAAATATTTCAAGAAATCAGACTTGGGATGATTTCACAATTTTAGTTGGCAGAAACAGAGGCTCTTGTATTCTTAAACCCCATTATTTTCAGTTGGGTTTTAATGGGTGACATGCATATGCATACAAAATCCCCAAGCCCCAGGCTCAGAGATTAAACGGAATGACCAGAGTATAGTCTCTACACAATAAAGATAACTTCAATTCAAGTAAATGTTCAGACTCTATAAATAAAGGTGTCAGGAAGGGGAGAGCACAGTCTCCCTAGGGATCAGGACCTGTCAAAGAATGGAAAAGGTGACTTCTGATGAGTGAATGTTTTTTTTCCCCACAATCTTGCTGAATGAAACTATGTCCATGTTTTTCTGCAGGGTCTTTCTGGAGCAGCACACCCATCTTGCCTTGGTGCCTGCTGGCTGATGATTGCTGCACCTGCGCTTCCTTACATTAGTCACAGGTTGCCTGGCAGTGGTCTAATGGCATCCAATTGAGAAGAAATAGTTTAGGGACTCATTCTCTGTCCCAGGAATAAACTGGGATTATTGAACTATTATTTTTTTTCCCCCAAGGTGATCACTTTCTTCATGGGCAGCAAGAGAAAAGATGAAACAAGTTAAACTAGATTAAGGGATTTCCTCTTATTCCCAGCTCTTATTTTCATTTGTTCTTGTTGTTCCCCCCCTGCAGTGCTGTGGAACTACAGCTATGCTTTACCTTGCAGTTAACCTTTGAAAGAGAAACACAGGAAACACCTCTTGCTCTGAGGGGAGATGGGAAATGCAAGGTTATAGAAATTAGAGGGAGAGTAGGATGTTAAGGGATATTGCTTAGGGAGGAGTTTGCTATGTAGGTAATGGGCACAGAGGATGCACAGCTCTGGGGTGTGTATAAACACATTTTGTAGTGTGCCAGAATGGCACTCATATTCCTACATCTCAATCCCTCTGAAAAAAAAACCAGTATGGTGGGTGAAGAGCTGCTTGAGAGGAGACAGCAAGAAAATCTGTGTAAGGAAGAACCTCTATTTGTCTTTCTTCTAAAATGTGGAAATTGAGGGGAAGACGCTGGCCATTGTTGCCTGTACAAAGAATTTGAGTATTTTGTCAGGGTGTAAAAGATGTAAATTTGGTTTACTTTCCTATCTGAGAAAGCTGAAAACTACCTGTATTGTTGAGAATGGCACTCTTCAGTTCTTTCAGTGCTCTGGGTTGGATTGTTTTTATTAGAGAGGTGCTTCCAATGAGAAGAGATCCATGAGACCAAATAGAATAGGGAGGAGGCACCCTATGCTGAAATAGTTAAGATATTTCCCTGGTAATTTTAGTATTCAGTTCCCTCAAAAGATTAACTAATTTATCTTATGATTCACCATATCATAAAGTGCATGCTTATAATTTCATGATGGTGCAAATAATCAAGGCAGAGATGAACAGGATTCTTCCTTTATCCCAAGTTCCAGTTTGGGTGGAATAAATCTGATCTCTACTGAGATCTTGCTTTACAGCTATAAAACCTATTCTGAACGTGGTCCTAGATGATTTTTCTAGTCTAGAATGAGATGCCTTCGATGAAAAACTTGTATGAATTTTTACACATAAAAATTAAAACCTGTATTCTCAGTGTTTTGAAAGGGGAGATACTTATTTTCCATTCCTAGAGGGAATGCAGTCTTGGATGCTGAGATCTGCATGGAGTTTTCTGCACATAGCTGAACTTGGCATGTATGAAGGCAGTACCCATCTGTTGGCAGAAACAAAAAGGAAAGAAAAGGATCCCTTACTTATTCTGCTGTCAAATAGTGAAACATAAGTCAGCAATGGTGCCTGTGGTCATCACCTGTGGAAAAAGTGACTACTGAAATTGCTGCCATAATGTGGTTCCCAAAATATGCTTAGCTATTTAGTTCAAATGTAGTTCAACATGTCTACACATCAGCAGTCCCTGTACACATTAGCTGCAGAGCTGACCTGTGGGACTTGTGACCCTAGATCATTCCTGTGCTTGCAGGAACCTTGTCCTGTGCATTCTTTTTCTGGCACTTAAATTTATGTTTTGTTTTATGAAAGAAAATAGTTAGTCACTCCCTTAAAATATTAATTTTGTTACTCCTTTTCTCCTCTTTTAATGTCTCAAATTCCATCCAGGCTAATTTTCGCTGGTCCCTGCAAAAGCAAATTGTTAGCTATACTCTGTAATAGAGCATACAAGAAATCAGTATGGCCAGGCTCATCCTGATTTAAGGAATTTCTAGAGGAGTCTGAGAGGTTTGTCATATTGTTCTCTGGGGCAGGATTAGGTCCCACTTGTTGTTAGATTTAAGATTTCCAGCCTTCCAAGGGGATCTAATGAAAAAGCAGTGAATAAAGAGTTCTACAATGCAGGAGGAGTCTATAATCTTAAGAGTAGTCTATTAAAGAAAACTATTCTGAATGCACATGCCAGGGTAGAGCACCACAAATTATGACACTCCACTCTGGAAATAAATAGCAAAACAGTAGGGAACTGAAAAAGCTTTACTGTCTCATAAAGCTTGGCATTTTTCATCTACCTTCCCACCTCCATTAGATGCAACAATTAAAAAGTGGGCCATGGAACTGTTCAGACACAGAAAATTAAACAGAGCTTTAAAGGTGTCGCTCTTACAGTCTGTGAACTGTCTGTCCCATCTAACTAAAAGATAATAAAATTGAAGGTGGCCATTTGGTATTTGGCTGCAGAACAGGCTGAAGGTTTCTAGGGGGTGTGTGCCACCCTCCTGGGACCAACCATTTTAATTTCTGTGCACTTTTCCTGTGATTTAACCCTTTGTCTGCTATGTTGCCAAGCATTTCCCACACAGCTGAAGTACAGGTTCTCAGCTCTCTCATTCTGTATCCCAATCAGCACAGACAAAGGCTGATGGGGCTTCAGGGCCCTGACAAAAACTCCTGGCCTTAATCAGCAGATCCATCACTGTAGCTACTGAACTGCTGGTTATTCTTTACTGTATTCACTCAAAGAGACAAGGACTTGTCTAAGTCACTGCCACTGTTTTTTTTTTCTCATAATTGAAGTGAAACCCCCGTGGTCTCCATCTTCTTTTGTTCTGCCTGGCTCCTTTCTTTCTGGGCTGTGGGTCTGAAGAGTGTTTGGACTGCAAAGCATGCTTGTGTTCACAAGCGCAGACAAATCCTTCATCCTTCATGTGACGGTCTCGGGCTCAATGTGCATGTTCCAGGCTGGGCACTAGAGACCCTGAGTTTCTTTGCTGGAGTCACCTGTATCTTAATTTTACTGACTGACCATCACATGCCCAAGGCCTTTGTCTGAGCTGTGTCTTTACAGCTGCTTTGGCCTTTTGTCCCATCATTGAGAGATCTGCCCCACATTTAGAATGCTATTAATAGATTTTATTGATCCCAAGCTTGCTTCCTGTCTCCACCAGCTCTTGTTTCTAATGGCCAGGCTGTGGCTGATGCAAGTGCACCCTCCCCCAGGTCAAAATTAATAGGCCTGATTTAAAATCCTAACAGGTGGCTTTAATCTGTTGCCTGAAACAGGTGGGGGAGTGTCAGGGTGCCTGACCTGCCAGCCAGGTCTGAGGGAGCAGGGGCTCCTTCTGCCCGGCACAGGCGGATTTGGCCACTCTCAGCTGGGATACCTCAACACACGGTTCATGGCTCTCTTTTGGAAACCTGCCTGCTGATGGTAATTGAGCTGCCTTTCTAATTCTCTGCACAACTTTATAAAGAAATCTGTTGGTGCTGTGGGCCCGCAGAGATTGCTAGTAAACAGGGCTAGCGAGAAGGGAAGGGAGTTAATCTCACAGTGTTTTCTCCTGAATGGTAACAACTGAATTAACTTCTGATATGAAAATGAACAAAGCAGTATGTTCATAGCTATAAGACTCCTGATGACAATGCCATCAAAGCAATTTTCCTTTTTTCCTTCTCCTCTGGATGTTTTGATGCACCTGATGTGAGCTGCTCTGAATCCAGGCTCATTTCAGCATGAGCTGGAATAATGTTACTGGGGGGAAAACACAAGTAAGAAATTTGTGCTGATACACAAAAAGCCTCATTTGTAGACTTGTTCCAAGTTCTGTCCTTGTTTTTTTCTATTGTTTGGCTTTTCTTTCTTGCTTCTGAGATTTCTGTTGCTATTTCAAAATTTTCTGCAATGTGGACTCTGTCTTTGATCTTGTTTTGTTTGTTCTCAGTGTTTTTGCAATCCAAGCAGAAGTAAATGGTATTTGGAAAACAGTAAGTTTGAACCTTTTGGTGATTGCTTGTTTCTGCTGAAAAACAGAATTTTAAAAATGATTTTATTTGGAATAATGCTGATTCTTCTACAATATATGAGAAAGAACTAGTCTTTTATATTTTAAATTTTTATCTGTGATAAAAGCTGCAATATCAATTGAAAGACTCAGTTAAGCAGTTTCAGCTGGCAGTGTTATTCAAAGATTGTCACTGTTCTGCTCTTAATTCTGGGAGTTCAAAATTAAACCCCTAATTCCAGACCTGCACCTTTCAATATTTGTTTGGGGGAAGATGTTGTCACAACACTAAAGACTTTTATTTCAGCCGTATTGCACAGAATTTACTTTTTCTAACAGTGGTGTTAGAAAGTCAGTTCCTAAATGCAGATGTAGAAACTTATCAGTAGCCACTTATTTTCTAATGTTTTGGACAGAATTATGTATCTCTGAATGTGTCTGTTAGTTATCTCCTTTTGGCTAAGAAAATCTGGGTGGCTTCTGATCCCAATAATTCCTTTTCTGTAAAGGTTGGCAACAATCCATAACTCCCTTTAAATGAAGCCTGGGAGATCTAGTTTTGTTAGTGTTCAGTGGCTATGCATGCTCTAAAATGCCTTGTCTGCAATTTTGAAATGGCCTGGGACCTCAGCAAAGCTATGGTTCTACTCACATAAAGTCTTAACAACAGATGATGTGGTTATATTTATATATTTTGACTATATGTAGTTATTTGTTATATCTTGCATATATTGTTGCAATATACACTGTTCCATATCATGGGCACACTCCCATGAAAAAAGCCATGTCCAAGGAAAGCTGGAATGGAACCATCCTATGATTAGAAAGCATGTACTTTACAGTTTTCTGTAAAAGGATTAAGCCTTTGAGTCATCTTCCCAGCCCAAATAATAAAGCTTAGAAACATTAGCATTTTTTGCATTTTTGGTTTGTTTTTGTGTGTGTAGTGCTGGTTTGTTGTTCTTTTATTTGCTTTATTGGGTTTTTTTCCCCCCCGGTTATGCTTCTTTTATTTGTGAGGAGTTTTGGTCTTGGTTTTCTTTTTTCTGGAAATTTCAGTGATAAGAACTTTTTGTGATAGCTTATCTTGCAATAGTCTGAGGGAAAGGGCTAGCAGTATGCTCTTATTCTTTTAAGGAGCCACCAGTGTGCCATGCATGGCATGAAAATGTAGGTAAAAGTGGCTCAGAGTGAAATGATATTTCAAGTTATTTATCATTTCCCCTTTAACCTCTTCATCTTTGGCTTATGTTGGTTAAACCCTATTAAAAATTAGTGCTGAAATGTGGTACAAGACGCTGTTTGCCATAGATAGACATAACCTTTTAAATTAAATTGTGAGACTTTTCAGTGCAGCAAACAGATATAATTAATGTTATTTTTATTTTTTCAAGGTGAGAGACAAAAAGCTGTAGGGAAGGGAGAGGAGAATAAACTCTCACAGCCCTAAAACTTGAGGACCATTGGCTTAAGGACTTCTTTCACCTTTTAGTTAAGAAGGGTTGTGACTGAAGGTATTAAACATCTTGGTAGGTCATTTATAATAGCTCATTCAACAACAAAGAAAATTATCTTTCTGGAAACTGCTTCTTTTGCTGTCTTTCTGAGATACTGCACTGAAATATGGGGTTTATTTTTCAGAGGAAAAATTTTCATGGTGGGAAGGTAGAACTTCACCTTTCCAGCACTTAGGCTAGCTTCCCAGGCTAGCCGTCACAAAAGATTTAAGTTTGTTTACAGTTAATTTAGGGAAAAAAAAGTTGTCTGTTCTGTGCTCAGTATTGACAATGCCAGCAGAAGCTCCATGTTGTCAAAGTGGATAGAAATCATGTAATCACAGAGCTGGGGCTGCCGATGGCTGCTGGCCTTTGCAAAGCTGTGGTGGGTATAGAGCTCTGCAATAGGCTCAGCTGTGGCTTATATCCTTGAAAGCAGCAGCTTGTTGGCATCATCTCTGAGTTCTGTCAAGCAAAATGTGCAGCTCCTTATGCATATTGCCTATATCTATTTTACCTTTCTGTGGACAAATTGCATATAATGTCATAAATTGGTTTAAAGAAAATTGGCAAAGATCTACTGCTTAATTGTCTCAGGCTGACATCTCCAATAACTGAAACTTGACAGTCTCAGGAATAAAAGTCAGGCAAGGTGAGTGTATTACTTAAGATGTGATCCTGGGCAGCTTGGAGGTTTCTAAAAGAATAATTTGTGTGGGTTTTTTAGGGTTTGTGAGGAAGCTGGTGGAGTGAGAGACAGGGACTTGAGATTACTTTGCAGAGGAGGAAAAATACTATGTGAGATGGAGTAGATTTTAATTGATGATTAACTCCATTGAGACTGTAATTTGTTCCAGCTGTGGGGAACATACCTTGCTGTCTCCGTCTCGAGTTAATTTCAAGAGCACTCCAGCCTTTAACCACAGCAGTGAAATCTTAGCACTCTGTCAAACAAGCCCATAGCCATGTCTGTGTTAGGCATAGGACTAGGCTTTTCTTTTTTTGGCCAGTAAACATGCCAACATACAATGGTAATAGACTGCTTCAGAGCAGTCTCAAATCAACCTCTGTTTCTTGAAAGAAAATGCTATTCGTATACAGACAAAACTATGGTAGAAACAATATTTTAATTATTTTCTCTCATAATGGTTTCCTAATGTCCTGTCCATTTTTCCTGTCCTGCAAAAACCTTAAGGTTATAAAAATGGTGTAAACTTTCCTCCCATGTGTATCTGGATTACTAAATTACTATGGTTTGGGACTTTTCTTAAAGCTATAATCTCTTTGTATTGGAAAATCCAGTCAAGACCAAAGCTGCATAAAAATAGCTGCTGAGATAAGATGCAGTAAGATGATGTCCTGCTGTCCTTCTGTCACATATGCTCTCCAGCAGTGTATGGGAATGATTTTTGTAATGAATTACAGCTGGGTCCCCTCAGCTCATCCAGTGCAGGGACTGGATTATCTGTCTGATGAGTGAATGTTTTTTCAATTTTAGGAGATAATTTACTGACTTAGGCTGCCTTTCTGGTTGAACTGTTTATATTGGCAAACTTCTGAATATGGATACGAATTATATGTCCTTGCTAGATCCTCTTTTGTGGTAGAAATGACAGAGAAAGGATTACAGCATACTCCTGTGCAGGCATGTGTGTCTTGAGTCAGACCTGTAACCTACAGGAAAACAGCACTGTAGTTTGCCAGAAATCATGAGATATCCAAATAGGAGCAATTCACTTGGTTCTGGCAGAGCTGGCTTTGAAACCAAATTTTTATTCACCAGTTTTTATCCAAAACAGTGAAAATTCTAAACTGGAAGAAGAAGTTGTCCCCCTCCTCCATAACATGCTATTAAAATACCACAATGTTTTGCTTATGAAACTGGTGTGCTCTGCAGGATCCCTGACTGCTGCTGTGTGAAGCTGACAGGGTTTGACTGTTTTGCTGCTGTTAATCAGTGGGGTTTGCTAGTGAAACTAAAAGGATTACAGCAGTTTTATTCAGCAGCTTCATGGGCTCCCTGGGTTCCCTGGTGAATGGGAGGCTGTCCTGGGAGTCACAGGCTGGAGTCAGGCAGCTGGGAGCTCAGGTGGCTCTGAAACCTGCAAGTCTTCACATCCAGCTCTGTATTGCTGAGGAGACAGGTAAATAAACAGCTACAAAACAGCAGGTTTCCAGCCTGCCTCTGTGTTCTGTCAAAAGAGTGTTTCCATGAAATGTTAACGTTTGACAAATTGCAGCTTTATGATGGAATAAAGATCAGATAGAAAATTTGTTGTATCTGGATTTTGATCTTTCTCACATCTCACTTGGGAACAGTCTGCTCTTTGGATGAACAGGCAAAATCTAGAAGTTTATTTTTGCCTAGAAGCAACATGCTTTTAACTCATTAGTTCTTATTACTTTGAGTTTTATGTTCTATTGACCACAGACTTGCAGCTCCTCACTGTCTTGGAAAGAAGACAAATCTCTTTGTGGCTTGCTAGGAGATATTGGACAGGTGTAGTCAGTGGAGGTATGTCCTCTCCCCTGTGGTTAAACTGTGGCACCCAATGTGTGCCACAGTGTGGTCAGGTGCACATACTTGTGGCTTCTGCATGTATGGGGGTAGGTGTAACCATAACTGCTGCTTCCACAGGCTAAAAATGTGATTTAGTTTTTAATTACCTTTTAATCTTTGTTCTTTAAAAGGTGGGTATGTCAACGTACATGCTGTGGTTAATATGTCTCTTTAAAACATTGATAATCTGCATCCCCAAATTCTAGATGAATGCTTCTTTAAGTCTGTGAGTAATTGTTATTTAATCAGCTTTTTTGTTTTGTTAATTTTTTTTCTCTATAACCTGACAGAGCTATGGTGGCAATTTTGCACAAGATAGATCTGGTAGTATGCAAAGTACCTTTTGGAGAAAGAGTAAGGAATGGAGGAGGGAGGAAGAAACCTGTCACTAATCAGGCTTAGGAATTTTTCTTTATATCACTTAAACTAAGAAATGCAGACAATGGTAGTCCTCAGGAAATTACTTCCCTTGCTCTAGGAGAAAAGGTGTTGTCTATGAAGTACAGTTTTGGCTTAGTTTCTGACTCTGGTGGCTCATCTAAACAAACCAAATTGCTTTGCTTCTCTGTCCCTTTGCCTTTTTCTTATGGGTGGTTGTTACTGTGGGCTCTAAATGTAAGTGTGCAGCTGGGAGACTGAATGGTTTTCCTGGTGCTTGGCACAGTGCAAATTGGTGATGCTAGGAGCTAGAGGGCTCCGTATGATGCCTAACAATTTCCAGCCAAGCAGCCCTGCCCAATTAGTGTTCTTAAGACACACACACACAGAGGTTAAAATATTGTTTATAGGAGCATACTACCAAAGATGCAGGAATAAAAAGCTGTACTACCAAATGAAGCTTTGTGGCTATCCCATTGCAATGAAGTGTTGTTCAATTAAAAAGAAATCAATTTAGAAATTTCCAGTGGGCTCAGAATACTATTCTGACTTCACAATTTCTAGCCAACATAGCTTCTATAAATGCATCCCTTTGACACAAATGCGACCTGAAATGCATTGAACTCCTAGAAACTGGAGATTTTATTGTGTCAGTTACCCACTGTGTATATTGTGCTGAAAAAAATCCAACACCAGCGTGGAATGATTAAATCAACCTGGTTTTCCTAGAACATTCTCCAATCAGGCTCCTATTCAGCACAGAATGCTGTTGTTGACATTGCTAAAGTTCATAATGACATCTTTTTCTTTCTGCAACAGAGGAATGTTTTTTTTAAAATTACTTGTACTATTTGTGGACCTTAATTAGGCCTTAAATGTGAATCACAAAATTTTTGCCAAGCAATTTCTTTGAAAAGGCATGTAGCAGTCTGGCTGTTTGTACAGGAATAGTTGGTAGTTGCAGGATTGTAACTGGCTGAGGTTGGATACTATTGTACTCAGGGCTGACCATCTTAAGGGCATATTGTCTCTAAATTTGGATTGACTGTTCTACTCAACTGATATTGGATCTTTGGCTGCCAAATTGCTTGCTCAGGGATTTCCCTCTCCCAACGCTTTCTATTATGTGTGTAATTTCAATGATTCCTGATTTATGAAAGGCAATCCTAGAAAAAGAAATTAATTGGCTTGGTATTTGCAAAAATGGATCTTGGTGTGCAGGTGCAATTCCATTGAGGAACAAGTCTAGTGAGGAGAGTCCTGAAGTAAGACAAGGGAGTCAAATGAATATTCACTGAAATAAAGAATTAGGGGTTTTCTTGGTTGTAAGGAACTGTTCAATTGCAGCTGTAGGTTGGTTATTTGGTCACTATCCAGCTTTAGTCTGTTCATTTCAAGAACCAAACTTTCTTGTGAAATTATCTAAATAATAATTTTTTTAGTTAGATTTGCAACTGCTAAATGTCTCAAATCTTTGGTATCTTCTAATATTCAAAGAGGAAACTTGCAAATGCATCTCAGCCTCATTTTTGCAAATTAGTTGAGTCCAAATGTTCTTGAAAATCAACAAGGCTGCATAACTCATCTCTGAAAATAAGTAGTACAATTATAGACCTCTGGGATGGTTTTGGAAATATTACATCAGAATGTTTATTTTGAGGTACTTTGTGGGCAAAAGGGTGAGTATCCCAAAAGGAGAGTGTATTAAATAAAATCCATAGCTTTTGCTTATATTTCATATATTAGTTTTCTCTAGCTGATTAGGTAACTGGATTTCTTGAATCTATTTTTCATAAATGTATAATAATCATTAAAATTGAAGCTTCAGGTTTCTGATGTCAAAGGTCAGGTTCTAGGAAACAACAGAGTTGTGGTAGAGATGAAATCAATCAGAATGAAGTGAAATCAATAACAACTCAGCTATTGTCAAAATGTGATGACAGTGCTCCAAACACCTTTTTTTTTTTTTTTCAGAGGGGGAGTATCTTCAAGATTGATTTCCTTCCTTTGTGGGGGAAGTGATAGTTATTTCCAGAAGAAATGTGTATGTTGTGGAATGGCTGAATTCAGAGACTCCTTTTGCAGGAAATGCCTTAAGGATGATGTACTTTGACAACCATGGGACACTCTGTGAAGACCAAGGATTGCTATGGAGAGCCAACAGGCTGGCTGATCCAGTAAAAGGAGAGCTTTAAACTAGGAATGACAGACAAGTGATGTCTACCCCTGTACAAGAGAGACCTTCTAATCAACAAAACTGGGGGAAAGTGGGCCCATTTCAAATGTGTGCACATAAATAAGGGATTAGTGAGATTACAGCGTGAGGGAAGAAATGTTCATCCGTTTATTGGGAAATCAGCACAAGTGGGCACCTCTCTCAAGTGCCTGTACACTAAGGCTTGGTGTAGGGGAAATAGTGTCCTTCTGTGTTTGTATGGCTACAATCTCAGGGATGTTAGAGATGTGGTAGGATAGCTCAAAAGGAGATGTGTGGCTGGGTGTGGAAACAGGACCTTTAGGAGGAACAAGTCAGGACAGTGAGGTGGGGGAGCTGACCTTTGTGAGAAGGTAGGAGGTACACACAGAGCTGTCTTGTTATGGATGAGCCAGGGTTGGAATTAGCAGATGGACCAATGTGGACCACATATTGTCCACATTGTGAATGTTTGATCAGGAAAAAATATGTAGTTAAGACCTTCAGGCATCTGGAAGAAGCCTCATGTTCACAGGCTATGGGACTTTAAAACACCCCATCTGTGCTGGATGGGCAACAGCAGGGCACAAGCAATCCAGGAGGATTTTTTCCAGTGTGAGCAATGACAGCTTCCTGACACAGGTGATTGAGAATCTGCTGTGCAGGATCCCTTGCCTACAAGCAAGGAAGAACTGGTGAGGAGTGACCAGTGACAGTGACCTTGAAATGGTGGAGTTCAGGATCCTGAGAGGAAAGATTGAAGCAAATAACAGGATCACAGTCTTGGAATTTAGGAGAGCTGACTTCAGTCTGTTTAGGAACCTGCTTGAAAGAATACCATGGGTTACAGTCCTGGACAGAAGAGTGATCTAGGTCTGGATGATTTTCAGGAATGACCGGTTCCAATCTCAAGAATGTTCCATTCTGATTTTTAGGAAACAGGCAAGGGTTTCAGGAGGTCTGCACAGATCAACAAGATTCTCCTGACAGAACTCAAATATAAAATATAAGAATACGTGTAGTCAGTAGACCTAGGAGGAATACAAAAATAACTGTCTGAGTGCAAAAATGAGATTACAAGAGCCAAAGCGTGCGTGGAGTTTAATCTGGCAAATGATGTGAGAGGGACTGAGATGGACTTCTACAAAAGAAAAGCTAGGGAAAATGTGGATCTGGTACTGAATGTGATGCCCTGATGACAAAGAATATTGGAAAGGCCAAGGTTATTGATGCCTTTTCTGCCCTGGTCTTTACTGGGAAATCTGCCTTCAGGAGTCCCAGTCCACTGAGAATACTGGGAAAGCCTGGAGCAAGGAAGACTTATCTTTGGTGGAGGAGGCTCAGGTTAGGAGACACTTAAACTGAACATACACTAGTAGATGGGACCTGATGGGAATGCACCCATGAGGACTGAGGGAGCTGGCTTGTATCATGGGGGCTACATTTGGTGGCCTTTGAAAGGTTGTGGAATTTGAGATGAAGTTCCTGTGATCTCCCACCTTCAAGAAGGGCAAGCAGGAGGATAAGTCAAACTACAGGCCAGTCACCTTCACCTTGACCCCTGGGAAAGAGAGCAAATTTTCCTGAAAGCTGTTTCTAAGCACAGCAAAGAAGAGAAGATACAAGCTGGGCAGGCTGTCTGTTAGATGGACTATCCAGGGAGGGAGTCTGTAGCATCTCCATCCTTGGAGTTACTCAAAATCCAGACAGGCCTGAGCAGCCTGCTGTATTTGACCCTTCTAAGCCAGAGAGGTTTGACTAGAACATCTCCAGAGGTCCCTTCCTACCATTACAGTTCCATGATTCTGTGTTTTAAATAGTGGAATAGTTGAAGGACCTAAATATCTCATGGCCATTTTGTGCACACTGAATGATCTCCAGTCAGCAAACAAGATTTTTTTATAGTTTAATTTGTCCACTCCAGAATTGAATATGCTGAATTTTATTTCTATTGAATAATTTGTGCTACCCTAGATAGAAAACTGATAAATTTGGTTTCTTTAGAGATCTAGAAAAGTTTGCCAATTATTATTCCAAATGTAGTTTGACTTTTCACTATTTTTAACAGCTCTTGTACTTAATATCTGAGCTTGAGCTGCCATCTTCTATAAAGACTGTATGGACAGTCTACAGTTTTAGTTTCTTGAAATAATTCAAAGTTCCTACTTTGCATTTGAGCATCTTAATGCATTTACTCCTATAAATGCAACAAATAATATTTTGGGGTTTTTCAATATGAATAAAGATAGCAGTAAATACTGACACAGAGTACTTCTCATTCTCAAAGTGCTCTAAATTTGTTGTCTAATTATTATTCACAATAATCTTGGGAGGTTCATGTATTTAATTATCCTCATTTATAAGCTCTGGGAATATGAAACAGTGGCACATGGGACCCAACAAGTCTTTGCTTTTTTGCATTTCTGCCCCAGCACCAAAAAATTGATTTCCTGCGTGACGCATCAGAAAGTACAAGGGGAAAGAAAAGAGACCTTGAACTGAGTCAAGGTCTGCTTTAGCATCTAGACTGCTCCCAACCAGAAAGCTGTTTTCAGTCATGAACTTCCTTGCTTTCATTCCATGACACCAACATCAATGAAATTTGACTTGGAGAGGAAACAAATAGGACTTAAATTCATTGTCCCTTTTCTCTTGAAAGTTGTTGCAAGATTTAATTTTTTACCCTCTGTTTTGTAAGCTTTGCTCATGAACATGTTGCAGTGAGTGACAAATCCATAGACTAAAATAACATTTTCAATGATATTCTGTAAAAAAAATTAGAGCCTGACATTTAAGTAGCATTTCCATTGTGTGTCCCTTCCCAATCAATGATTTTTTTACAGAGAATGGAAAAAGCAGGGTAAGTACTCACTTTTAAAAGATTTTTTTTTAAGGATTGATTAACTGTGCTAGAATGATGGGAGAAGTAAACTGCTACTCTTTTGGAAAGTTAGACCATAAATTGAGGTCAAGGGTAGTTGAACTACTTGGCTCCCACATGGCAAGTATGTACTTAATTATGTCATAAGCATCCTTATTTAAAAAGTAGGGGGGATCCATATAGTGACCCTTGATGATTCACTTAGCCTAATAATGCAGGAAAGGGAGTATTTTACAAGTTTAATACAAATATAGATTGAGTAGTTAAACTGACTTATCTTGTGTAGTAAAGCAAGTCCCTGTCTTGTCATCTTTTGTATTTCAAGAAAATACAGGTATTCAAATTTGCCTCACTCTACTTCTCTAGATAATCTCCTGACTTGACAATGGAGGAGGTAAGTGCCTATTTTGTGGTCAGATATTCTCTGCTTGTGAGGAGAAAGCAAATAAATTGTTCTTTACTAGGACATGTTGCTTGATTTTATCAGAAAATTTACACTTGCTGGCTTTGAACAAGTCGCACATGACCAACCATTCCCCCAGATTTCTTGGTGTTGTGTTGCTTCAGTGCCCTTCAAGGCTGGAAGCTACACCTCACAGTAGCCCACATGCCAGTGTTCACCTACGAAAGTACTCACTGATACTGCGGCAAAAATTATGTCTGTTCTGGGGAAAAATTAGGCTATTTTGGAAAGCCTATATTATGTGAGTGGTAACTCCAGAACTCTTCATGTCTCTCACTTACTCACAAGTGCTGTTATTCTTGAGTGGTTTATTGAATAAAGCTGACTTATCAAATGCTACTTTATTTTAGGTCTTTACATCTGTGGATTAGCTACTGATGGACTTTCACTTGTTAGTGATAAGTTTGTTATATTTAGAATAGTGATATCAAGTTCAATGCTGGAGTCCCAACTGAAAGTAGAACTGTCTTTTGTCTTTAGTTTCATGAAGACTAAAAGGTGTGGATAATGCCTGTGTGTTCCAACTTATTTCTGCAGTCCCCAAGATGGTTTTAGGCAATCACTAATATTAAAACAATAGTCTATAACTAAGATTTAAATGTTATTTTTGCTTTAGCCTTTTAGCTGTTCTTTCTGGTGTAATTTAATGGATTTGATCCCCAACACTTGTGTGAATTGTAACTTCGATTGGAAAATTATACCTTTAGAGGTATCTTCATGGAAGACTTGCTGGGAAATGTGAGGGTTTTTTGAGCCAAAGTGACAATGAGGAAGAGGCAGAGAAGACAATAAACCCAGTCATTTAACACACTCTTCTAGCCTTAACTGGGGCACCAGTTGGAACAATTATCATTCACAACTGAGACAAGTGCTCTTCCCTGTTCAGCTGTGGGTCTGCTTTACACTTCGTGTGAAGAATGAAATATTCCCAGAGCTGTTTCCTATCAGTCTCTTACCTGGTAGGATGCTTCCTTGAGCACTGAGCCTGTGCTCAGTCAGGTAATGTGGGGATTACAGCATGGCTGTGGGGCATGGCTGGCCCCATCCTGAGTGAATATGGCAACAGTGAGCAAGTCAAATCTTCCCTTCTGAAAGGAGGAGTTGGCCATTTTGGTTTATTTCCCCTCTTCATTATTTGATTGTTCTGACACAAATCTGTTTTTCTGACACACTTGGTTTCATACAAATACCAAGCAATGGGATTTTTTTAGTCTGCTGGATGGAAAACCTCTTTTGTTCTCCGGTTCTGTTTGTTACTTCACTTTCAGTCAAGCAGAGGGGGCTTGTGAAGAGTGTGTAGGAATTGCACACATGTTGTTGAAGCATTGCATGCTTCTAGTTTAGAACAGAGTAAATTCATTGTGCTGATGACAGCCATAACTATGTGTTAATACAGATATTGGTGTACAGAAAGGAGTCACAGCTGGGTGTACTGACACAGACTAAACTTCATTCCTTCTCTCCTTTTTAGAAGTTATTACTGGGGAAAAAAGCTAAAAGAGTAAAGGTCAGTGGAACAATAACAACAGAATATTTATAGTGGGGTAAAGGAAATGATTTTTAATGTTATTTTTGAGTGATTGAATTGATACTGTAGTTTAATACATAGAGTAAGTGATTGGGGAGGGAATTAAAGAGGTAAATCATACAGGGCCAAAATGATAAATCATCCCAAAATGATAAAAAAACCTGCCAACACCCCTTCCCCCTGCAAACTGAATGCTGTACCTTTCAATGGGGCTCATAAATGTCAGCGGTAATACTGATTTTAAACCATCTGGTTCTTCACAGTAAGTTATGAGATCTTTTAGCTTTAAATACAAGATTGATTCATGCAAATGACAATATAACAGACTTTGACATCCCAAAATATCCCTTCCCACCCTGCTTCAGCCTCCTCCCTCTCTTTCCTCCCCTTCGTTCATTGACTTATCTGCAGTAAAGTACCAAACCACTACATCTTGCCATCGCTTTTGGGCTAAAACTTCTGTTTAGACCTGTGAGCAGACAGAGATAGTAAAACTAATAACCAGCTCTGGCACTCTGTATTCCAGCATCAATTTGAGGTTGTGATCAACCTGAGAGCTGGTATGTTGTTGAGGCTGTTGAAAGCAAATTCTGAGCATGTCCTTCTTGGACAAAGAGGGAATTAAGCTGCTCTGTGAGGTTACACAGACAGACATGTAAGTAAAGAGCCAAGGGCAGCCATGGTCTAGGAATGTTTATGCGTGTGAAATGTCCAGTATCTTCAGTTCTAGCTGCACATTATCCTTTAGGGCCTGACTTTGAGAGTGATGGTTTTGAAAAATCCTGAGTGTAAATGTGCGTCTCGTTCTTCTGCCTTGCAGTGGAGACAATGAAGCTGACACTGAGGACCATTGGAAAGGAAAAAATATGGAGGTAGCAGAAAGAACTTACTGGGTTATCAAGCTTGCTACTTTCAGATAGTGCCAATACCCATGTTGTAGATCTCGTAAATGAGACTGTTTCTATATTTTCTCCTCATATATGCAAGTCTAGTCATAAATGTTATGCCTTTCATGATCTGAAGCTTTTGTGAATTCCAGAGAGAATGTGTCTGTGGGAATTTTTATCATTGTTCCATTGCTTTTAAACTATTTTTTCTCTTTATCTCTGGCATTTACTATTGAGATGATGTGGTGGGTTGACCATGTCTGGATGTCAGTTGCCCGCCAAAATTGCTCTATGGCTCTCCATCCTCAACTGGACAAGGGAGAGAAAATATAATGAAAGGATTTTGAGTTAAGGACAGGGAGATATCACTCACTGCTTGTCACTGTGGATACAACAGACTGGAATTGGGGAAATTAGTTCCATTTATTACCGAACAAATCAGAGTAGGATAATGACAAAGAAAGAAAACTGAATCCTAAAGTACCATTGCCCCATACTTCTTTCTGTGCTTAACTTTACTCCTGATTTTATCTAACTCTTCCCCCGCAGTGGTGCAGGGGGATAGGTGCATGAGGATTGAGGTCCATTCATCACATGTTGTCCCTGCTGTTCATTTCTCCTCAGGGGAGGAGTCCTCACACTCTTCTCCTGCTCCTGCATGGGGTCCCTCTCATGGGAGACAGTTTTTCATTAACTTCTCCAATATGAGTCCTGAGAAACTGCTTCCCATGGGTCCCTTTCACAGGGTGCAGTCCTTCAAAGTAAACTCTTCCAGCATGGGTCTCCTGTGGGCTCACAGGTCCTGCCAGAAAACCTGTTCTAGCATGGGCTCCTTTCTCAATGCACCCACAGGTCCTGCCAGGAGTCTACCACACAGCACAGGCTTCCTGCTGGGTCACACTTGCTCCAGTGAGGGGTCTTCCATGGGCTTCAGGAAGGCTATTTGCTCCATTTTTAACCTCCGTGGGCTGCAGGGGCATTCTAGCATGGGCTCCTTTCTCAATGCACCCACAGGTCCTGCCAGGAGTCTACCACACAGCACAGGCTGCCTGCTGGGTCACACTTGCTCCAGTGAGGGGGCTTCCATGGGCTTCAGGAAGGCTATTTGCTCCATTTTTAACCTCCGTGGGCTGCAGGGGCACAGCTCCTTCACCATGGTCTGCACCACAGGCTGCAGAACAATCTCTGTTCTGGGGGTGGAGCGCCTCTTCCTCTGCCTCCTCCTCCTCCTCGTTCTTCTTCACTGACCGTGGTGTCTGTGTAGTTGTTGCTCTCACATTCTTGCTTCCCTCTCCAGCTGCAATTTTGTAGGGTTTTTTTTTCCCCTTCTTAAATATGTTATCCCAGTGGTGCTGCTGCCACCACTGAAGAGCTTGGCCTTTTCACAGAAGCCACCCCTGGACTCCCCTTGGAACCCAAACCTTGCCACACAAAGCAAATCCTTTTGCTAAGCTATAAAAGTAGGCCCTTCTCTTTGGCCTCCATGAGTGACTTTTTAATTGTTCTCCTTCAAGGCTTTTTTTTTTCAATGTTGTTAAATGGAAAGGTTATGTTTAATCTTCTAGATAAGGTCTCATCAGGGCCACATATGATAGCTTTTTAATTTTCTCCCTGACAACACCTCTTGCAGTGTGCCCTCTGTCTCTCTCATAGCCATGTCACTCACCTTGAGAGCAAAGAAAAGATTGAATCTGCCCAAACCCCAGCAGAGCACTCTGTATGGTGCTGTGTGGGAAAAATGCTATCTAAACTGGAGGAGATGGCTGTTAGTACAAATGCTTTGGGAGTGACTGAAGGAGATAACAAGAAACTGTGTTGAAAGAAGCTATAAGGCTGGAGGGAGGTTATTAGTGGAGTTCCTCAGGGACTGGCTTTGACATTGATCTTATTTATTATTTTCACTAATTACCAAAAAGTAGGATAAAAACAAGAATGTGCTAATGAAATTTGCTAATGGCTTGAAGTTGAAACTACATAAGAGACCAGGATTGACCTTGAATAGTGATGAATTGGAGATGGAAAGGAATTAGTATTAAAATAACAAGAAGTTGCATATTTGGAGGAAAAATAACAAGTATTTCTGGCATTTCTCATTCAGTGGAGCAACAAAAAGTTTGTGGAAGGCTTAGCTGTATAATATAGTCAGAGGGTGACGGCGTATCTTGTTTGAAGTGTAGAGAGGTCTGATCCTCCCACCACTGGAGGGAGACAAGGACCAATGAGAACAAACGTTGGTAAATGTCAGATGATGTGTGAATTCATGTGTAAGGGTGGAAAGCAAGTCTGACCCCTGTGAAGGATTGCATAGATCTGTTTGTCTTCAACTGCACCACCTCAAAATAGACAGTACACCACAGTTAATGCATGGGAAGGGAGGATGCAAGAGGCCTGTGCAGAGCTGCTGTTTTATTTGGGGCACATGGGTTGTTTTGAGATAGTTACTTTAATGAAAAAAAAAAAAAAAGAAAGAAAACCCAAATACAAGCCCAAGTAAACTAATTGGTAAATGCAGTTGTCCTGAATCAAAACAGTCCTGAGGATGGTGATGGAAGCTTCTCTAAATAGCTGTTCTTACTCTGAACAGCTGTTCTTAATCTGTGCTTCCTGGGAAACTACAGTCAGATTATTTTAAATATACTTTAATTGTAGTGGAATTGTTTCATATTAATTGTTCTGGTATTGCTGTTTACAGCAACTGTATTACTGTTTACCAAATTGGTACTATTGCATTTCTACTAAGAGGCCAATTTATTTTTACATATTTTTAACAGAAGATAAAGAAACTGCAGACAAGCCAACAAGAGTCCATTAAAGATAAAGCACATGTACAGTCATGAATGGAGAGATATCTTAACAATGACATTAGAATAGAAGGAGAGGCAATATTTGCAAAGAAAAGAGGATAATCACTTAATCCTGTTCTTTGCTCCCAACCAACATGGAACATTAGACAGTAACAAGACTGGGAGATTGCAGCTCCAGTGATTGTTTTCTAAATGTGGGAAACACCAGTTAAAGGAATAAGAATAGATTAGACAGGTCCTAATGTAATGATGACTCACTGCTCTTTCCCATGCTCTTAATCTGAATGTCCTGTCTCCACTGCAGGAAATGTTGTACAGGCAACACTGCTTTTCTAGCTAGCATGTACAATACTTGGTCACGCATATCTGTGGTGGAATTTCATAGTCTATTTCAAAAGGTAAGATTGGAGGCAATTGCATCATATCAAGAAGTTTCTATGCAGTTTGTAAACCAACTTTTCCCTCTTGCTTGTAAGAACATTACTTTCTGTTCTTTTTTTTTCCTTTTTTTTTTTCTTTTTGTTTGGGGGTTTTTTTTGGTGTTTTTTTCTTTTTTTTTTTTTTTCCTATTATGGTGTCTTTTTTGTGCCAGTGTCCTTATTTAAATCAAGTTTCTCCTCTTTGTTGTAAAGCTCCTGGGGACTTACATGAACACTTGGCTGTTTTGGTAGAAGTCTCGGTGGTGCTATAGCAAGCACGTTCACAGGATTTAGCACCTTTTGATGCAATTTAGCTCTGGTGATACTTAAGCTACTGTTTCACCTGAAGTCTGCAGTTCTTTTACTCCCTCATGAATATGTTAATGAATTATTTCACACTCTTTAAAAAATATATCTTTGCAGTCACAGAGCCAACTTGGCATCTTGGGGTGGTATTTAAATAACTTCATGGAAAATGTATCAGTCTAGTTTTTTTTAAAAAAAAGCATCGTGAATAAATTCAGTGTGGCACGAATCTGGCAGCTGCATTGCAAAAAATATTCAGTGCAAGTAAATTATGTATTTTTTTGTTGTTAAAATAGTTCAGAAAATATATTTTCAAATGTTATTTTAATTACTACCTTTATTCTACTGCTTCTAAATAAGCTTTCTACTTGGCAATTTACTACCTGAAATCTGATATTCTAAATGATTCCTTGTTTCCTAATGTAAAATGTATCTTTTATGATCACTCCCATATTCTAATTTTTTTTCTGTCAATCAAATTGGTATTTCAGCCTGTTTGTTTCTTTATACCCATAAAGACACAGGTGCATAATATTACTATCATTTTCATCATGTTGTATCTTTTCTCAGTGTTTTTCATGTATGGATATTGCTGTAGTGATTATCTGTCCTCCACTTTATTTATGATTGGAATTATTTTTATTCTACATAATTTCTGGATATGCTTTCAGACTAATAAGTACTGCATTGTTTTAAAGTTCATTTAAAAACATATTCTCTATATAAATTAGAGTATATTAGCACTGAATGTACTAAGAGTTAGAAGTGTTTTTCGTATTTGTAGTTTCTGCTATTTTTGTGAGCTATTAGAAACCTCATTAAAAAGCATGACAATAAGACCCATACAACCTACTTTCCAGATCAAAGTAGTTCAAAGAAATCTAGATATGCATATATATTTTCATTAATATTGTATTTTTACCAAAGCCTGCTCTGGTTATTAGGCATTTTTTTAAAATTTTTATCAGTGAGTTTGAACAAGAGTTTTGATTTTACAGTGCTTTAAGCATGCTGGGGTTTTTCAGGTAAACAAATACAAGTCCATATTTTGATTTGAGGGTACTTATTGCAACTCCTATGACCACTGAACTTGAGTATTGCATACTATCAGAACATGTGGGGAAAAGAACAACAGTTCTATCAATTGATACGAGAGGATACTGGAGAAATGGATAGCAGAGAAACTGACGCTTTGGGGAGCCTGGCTTTGGAGAAATGCTGTGATTTACCTAGGATGACTTGCAAGTCCTTGGCAGAACAGGACTCCCAGGTACTGGGATAATGCGCTGACTCCTCTCTCCAGTCTCTGTGCCCTAAATGCATCCTATCTCTTCCTATCAGCGCCTTGATAATGAGATTTCTGTTACTGCAGCTGTTGTTGGCTGTGTATTTTTTCAGCTTCATTGAAATGCAGGATGGGGAAGAGGGGTATATTCCCTCCTATTCCAGATTACTTATGGCCTCAGTGGACCTGTAGGTAATGGAAGGAAAAGTACTGTAATGCAGACTGTAGAAAAGAATTAAGTCTAAACTGTAATGTTCAAGTGTCAGGATGAATACTTCTCCATCCTTAAAATAAAGAAGATTTGCATAAAAACAAAACTTTGGTCTCTTTCTGTGGAAAAAAAATAATAGGTTTTAGGTCCTAGTCATAAAGCGGATGAGGAATATTCACAAGCATCTGTTACTCCTTTTCCTGTGTGCGCACTCAAGAGCGCAAAGGATTTGGTTCACTTGGGTGAAAATGCACTCAAGAGTTTCAAAACTTCAGAAAAATAATTTATAATGTGCCTTTGCACTGCAGCAGATTGTGTTTGGGTCTCTTAATATTTGTATTTTAGATGCTTGGAACATCAAGGGAAGAGGGTTGAGTATGGCACCAGAGAGTTTGCTGTTGACTTGTGCTAGCCCCAGTAAGTCATTTAGACAGATGGGATGTGAGACTCAGGTTGTAACTTCAATGTGGGATTATAACTGAGCCCTCCAGGGACCTAGAAGTGTTTTTGTTGTGGTTGTAAATGTAATGTGGTAGACGTTCCTTGGTGAATTGTTTAGGGTTTAAGCTCTTCCTAAAACGGGCTGGGACAGAAATTTGCATTGTGACTTTGTGTTGTGAATCCCTCATGTCTCTCAGTTATGAATAGACTTCTGCTGAGCACTTTGCCTTGAGGTGTCTTTAGCACTGGTTTGCCCACCTGTGGAATAAAAATTCTTTTTTAATGCTTGGAACATATTAATTTCAAAAGGAGTTTTCCTTGCATATAGATTCCAGAAAAAAACTGATCAACTAGAATTTAAAGAGAACTTAATTTTCAAGTACAATAAGAGCTGTAGTCTTGGACTGGGGCATGAATAGCTTTATATTTAGATGCTTGGGAAAAAAAAGAATTATGCTGTTATGTGTTTGCTTGTCTTGCTTTAGTGCAAACCACTTTAATTCTGTTGTTGTTGAGTTGAAAATTGTCACTATGGAAGAGTCGTGAGAGATTTGGATATTTTGGATCTTGGTGAGTCCAACCAGATTCTTATATTTAGTCAAACAAGAGCTCAGCCCATCTATGGTTCAAAACAGCAGGTTGTGAGTCAACCCCAGTCAGATGTTCACTGTGTTGGTGAGGGGTTGTGGCCGAGGGACTGATTTTTGTTTGAAAAACTAACTCTATATTCTAAGAATGCACAGAGAGACAATGCCTGTGAGCAATAATTTCATATTTAATTCCTTTGTTTCTAATACTTTATCCTCAATAAACAACGACCATAATTACAATGCTTCTCTAGTATAGTTTAGCTTTTGTAAACCAAATTGTTGCAGGGAAGGGTATCCTACTGGGCTGAGATGGAATCTGTTGTATGTGGGAGAGGATGCCAGATACATTGGCCCAGCCTGAAGGGATGGTGAATATTTGCACACTGCCAAAAGTCTCAGTTCATTTTGAGAGTTCCACAGTTCAAGAATCAATTGGATTTGCATATCCCAAAAGTTCAGGAATTGATTTCCTAAATGGTGATATTCAGGGCATAATGATCATGTCTGCCTGTTATTATATGATCAAATATATTCCATGGAGGGTGAATTATTTAATCTCTGTGGAAACATGGAATTTTCATGATGCATTAGGATTGCAATGGACACTTTTTTTTTGCAAAGGAATAAAATTATTCTGTCTTCTAAACATATGATCTGTGATGCCTTGAAGGCTGCTTGGAGAGGTAGATAATTAGCTACCCCACTGCCTAGAGAAATAGCTTGGAGATTTTTAGAAGCCTTATGCAAATGGTTTGGGATATTATACAAAATTAGTTTCAGTTAGGCTCAAATTTATCTAATTTAATTTAATTATTGGGAAAAGTAAATCTTTGAGAAAAGAAAGGAGAATACAGAGTGAGAAAATACATTGGAATATGAACTTCAACAATTAGATAGTGATGGATTTATAGCTGCCATTCACTTCGTAGGTGTTCACCTTTAAGGCATCTGTAATGACTTTCTTTTATAAGACTCTAACAAAATTAATACCCTAGACCACAGGTGAAATAATTACTTAATGGAATTAAACCCTACTGCTGAATATGTCTGTATCCTATTTTAGCGAACTGTGAACTCAGCTGGTAAATCTACAGCCTTCAGGGAAGTTGAACTCCCAGCTCATTCTGCACATTGTGCTTGAAGTTTCAGGGAGTCTCTGGCATGGAGAAGACAGTTTTCTGAAGAGGAAATTTGACAGTTTTACCAGGCCTGCGTATTCATATGTGCATGAACTGTGGTGGTCTGTTTTATGCCTGTATGATGTCTCCAGCAGCCTTTCATTCTCTGTCTTGCTTATGGGTGAATCGAATTTCTTCTTAATCCAGGGAAGATGGTCAGGCGATTAGAGGAGCAGGTGGTGCACAGCTGATTGCTGGTGGCTAGCTGCTAGCTGCCTCTTCAACCTTTGGGGCCCAGGCAGAGAGCAACGAGGAAAAGGAAATATATTGGAAGCTGCTCAGGCCTTGCAGCTTGGCTGGTGGTTCGGTGTCTGAACTGAGACCAGAGAAGCTGTGAACTGGCAGCCTGAGGTAGGAGGGAAGGCTGCCAAAGCAGGACTGTACCAACAGGGATGAGTTTCTTCCATGGAGAATAGTAGGAGGTATACCGCATGTTGGGGTGATGTGGATAAGTCAGCAGTGTGTATAAATGAGGAAAGAAGTGCAGACAAACGGGGTTATCACGGATAGACCTCTGATGATTCCATCAGAGCATGTAAGATTTATACCTACTCTTCATGAACTAAATTTCTACAATTTCAGTGAGCTTGTGTTCTCTTTCAATATGCAGAATGACTTTGCAGGGCTATTTGAACAGCTTCTGTTGTGATTTGACCACTGTAAGAGCAAATTCTTTGAGCAGCCTTGAGTATGTGTTTTTGTGAAGAGCTTCCTCAGGCTTCCTTCACTTACTGCTTTTGGAACATATGCTGTACATCCAGGATGTTTCCTTGTGAGCTCCTAATTTGCTTCTTGAGCAATATTTTGTGGACAGCTTCAAGAATATAATTTGAAGTTTGATTAACTACAGTAAAAGGTTTTCAATGAAAACTATTCTCTATATTTATCAGTAAAAGAGACATGTTACTTTGCAGGATGAAAACAGTTTAAGAAAAACTCAAAAGTAGATTGAAATATCCTAGATAATCATCCTAGCTTTAGGAATATATGTAGTACTTTATTACTACATTGATACATTGAGACTATAGTACTGAAGATAACAGGCACCATTTGTGACAGTTTGTTATAGAGCTCTGAACATAGGGTACTGTTGACCTGTACTTTTGAAAAGCAAGCTTGAAATACTGTCCTGGAATTCTGCCTGGGACTTTGCAGCTTGGTGAAAGAAATTTAGGAAGATATACTGCTGGGACTGAGAACTGTGGTGCTTTGATTTGGACATATTGGAATATGATCAAACGTGGATCCTAAAACAAAAAGGTTCTGTACATCTGCACATTTACAAGAAACTGTATTTTACAGAATTTACTTGCTTTTATTTTTGCATATTCAGGATGCTGTATTGTTTCCTTTGTGTATAGCAGTTTCTTGATGAGGACACTCTTGTTTTCAGTTCTCTGTCACTTGGAGAACTAGGCCAAATGAGTCAGTTGGAGAGAACAGCCAGGGAAAAGCAGAAATCCAGTTAGAAGCTAAATGACAAGTTAACAATCTGTTATAAACCAAACCAGAAAAAGGAACACTGACACAAGAAGTTAGCCAATACCTTCTGGGGCAGCAGAACTGTCTTTTTCTGCCCCAAACAATATTTCAGAACACAGGAAGATTGTTTGTATCTTGCCCATGCATACTGGATTTCTCTACACTTCTCTGGGATCTATTCTGGAGGTATTGCAAAAATAATAACTAAAAATATCAAAGAGCACTTTAGACTTTTTTTTATTGTTGCTGTTAAGCTTCAAGTGGGAGAAAGATTTTTTTTTTTTTTAAATTTTTTAAATAGATATTTGTTGCTCTTTGCTCACAATAAGCTGTTGAAACTTGAGACTATAACGTTTTCTTTACAAGAAATTAATTTTTCTATTTTACACCATTTTATTGTTACTATGATATTCCTCAGGAATGGCTCAAGAATTCCTTTTAGGAATGGCAGCTCCCCATAATGAATGCTGTTCTTAGCCAAAATCTATGATGTTGAGCAGAAGCTAAAGGTTAGGTCAAACATTGTGTTTTCTTCCCTTAATTTCCATTTGAACACCAGGGACATAATTTTTAAGGATAGCTTTCTAAAAGTGAGGAAGAACTTCTTTACTGTGTGAGTGACCATGCACCGGAACAGATTGCGCATAGAAGTTGTGGAGTCTCCCTCAGTGGAGATATTCAGGAAGTGTCTTGACAGAATCCTGTACCAGGTGCTCTAGGATGGCCTTGCTTGAGCAGGGAGGTTGGACCAGATGACCCACTGAGGTCCCTTCAGCCTGACCTGTTCTGTGACTTAGGTTTCCTACATACTGATCTGACCTCATCTCTGATAATCTGACTCATTTGTGTCATGTAGCAGTATCTTAATGACAAGATATTTTGAAACCTCTGAATACCTATTATGTAATGAATGACCTTCTTTTTAGTCCTTGAATATGCAAATGTTCATAAATTCTCCTTTCTGGATTTTCTTCATGTTTGCAGGGTGGTTTTAAAACTAGAAACGAAATGCAAAACTTAATGTGAAGCCCCTACTTTTTGATCTGGTTTTGGCCATTGATACTTGTATCTCTTTGAACCAGGTCGACCAAGTTCTCAGAGAAAAGTATCACACCTGAAATAGCTCAGCTACCTCAGATGGCATAAAATCAGCAGGATGGCTTCTGAGACGGTGTTAGAAACAGAAAAGTTTTAATAAAAGGCAAAATAACAAATCTCTATGCAGAGAAAAAACTGAGCCAGGGCAAGAGGTTCTTTCCCTGCTAAAAACACTTCACAAAAGTGATTACTTCTTTTGTTCTCTTCTTTTTCTAATAAATTGCTTAGGTGGGACTTTTTTGGCTTCTGTCCAATTGGCTATCCTTAAGTTTGAGGTGAAGTCCCCAAGATCCTATGAGGTGTCTTTTAACCAAATTAAGGAGAGAAACTTCTGGGCTTCTTTCCTTTTTGAGGAGACAAAGGGTAACTTGTTCACTCTGTCAGCAGGGGGGTACATTCCTACAGGCCGTTATTGGTAACTCAGAGGTAACTTTTTAAACCCAGCTTTAAATTGTTAAAGCATGGAAAAATGGTTTCAAGTTAAAAACTCGATATTACTGGTACAATTGGACCTGAAAGTGAATCTAGTACTTGCAAGACCTCCGCTGCAGGAAATGGAGAGAAACATGGCTTTTTTTTCCCCCACAAAACCATAATTTTTGTGATTTTTATCTCCCAGTTTAGAATGATAAATAAATCTTCTTTCAGCAAAGAATGAAAACATTATTCTTGCACACAGATATGTTCTGAAATGCTTTGCTAGTTATGGACAGACCTCATGTGCTTAAACTTGAAGAGAAATTTCTCAGTATTTGTGATAGCAACAGTGCCAGTAAAAATACAGACACAGGAATGCATGCTGTTTGGCTCAAAGGCAAGAAGGAAATAGTGTTCTGCAAGCATCCAGAGGGAGAATATTTGGGATTTTTCAAAACATAGGAAAACACTGGCTAAAGTCAAATTAGCTGTTAGATAGCAATGAATGGTCCTCTGCAAGCCAACATTCTTTGCCTTTAAAAAAAGCAAAGGAAGATCTTCTCTAGTTAATATACCATGACTTTAAAAAACATCAAGTGTTCTTTTCCTTCAAGGCACATATTGACTTGCTAACCTTCTTCTAATCTGTCTTAATCATTGTCAATATTTACCTCTTCATGCAATAAATACCGGGAAGTGAAAAGAAGCCAATTTCATCTCTGTTTTTGAGCTTGTGCCATTTCTTTGCCCATTTCAGTGAAATTCATATACAGCTTGAGAAGAAAAATTAAACTCTTTATGGAACTGCTGCTATGAAGTTTATAGTAATAATCTTGAACTGTTTAGACCTCTGGCTATAAGAAGAACTCACATTTCTATAGACCTAAAATAATATTTGATACTTTTGACTCTTTTTAGGTATTTCTAGGCAAACTGAATATAGTATTGCTATACTTCTAACCAGTTGAATTCCTTATCAAATTAAGTGTATTATACAATTTATAATAAAAAAGATGGCTGGTTCATGAAATGATCACAAAGTATCCTGTGCAAGCATGTATTTCTCTAAAGACTAAATGATTATGAGCATATTTTTTTAAAAGAAAATGTTTGCATCTGTTCAGAGTACTGATCTGTTAGGATGCATTCTGCTACAGTTGTCTGTTTTGGAACTCCTGGCAAAACTACTAATTTTGTTTGTCATTGACTTCAATGTCCCATTATGTTGCTGACTGGGGTGACAGGAAGGGGGCCTTTTGTGGGGTCAAAACCCAGCCTAAGCCCCTTGAACCCTATACAGATACTGAATCAAGCAGAGCTGAGCTGCAGTATAGTGCTGAGGACAGTATTTCATGCCTCCCTTCTGGCACTGAGCACTCTTGAGTCAGATCTGTCTAATGCCTGCTCCCCATGAAATCTAACTATGTTGAACTGCTACTGCTGTCTCTTGAAGTTTAGAGGGTGTGGGAGCTGTTGAGACATGTGCTGCCTGCACAGAGCTCAACTCAGATGGTCTTCCTGGATGAACTTTTCTGTCCTCATTTAATCCTTAAACTTTTTTAACTAGTCTTCCAGATGTCTTGTGAAAATCTTAATTATTACAGCATTGTTGCTCAAGGTAAAACATTTATTCCTTGAAAAGTGCTTGCTTGATTGCAAACAATTTGGTTTTGATCTCAGATATAGTATGTGTGCATGGAGGGGAAAGTGCAGTTTAAAAGTACTTCCAGAAACAGAAGTACTGATATAACGTCATGCTGACTTTGGGAAAGTAGAATGTGAGAGGGAAGGAAAAGATTTGAAGCATGCAAGAATGACTATGGGGAAGAAAGGGGAGCTCAGACACTGTGGATGTCTGGTATCATAGAATTGTAGTGAATTGTCAGTGCTGAGTCACCCAGAGTGTGTCTTTGGTGCTGATTAGCAAACTGCTGCAGACAGGAATTACCATGAAAACCATTAAAATAGTGATATTTAATAGAGCTGGTTGCATATTTTCCAGCTGAATGTTTTTTCACTTAAAAAAATCAAAACATTTCCTGGGAAATTGCCCATTTCATTGAAAATTTTGGGCAGCAGATTGTTGGAACACCTTGTTTCCATTTGCACATCTTCAGGGCATGAAAGGTTAGATCACAAAAACTGTAGTTTCCTTTCTTCCCTGTTTGAGCCGGGAGGGATTTCCCACTGTACAAATTTTATGTGACCGAGGAATTGAGGGGAAAAATTTGGATTATCTGCACATGTGCAGAGCCATCATGAGTTTGAGAACTGAATTATGTCTTGGGAGAAAACCATGTTAAGATCCAGACCAAATTTGGCTGTATAAGTAGCCCTGTTAATTAGCACTATATCTGGACAGAGCTGCATTCCTTGATACTCATTAGTAGAAAATTGTAAAATAAATTATAAAACCCAAAGGGCATTAAATGTCTCTTACCTCAGATACTGAAAACAAGTACTGCAGAAGGAATAGGAACAGGCCATTCATGCTACTGCTTTCTCTTCCTCTGAAATTTCATCTTATTAAAAACCTTCCCTGTAGGATTATTGGGCTGAAATTATACATTAAAATGAAAACACAGTAGTTATTCTCTTGCCTACAAAATGAAATGGTTAGCATAACTGTATATTGTTTAGAAAAGTCAATTATACCTCAAATAAGGAGGAGAAAAAAATTTAGCAATGTCTTTTGAGACTAAGCCTCTGCTGAAATGTGTTGGATAAAAGAGCAGTGATGTAGCTGGGGGGTGCAGAGTATTTTGGTGTCTGCCTTTGTGAAGATTTGGGACTGATTGACTCAAACACCCTGTGAGAGTGGCAGTCCCATTATGTTTGTTGCAGGTTGACTGGTGCAATGTTTGTTGTTGAGGTTATCAGCATGTTCAATCAAAAAACTAATATGTTGCATTATTGCTTTGCTAGGTTTTAAGCCCTTTTCTCATTATAAGTATCGATCTTGATTAGAAGCTGTTCTCCAAATGTTTGGTTCCACTGACATGAAATGATTCTCATCATCTCTTCTACCAGAGGGAAGGCATCTTCATTCAGGTTAATTACTGGTGCCTGATGCTAAATGCAAACACCAGACCACTGCTCAAAGTGAAAATTCAAAAGTGGGGGAAAAAACCCTCAAAAGCAAAAACCAGCTGTTAAAATGTCTTTTCCTTCTGTATTCACCAGAATGGTGAGCTGTCCTTTGGCATTGCAACATGCCAAAGAAAATTGCATTAATACTGTTTTGAAGATATAAAATTTTCAGTTCTTTGTCAGTGAATGTGTGTTGTTCTCTCTTTCTACCAGAAGCAGGAGGAGGGCAAGTTAGTAGCAGACACAAGTGGGTATAGAAATACACGACAATAAGAACACAATAACTCAGTGCCAAAAGGAGGAGTGATGTAGAGTCATGTTTAATTTAGACAAAACCAGAAATCCTGCTATTGTAATCTAAAATATGTGGGTGGACCCCAGTGTCAATGATTGTGATGATGTGCACAGGCATAAAACTCCAATCAAAATTTGCAGGAAGATTTAGCCTTTTCCTACAGATAACTTGCTCAAAAATACTTAGAAAGGCATACGTATGTAAATGTATCCTCTATCCAGAGCTTTATTTATGATGATGCTTTGTCTATTGTAATTTTGTTGTGATAAAAGGAAACCTCTGGTAGGCTCAAAATGTCCTGATGTTCATCTATATACACGCTGCACCCCACACTTGTCCAGGCAAGTTTCAAAAAAGCCTAGGAATTGCATACCAGATGGACAGGAGGAAGCTTTTTAAGATTACCAGGGATGTGTGACCCAAAAATTTCCAGTTTTGTTTGGTTAAAAGTGTTCATAAGCTCTAGTAAACTGTCCCAATGACAAATGATCTTCATTTAACATTTGGGTTTTATTATTTTTCTGAAATGGTTTCGACTCAGAAATGTTTCTTGCTCTTAGATCTTGCTATAGACTTGTTTGCTGGATTGAGATCCTCCAACTGTAGGTTTCTTGCAGGTAGTTAGAAGTTAAGTTAGTCTTCTCAGTTAAATAAACTGATTTTCATTTTTAGCAGATCAAATATTTTTAAATGATTTTCATTGCTCTTCACCGAATTTTTCCACAGTATTTTACTAGGTCCAAAGTAAAACCTGAAATCTTTTATGAAAATGTTGAATGCTTCATGAACTCGGTTTCAAAAGAACCCTAAATTAAGCGGTTTGGTTTGTTGGTTGCCTGTGTGGAGGAGCCTCTTGTCAATATTTCCTCTCAGCAGACAAAGTCCAGGAAAAATATGGAGGCTTATTGTGGAGGCTAAATGCCTTGGCCATCTGTGCTCTGTTAAGGTTGAATCTGTGTATCTGCCACCAAACCAGCCATAGTCCAATGGTTGCCTACAAGCCACTTGTCAGATTGAAATTGGCCACAACTTCCCCAAGAGGAGGACAAGAGCCCATCCGTTTTCTGAACCACTTCAGTTTCCATGGTGGATTGGTTTTTTTCTTCTATTAAATTCAACATATTATGATAAATAGATTTTTGAGAAGTGGGAGAGGAACAGAGAAGGTTTCTCCAGCAGGGATCCTAAAGGGGGTTTACTGAAAAGTGTATCTGTCTTTTCAGGGGTTATATTTCTCCCTGTGCTTATAAGAACATGGGTTTAAGCCCAATAAAAATGGCGTAAGAGAAAGCTTCAGTCCCAGATATTTTAATGAGATAATTCCCCTTCTGTATTATTGCAGACTTGAGCTCTGCTGCTGCTCCAACTGAGCAACACCTTGTCCCAGCAGTGCTGTCTTTTGTTGCCCTTGGGAGGGAGTGTTCATCATGTAACCACTTACCAACAGGCGTGAGGGCTTTCATACATTAGATCAGAAAAGGGCTTTGGGTCCCTCAAAACAAAGTAAGAACTCCAAAGTTCTTTACTGATTGCTGTGTCTTGTGATCATAAAGGTTCTTGGGGCAAGTGTTATTTCTTTTTGTGTCAGGTGTCCAATTCATTACGTGGCTACTGTGATATTTGTAAGAGTAATCTGTGCAAAAAGCTAAAAGAACATTCATTTTTAATAACAGGAATTTATTTCAATCTAGCTTATACCTGTTCTCTAAAATACAATAAAATAACCCAAGTTGCATATGCATAATTTCAACTGTCTTCCATTGTTTATCCCTTGTCTGAGAAGCAGAAATTCTACAGCATGCATTTCAAACCTGCATAAACTTATTTACCTTACTTCACCACGAATTTAGCTAAAAGTAAGATAAACAAATACTGTCTTAAACTGAAATAATTTCTTTTTTACTGATATTCCAAATGAATTTAAACTGTCATCCTTGATTTGCTTTGTTCAACTCTAAATGGAGTTGGTCCTACAGAAAAATGTGAGATGATGATAAAGTCACTCAAATTCTTTAGGGATTTTTATTTCTTTTTAGAAAGTCTCATATATTAATGACGCAGATGGCCACTTTTAAGAGCCAGAATGTAATTGAACAGCATGGATGCTCTTAGGTTTGGTTATGTCAGAAACTAAATAGAGGTATACTTGTGTGCAGGTTCTGGCTGGGGTAGAGTTAATTTTCTTCACAGTGGTTGGTGTGGGGCTGTGTTTTGGATTTGTGCTGAACACAGGGTTGATAATGTAGAGAGGTTTTGTTAGTACTAAGCAGGGCTTGCACAGAGCCAAGGCCTTTTCTGCTTTCTATATGGCCACACTGGCTGGGAAGCTGGGGGGGAATGGGAGACTGGGAGGAGACACCGCCAGGAGGGCTGACCCAAACTGACCAAAGGGACATTGCAGGCCATGTGACATCATGCTCAGTATATAAACTGGAGGGAAGAAGGAGGAAGAGGGGGATGTTTGGAGTGATGGTGTTTGTCTTCCCAAGTCACTGCTGTGTGTGATGGGGCCCTGCTCTGCTGGAGATGGCTGAACACCTGCCTGCCCATGGGAAGCACTGAATGAATTCCTTGTTGTGATTTGCTTGTGTGCATGGCTTTTTCTCTCCCTATTAAATTGTCTTTATCTCAGTCCACAAGATTTCTGTCTTTTACACTTCTGATTCTCTCCCCAGTCCTGCTGGTGGGAGAGTGAGCGAGTGGCTGTGTGGGGCTTGGTTGCTTGCTGGGGTTAAATCACAACAGCTTGGAACACAAATAATGATAAAAAATGCACTTAAAATCTTCTGTTTTGAAAAATTTTCAGAGATATCCTCTACTCCTACCATCTTGAGTTCCCCTAGAGATAAACTCTAACAAGACAGGATAAACTTTTAAGGACACACCTCCTTCTTCAGTCTCAGTTGTCATTTATCTTGTCATTTGAAATGCTGCATGATAAATCACCTTGTGAAGATGCAATATTTGATGCTCTGCACCTCTCTGTTTTTATGATTTCAATAAAATTTGAAGGTTTTGCTGGGAATTGCTGTTCTTTAGTGAATTTTCTGATGTGTTTGGATTTCAAATATTTTAATTTTGTCAAGTTATATGTGACATTACCCTGGTTCTTGTGAATGACATTAAAATGATTGTTCTTAGGTAATGAAAATAATTCTATTCAAAGAATTTATTTTGGGGAAAGTTTAAAAAAAAAAGTAAAAAATCCCAACCCAAAGCAAACAAAAAATTGAAGGAACATTTGGCTTTTTTGGATATAGTTTCCACTATGGAGCATCAGAGTAATACTGAAGTGATCAGTTGTCAGTCATTACACCAATGACACTGTTTCTAATTTGATTTAGCTTCAGATTAATTGAAACAGGCAGTATTGATTGCCACTAAAAGAACTGGAAGTTATTTCATATGACAGAAGTCAAATGGGATGGTTTGGAAGATGAGTCCAACTCCTACACAGACATGTTTATTTTCTGTTTTGTATTTGCCCTTGAAGGAAAGAGCCATGTTTTGCATTTGTACAGAGATGCTTCATAGTTGAGCGTGTTATGCATGATCCAATCTGCTGCAGTTTACAAAAACTTTCTAGTCCTCGGTGATTCTTGGATGCCATCTTGAAAGATCATATATTTGAGCTATCATTTTTTTTCTTATCTCAGTATCTCTTTTACCTATGAAGCCTATACCTTCCTACTTTCACTGGAATTAATCACCTCATATTATGTCACTTGCTGCCTGCCAGAAATTTCAGTCAGAAATAATCAAGAACTGGTTTCTGGATCTTACTTAATAGATTGGGCAAAAAAGCATATAGCATTAGTACAGGTCAATGAACTGATATTGAAAAAATAGGAACATCACCTAACAACATAATTAATTTTATTTTGTTCAATGAATAGTTGCTTCATTTCTGGATCAAGCCTGAATTCCACATATGACAGCCAGGCAGTTCACTGATGCTTTTATCAGGCTGATCTTAAATGATGCTTTTCACTAGTTTTGTTTAGTGTTTGAATCTAAATAAGAAAAGGCTGAACTGGATTTCGCTTGCTTCCTGGAAATAAGGTCAAGGCATGCGTAGATGCAGGAAATTGAGCTACAGGATTTTAATGAAAAACTTTACCTACAGGGTTAATCTGTGCTAAGAAATTTAAAGTGGGAAGGAGGCTTTCATTTATTTGCCATACCAGTCTCTGCAGAAATAAGAACATATACATGTGCAGTAGCACTGCTTTATTCCCAAAGCACTGCTCAGGTGCTCAAGAAGATTCCTTGTAAGCCTTTGCACAACGCCACACGGTGACTCCCACTGGAAGAAAGGACCCTGGCATGTGTGCACACAATCTGCCAGCTCACTTGTTCCACCAGCTTTCCACCAAATTCTGGTTCTGGTTCCTACAGTACCTTCAGAGTGGGAGGAATGGCTCAAAATCCCATATTAATTTCTGTGAAGATATTTCATATTTAACTTCATATACTGCAGTCTTCAAGCAGTCTGAGCACTTTGAGTTTCAGTTAAGATGCCTATAGGGATGGTTTTTCCTGGATTGAAGTGTGGTCTAAAGCATCGTAATGTCCACGTAGAAGGAGCTTTTGTGCCAAATGAAAAATAAATCACTATGAATTGATATATATTCTGTAGCTGCTCCAACCTACCAGTCAGTGCTAGAAAAAGGTATCCTAGATTTTGGAAGGATACTGAGGGTTTACTAAGCAGTGGTCCCCTAAGGAGGAAGTTTTAATTTCTAGTAATGTGCTTTGTGGGGCTTGATACATGTTTTTTCCACTTCCTTGTTTCCAAACATGTTATGTTGATTTTCTAAGTTTCTTTTTAGGAGTCATCACAGTGATATTCATCACTGGATAGCCTGCACAGATGAACATGTAACTTCCTATTGTAGGCCAGATTTTAAGTAACGTTTTTGTCAAGTTTCAAAGCTTAGCAGCCCCCTAGATTGAAGAGGACTGAATCACTATTGTTCTCAAGCTGGCTGCAACGTGATGACCTCTCTTAAATTTGGAAGGGTGTTTTTCTGAAAACAAATTATTTCAATTTTTTAAAGGCAGGTTAAATTATGCTCCAGAATGTTTTCTGTAATCTCTGTCCTAGTAGCAAGCCACTCAAAACTCTGCTCTTCCCCCAGTCATTCTTGAATCTGTCTCAAAGTAGAATGTTTTTCTATATAATTTATTTTTTGATTTGGTTATATTAAGGGTCAAGTTGCATAATTAAAACCAGCATACTACTAAAGTTGTAATCACATACTCTTAACCCATGCTCCTTTCAAAGTAGAAGAAGTGTGCATGTCTTCCCACCAAGGTGTTGACAGATGAGCTGTAGCAGTTGAAGTTACTTCTCCCAGGTGTCCATGCTTTCTGTGAGGAGAGTTGGAGAGACAGAATGTGTCTGTGAGCCTCAGGCTGTTCAGCACGAGTCTGGCAGCCCGGCTCCAACCCCTCAGAGGTGTAAAGCAAGCCATCAGGGTTTGCACTGAAGTGGGAGAATTGAGAATACATAACCTCTTGCTGACTCTGCAGGTAGTGTGGCAGCCTTTACAGCCATAGTTAACTGCTCTAGTGTCCTTCACTGCCATAGACAAGTATGGATCAGAGGCCTAGATTCTTTTCATGTATTTGAAGTTCCACCTGTCTTGAGAGGGTGCTCTGCCAGGACTTGGACCAAGGTCTTTGACATCCTCTCTTAGGTGATAGTGTTTCATTCTTGACAATTTTCATGGACACTTACACAATATTAAATTGGAAACTTCTATTAGTGCGCAGTGAAAGTTTCATAAGTGAGCAGAAGTTGGGGAGAAAGATAACTATCTTAGTATAATATCAATTTACCTACTTTTATAATTTTTCTAGATTGCTGGGAAGAGAGCTGTTGAGGATAGAAATGCACAAGGTGTGACAAACATGAAATGTATTAGTGTCATACATTGGGTTAATGAAGTAATGAAGCCTTATTTTTTATTTACTTATTTCTGTGTAGCTAAAACTTTCTCCCTTTAAAGGTGATTTCAAGGCTTTTTGCTTTACTAAATTTGTGTTTTGAATAGATTATTAAAGAATCTACCTTATATTTACTGAAATGTGGATGCTTTCTTCTTGACAAATCAGACTGAAATGCAAAGGTTGTGCTTCTAGTTGGCAATTTGCTGTCTAAAGGAAGCAAACTCTCTTAAAAACACTAAAGCTGGAAACAAGACATAAAACAAGAGATTAAAAAAAAAGCCCAAACCAAACCCCACCTACAGCTTCCCAAGACATAAACCCTCTTCTTTTTTCCTTCCCAAAGAATCTTTCGTCTTTAGTACCTGTTACTGCCTATTACTTTACTGTTTGCAAGCTGTGTGTTATCAGGAATCTTTCCCCCCTGCCTCTCACCAGTATATTTGGAAAAATGATCAAGATAATGTACTTAAAGGATTGAAAAGAATTCCAGTATAGAAAGTAGACAAACTTTCCTGTTTGAAGCTGCACATCTGCATCCTCTCCAGAGCTGGCTAGATCAGTGTTACTTTGAAAGACTCTTTTGCTGCAACCCCCTCTTCTTGCCTTTCAGATTATGTGCTTATTGTGACTCATGTCACAGTTCTTGATTGAGAGGTCTGTTTTGGTGATTACATGAGAGAAGTAGTCTAGAGCTCCTAATCCATTTAAATTGCTTGTAAATGACTCACCTATTTTGTCTCTTGCTTCTACTATTGTGTGGTGCCTTCTTACTCATATGTCAAGGTGAGCTATTTCCTTATGGACTAAGAATGGGCTCACATAATCCCACAAAGCATAAAAGTATAATGAGAGCATGGCATTTAAATAGCTACTGAAACTTTATTATGGATTTCCATTAGACAAACATCTCAATGACCAAATTTTTTCTTAATTCTCTTCTTCTGCATTATCATGCAATTGTATCAGATCCAGAGGACAGCTATTGACAGGAATTATGGGGCTGTCTTGATTTTCACAGTGGGACCTTCTGCAGTGAGTCTCTTGTCAAATTTTGTTTTCTAGTCCCTATTGTGTCTGGGCTGGTTGTTGGATGCCACAATATTTTTTGTGTTCTTCTATGGCATTAAGTCTTTTTGAGAGGAAGCTGACGTTCTTTCTCTGTGCTTGCTGAATGTGAAATTGTAGCAGTGGTAAAACAGTTTAGCTGAGATGATGCAGTGGGTTGAAGCCAGTGAAGTAGGGCATTTGTATTCCTTTTATAATCCTTTTCTGCCCTTTCTCTGTCCTTGTGCCCTACTCTTGGCTGGTATTCCTTGTAACAGGAATTTTTTAATCTGGATTTTTATGGCTTTACCATAAGCTAATTGAACACAATAAGTCAGAAGAAATATGGTCATTGCGTGTGTTGGGTTAGTTTCCTGTTGGATTGATGAAGTGAATTCTTTTCCCACAGAGCTATAAAAGCATTAAGAGTTGTGAATAATTGTCCAATAGGAAAAGTAGTAGAGGTATATTCCTTCCAAATCTCTTTCATCACTCTGTGTAACAGAGATCATGGCATTTTTTCTATTAACAATAGTGTCCTGGTTTAACTCCAGCTGCCACCTCAGCCCCACACAGCCGCTTGTTCTTTTTCTCCTGTAGGATGGGGGAGAGAACTGAAATGGCACAAGTGAGATACCCTTGAGATAAAGACAGTCCAACAGGTAAAGAAAAAGCCGTGTGTGCAAACGGAGTAAAACAAGGGATCCCTTCACCACTTCCCATGGGCCAGCACGTACTCAGCCATCCCCAGAAAAGCAGGGCTCCATCACATGTTACTTGGGAAGACAAATGCCATCACTCCAAATATGTCTCTCAGTTCCCTCTTTCCCTCAGCTTTGTATGCTGAGCATGATGCCAGCTGGGGTCAGCTGTCCTGGCTGACCCTTCCCAGTTTCCTGTGTATCCCCCAGCCCACTCACTGGCAGGGCTGTGTGAGAAGCAGAACAGGCCTTGGCTGTGTGCAAGCCCTGGTCATCAATAACAAAATGATTCCTGTGTTGTCAACACTGTTTCTGGCCCAAAAGCAAAATGAAACTTAGCCCCATACTATCTACTGTGGGGAAAATTACCTCTATCCCAGCCAAAACCAGCACAAAACCAAAGGTGCTCTCTTTTTGATGTTGTTGTTTGTTTCGGTGTTTGGTTTTTTAAAACTTTATTTTTATTTGGGTTGGGTTTTTTTCATTTGGCTTTATTTTTGTCAGTGTGCTTTTTTTTATCCAGTTTGTTAGCATCTAATCAGAGATGGGGTTTTATGTTCCCCTTTATGAACTACATGTCTTACCTTAGATAATTGCTTGTGCCTGTTATTAGCTGAGTAATAGAAGACCGTAACATTGATTTTAATAGTTCATTATACCCTGTGTGGACCTTGGGAGACTGAAAAAGGCTATGCTACTTGAGCATAAAAAAGAAAAAATATAAGTCAGTTTCATTGTATCAGATGAAAACTGCAAAGTATATATATATTTGCAGCATTAGGTAGTTGTTTTCTTAATGTAGCTTAAATTAATTTTACGTATAGTTCCCTGTATTAAGATTAAAATTTTATTTTGGATATGTTTTGATTCTTTTGATAACTTTGTTTTTATACCTTTGTTTTGAACAGATAGTAAGGAAGATCAAAGTTTCCTAAAGGGAAATTTAAAACATCATAACTGCATCTGAGTCAGCAGAACTTTTCAGTTTCCCATTTGCTTTTTTCCTGTGTTATAATGTAAAAGTTGATTCCAAAGGAAGATAGAAACACAGTTCTGCAACTATTAAAACAATTTATTAAATCTGTACATGATTCTCAGGCTCAGTCCTCTGATCTCTGGAACAGGCACATTCTCCCCATTTCTAGTGTCATTTGAGGCAACACTGGAGATGCTTGAGAATTATCAGGACTTGGCTCACCTCAACTAGAAAGAAGCTTGGAGTTGGTAAGCAGGAATATGACTCCATGTGTTAAGGCAACTGCTCTCAGGAACAGATGCAGCCTCTGCAGGAATGGGCAGGCTGACCAGCCCTAATCACATCAGCTGGCATGGGCACGGGATGCCCGTCTCTCCCCTGCCAAGCTCTGGCCAGCAGTATCCCTGGGGCCTCGGGATAAATCTTGCACTTGTTTAATACTATTGTCAATTTAATCCAAATTTAGGAACTCCTAATACACTCTAAAACTTGATATCTCTGCCCCAGGCTTTTCCAGGTAGATTATAACTGAATTTGTTAATCAGTGACAAAATATGTACTCTTTTTTTTTTGAGTTGTTTTGTAACTTAGAAGTAAATAAATAAAATTCACATCTTGATACTACCTTGATTTCTATTGACAAGTATACTTGTTAATGTATGCTTTAAAGACCTTTCCTTGTTTAAGGGCTAAAAGCTTAATAACTGAACCCAGAACTGTCTCCAGTGAATCAAACTCAATTTTTGTGAGCCTATTGAAAGCAATCTGCTCCAAAGAAGCTAATTAGAGAGAAGTGTCTGGATTTCCTGGGTGATACTGTCTATATGTTGTCATATATGCTATGCAATTCCTCCTGCAATTTTGGAAAATCATTTAGTTGTGTCTAGCTCACTTTCCCTTTTGCTGATGGTGGAAATCAAAATACATCCCCCTTCAAAATCTCAAGATGGACCTGATGTGATTCAATAGCAAGGATGCTCTGGTACTGGTAAAGTAACTTTACTAATAAAAATGGAACTGTCAGTTTGACCAGCTTCCTGTGGTTGAATTGATGACTATTGGCTGGCTTGGATGGCACAAAGTATGAGAAAGCCATATTAATTTATTTAAGGATACTTAGTTGATGCCAGTAATGTTCAAGCAAGCATGCTTTCCATCTGTGTTTTTATTTATATTTAAAGTCACATTTGTCTTACTCTGGTGGATTGTTTATTTTGAACTTCAGAGTAGTAGTTGAGCTATTGTTGTGTTTTATTCCATGCAGAATGGAAATGTTTCTTCTTTATATAAGGGTGACAGCATGACCTCAGACCCAGATGTAGATAACCTTGAATTTAGAAACAGGTGAACCAAAAGGTCTGATTTCTGGACTCAATCTGTCTTATGTAGGCCATGGATTTGCAGGTCTCAGTTTTGACAGCAGTTTCAAAATTATTAGCTTGCATACTGAAAACCTTATATTGTGGAAACTATGATAGCACATGTTACAATTTTGAACTTGCTTGATATCACTCAGGGGATGGGTCATGTGAACCCATGGTGGATCAGATCTGATGTGGAGTTCCCTGGAATCCGAGCCTGTTAAGGACACCATTTAAGTCTTTGGCTTCACATATATATACTTATATTTATACTGATAAATGTGTATAAGTGTTCCAGTATAAATGCTTGTCACCTACTCCTTGTACTCTTGGCCTGAGACCTGAAAAATGTCTACTTCTGTGAGGAATATTAAGGCTGTTGGCAATAATTGTGTTTACACATCCCTGCTAGATAAGGAAGTAGTTTTCTTTCAACAAGGGCTTGACTGTTTCAGAAGCTTTCCTAATTCTTCTTTGCCTTCCTTGCAGCTATGTTTTAAGATAATCCGATTCCTCTTCTAAGTCCCAAAACATTACAGCTAAAAATAGATGCTGAGAAACAGGGTTTTATTGTTTGTTGGTTTTCTTTAAAGAAAAAGGTAGCACAGAATATCCAGGGGGTAAAGGGAGAAATATTTCCAACATCGTCTTCTGCCTTCCCTTTGTATGAGGTAGTGAATGTGAAAATCCGAGTAATTAATCAATGTGAACTTTTCAGATTCATCATTGTTAATGTGCACCTGTGCCAAGCAACATTGTGCTGATTCTGGGCAGAAAATAATACATCATATTCATTAACTACCTCTGGCTTTTGTGCTTCATTTGCAGAGCAGCGTCCAGGGAGAAGCTGGGATTTTAGTTTGTGCTGAGCCAGTGTTGTGCAAATCGAGTAGAGACTTTAGCTAAAGATCTAAGCTCTGGGCTTTTATCCCTTTGTGGCTTAAACCTTTAACATGAATAGAAGCTGTACCTGAGCACTGGTGGTCATTTGCCCAGTCCTATGTACTGCACTGTTCTTGTGAATGTGTTTTTAAACAAGTTGAGTAGGTGGCAGCTTGCATATAACTAGGAAGACATTTAGTGGCATATAGTTTCAGAGTTTATCTTCCTTTAATATTTTGGAGATGAGTCTGGCTTCACAAGTGGTTACTGGAAGGAGAGGAGGTCTTGGAATATGCATGTGGAGTTGATGTATTTCCCCCTGATTTGTAAAGTGCCTGAGAATTCCTTCTGCCCAGTGGTTATTAACATCTGCTGACATGTCTCACTTGTGTTTGCTGTGATTGCATCTCTGCTTTCATTGCTGACTGGTGTATACAGTTGTTGGATTTATTTAGGTATCAGCCTTGTCTAAGCAAATGCTTATTTTTTTGGTATTAATTTTCCTGACAACATTTTGCATGTGTTAATTACGGATTAGAGGAAAAAAACCCATGAAACAGCTCAAACAAAAATTGACAAACTTCTGAAACATCTTTTGTTTTGTTTTGTTTTTTTTTTGTTCTTAATGTGTTGTCTGCTGCTCCAGATGTGGGAATATTATTTTACATCCTTTTGTGTCAAACAATTTAATAGGAAAAAAAGAATTGAGATTCTTCAAACAGTACTAATTACAAATTGCCCTAGAGAATGTTGAAAATAATGGAACATCCATGTACTGGCATCAATAATAGTAATATGTAATTATACAGTACTACTTATTTGTTGTGAAATAATGGGAATCCCTGCCAAATGTGGAAGAAATAATTGGAGGTTCTGAAAAATCAGCACAGTTTTCTGTTCAGAACTGCCATTTCATGCATTCATACAGAAGAAATTTTTTTGTTTGTTTTGAAGTTTCTCACAAGTAGAAATTCAGAATTTTGGTCTGCTTTTATACTCTGATAGCTGAAACAATCTTTTGTAGAATAAGACAGATGTTCATGTTCTATATATTCTTATGTTTGGATTATTATACTTCTGTCTAGATAACACAATCAAGGATTTTTAAGAGCTTTTATTCCAACAGTATGTATGACTACCAATTAACATTCAAATTCTCTGAATGTATGACAGGGTGTTTATTCACTTCTTTTTTGCCGTTGGAGTTTAGGCTGACTCAGGTATCTATTCACAACTGTGTTTAAAAATAGGTGAGAGATAGTGGGGTGTGACTGCCTGATAGAATTCATGAACTGCATATGGAGTGCAAATAAACAATAAAGATAAGGATTTAATAAATCCTGAAGAGAATCAAAGAAAATCCCTGTCTCCTGTAGCTCCGCTGCTTTTTAGTTGTCCACCTTATAAATTGTCTGTAGAGGCTGTCACACTGCTTTTCCCTACCTTGTATGTCGCAGCTGGCTTTTAACTACAGGCATTTGCAATGTCAGCAGCTCTATAAACTTGGCCAAGTGAAATATCCTAAGTGCTCTGTGTTTATATGCAGACTTGACTGTTACTGGTAAGCTGTAATGATGCACACCAAATGAAATTAAAGGAATCATTCTGGAACTTTATCCCTCTCCCTAAGCCCAAAATTACATATTCCAACCCTAGCCAAAGCCATCAAAAAGCAGCATAACAACTATAATAATTTCACATATGGATTGATAATATCGGCTATTGCTCTTGGTAGGACAGATAATTAACTGGAATGGCAATTTATGGTCTTGCCGACCTCATTTATGAAGCGCTGCTTGCCATTAAAATTAATAGGAGCTGAGGGGAATTGATGAACGTCAGAAAGTTCTGATGAATCTGGAACACCTTGTGCTGATACAGTACCACCCAAAGTATTTTACTAAACTTGTCACTCATCAGCATGTCAGTCATACTCATGATGGATATGCATTTTTGTTGACACTCCTGCTGCCTCACTGCAGCTATGGGAGGGTAAGAGATGGTTATGTCACAGAGTCATACAGTGAGAGATTACTGTGTTGATACGAACTTTGTAAGGATGTGAGGCATGCAGAAAAATAAATTATTCAACCATGTGTGTGATGTGTTTCATCCTATTTTTTTTTTTTTTTAAGAATGTCAAGAGTTACCTCTGATTGGCTCCATTGGTTAGTGCAGGCTGCTAACAGCACCAAGATTGTGGGTTTGATCTCCTCATAGGCCATTCATTTAAGAGCTAGACTTGAAGATCCTTGTAGGTCCCTTCCAATGCACAATATTCTGTGATTCTGGGATCATTGTTCCTTGGAGGATTCTTCCTCACAGAGGAAGGAAGGGAGAAGACGGAAGCCTCTGCTCTAGCCGATAGAACTAACACACTTGTGTTGGAAAGTGTCATCAGACTGGTGTCAAATTTGGGTTCTACCACTTTGTGCTGTTCTTTGTTTGATCCTACTGTAGACTGTAGCAGAGTTGGGAATAAACAGATTTGACCCAAGCTGAAGTGTTGTAGCTTGGGTAACCTAACATGGAAGCTGAGAGAAACAGGGTCTTGATGAAGCAGTGCACTACTGCCAATACCTGCTTCTGGGTGCTTCAGGACCCACTGGCTTTGGTAGAATATCTACCTCTTCCCAGCTCTGAGAAAGTTTAATTTCTTAAACTGTCTAGACTCCTCCCCTGTTGGACTAGACCAGTCAGCTGCATTCTATCATGGGTATGCACTGAGCCCATATGCTTAGTCTGTTATAATAAATTATTTAGATTAATGCTTGCTGTGTTTTGAGAGCTACTTCCTTTCCCTCTTCACCTTCCCCCCCAAGACATTTGCATTCCATTCTCTTGTGGTGTCCTAGGATTTAGCCACTGGGAATCAAAGTAAATTAACATAATGCAAAGGAATTGAGTACTGCAGTTTTAAAAAGAGTATCTTACCATAGGAACTCAAATTTCAGCTTTTTAGCATGCCTCAAGGTTCTTCATATCTTATCTGAACATGACCTTTTTAATGCGGCAGTGTTCCAGCAGTATTTTGTGCTGAGTCATTTTTCTTGCCCAGTTTTTCTTGCTAATTTCTCTTGCAATTCTTTACTTGTGGTTTTGACTGATTTTCCTAGTCAGAACAAAATGTTGCACCTAAACACAGACTGAATTTCTGCACAAGGTGACAAACTCCAAAACTGCCACCATAGGTTTTTTCCCACCTCTGTCCCTTGCAGGTCCTGGTGCTACTGATTTCATGAGATGAATCATTGTTTAAGATGCAGTCAGAATTCCAGATTTGAAGCCTTGATGGCTGTCAGATTGACTTTTATTCAGGTCAAAACCAGGCAGCTGGCTGGAATGCTGTGTAGCAGAGGAGTCGTAGAGCTAGTAATCAGTACAAATAACAAAGCAGAATATATAATTTTTTATAAACCTCACACTTCCCTCCTGCCCTGTGCAAAGACAACAGTATTGTCTCTTTTGTGTTGCTTAGTGTCCTTCCCTAGGATGCCTGACAACAACCCTCTGCATCCGTGCTACCCAGCAGCTTTTTGGCTCTGAAGAAACTTTGTGTGCACATCATTAGCTGTCACTTTGTGAAAGGGCTTTCAGAACTGTCGTCTAAAAGCTGAGGTTTTAACTACTACTCTTAACTGTCCTTACTTCACAGCTAAAAATGCCTTCACGGAAACAAAAAGTTACTGTATTAAAAATATTTTTTTTTTCTAAAGAAAGGGGAATTGAGATGCCATCTGTACTAATTCTGGCTCTCATTCAGCTCCGTTAAATGAATGCCAAATTAACAGCAGCACTTCTTCCTCCCTGCTTCCTTCTCATCCCATAGCACTCTTTCTAAGGTTCATCCAGAATCCTTGAGTAGGCAGGGAGTATCACCTCTGCAAAGACCTCAGTGGGAATTCTTCATTTATTTTGTGTTTATTCTCTGTGGCTGTTACAGCCTTAGTGTTTTTTTCCTGTGGTCTGACCTCCCTTCCCTGAAGGGAGGGCACAATTTTCCTGGGAAGGTTGGACAGAAAACTGTGTTTTCTGCTCTGATGCTTTTTTTAGTTACTGGTCTTCAGTACCATTGTCCCAGCTTTATGGGCATTCCTGGCACCGGTCTCCACATTTCCATTATTTCCAGCATCAACCCTTTTTTTTCCATAGATCTCTCCCTGGGCGAGTATCTTCACCTTCCTGATACCACGTTTTCATTTTAAGGCCCCACGTCTTGGCATGATATCTTTTTAGCTGGGAAAAACCTTCCAGTTTCTCCATTCTAAAAGGAGTATGTGCAGAAGCACAGCAGAGGAGCAGCCTCTGGGTTGATCTCATGTTTCTTTGTTAGCAGTCCATATTGGTTGCAGCTAGCAAGCATCAGACTCTTGCTTGAGAGTTCAGGAGGTTAGTTTTGGGCATTCACCCAGCACTGACACACAGTTTTCTCCTGCCTGTTCATGCTCATTATTTCAGCTCATTTTTGCAATGACTGCAGCTGTTTAAGTTTCTGTGCCCTCTTGGATGCTCCTCTGTTGGACTGTGTATCAAAAAAAACCCCAGAACCTAATGTTTTAAAGGCATATTTTTTATGTTTAATAATTTTGATTATGTATGTTAGTTTGGCATAGGACAGAAGGTGTTTTTGAGGTGGTGATAGAGTGGCCATGTAGAATGTATTATTTCTGCTGAGGTAGGCTGCCTCTGCTATGAAGACAAAATTTTGTTACAGTGTGTTTATTTCATGATTCTACTTATTGGTGCAGTGTTTTCCAAACTGTGGTTTACAAGGCTAACACAAAGCTGCTGGCTCATGTGAGTGCATACCATACAATCCTGACTAGCTCACATTGTTGCCTGTACCTTTTCCTATAGCAATAACATTAGCTAAAACTAATTAGCTCCTGAATACTTTAAAAATTCTCTGCTCTTTTTCCATTTGAATAAAACACTTCTATGTTTTGTTTTGGTTTTTTTTCCCAACTGATTTGGGGATAGGGTAGGGGAAAATATTTTGCTGTTTCTGTAGCAAAAGGCTTAAGTGGTACAAAGGAGAGTGGAGTAAAGCTCTGAATTCTCCCATGGAGGCTTGTTTCATAGCCTATTCCTATGACAGAAAATGTTTTGCTCCAGCTCTTGTGAAGTATGGTCTGGGTTTTGTGATCAGCATTGTCCCAAAGAAGCACAACTGTTTAGGAAATGTATAGATAGCAATTTGGTCTCCAGTGTAGCAGAGGCTCATCTGTTAATTGCTTTGAAGATTAAAGTCAAGACCTTGAACTGGCATCTGAAACTGCCTTTAGAGATAAGCCCCAGCTGTGAACTTCCCTCATCTCCTTCCGGAAGCCTTTGGTATTTAGAGGATAATAGATAAGCAGGATATCGAGGGCAGCATCTAACTGATGTATAAGATTTGTATTATGGAGACCTGAATTGTTATGGGGGCAAAGCCAATTGTCCCTGGGTAAGAGATCTAGGGAGGTCTCCAGAGAAGATGTCAGCAAAGAAGAAATGTGTGTATGTAAGACATATAGCCACCAGATAGCCACATGGAAGTGACAAATCAATCAAGTATTGATAACATCCACTACATTTATAACAGCCACTCCAGTTTGCTGATTGAATTGATAAGATTTTTTTTTTTTCTTGTATATTAAAAATAATCTAAAGGAATGTCTTCTAAGGTGGGTGTCTCACTTTCTCTCACTTGGTATTGCACCACTCTGCTGACTTCCCTGACTTCCTGTTTCCTCTCCCCAAGCCAATTTGGACTGAGTTGAAATCCTTTGCCTAATGAAGTGAAACATTTTATGCTGCAGTTGTTTAACCATTTCGTCATAACCTCTTTTTTTTTCAAGACAGTTTCATTTCAAAATGTTTCTTTTTTTTCATGTTAAAAATGTTGAAGAAAAATGCTTCTGGCAAGTTAAACAATTTGTTTAGAGATCTTTAGAAATAACTGAATTCCCTGGTACCTTTGGTTCCATCACTCAAAATCTCATTCCTCATCAAGAGCAGCTTCATCAGTCAAGTATGATGCAAGCAAATAGGGATGTTTTCAGAGATACTCTACTGTCAGCATGTCAAAGGCTGTTTTGAATACAATGCTTGTTAAGAGAGCCCTGTGGATGGCATTTGTTTTTATGGTGTTTGAGAGCAGTCCCTAAAAGGAATAGTTGTTGCACTTGGCCACCTAAAGGGACAAAGCTGCAGACACTTCCAGCACCGTGGAGTCTGTAGCATGTTGCTAAATGGTGGAAAATTAAGATGCCATGAGAAAAATAGTGACAACAAATTTAATTAGGAGGGGATATATTTCAGAAGAAAATAAAGAATTGAAGGGTGAGGGAGATGGAGGTGAGCAGTAAAGAATAATCAAGTAATTGGCAAAATCTAAAAGAAAAATTAATTAAGATGCTGCATAGCTGGTAAACGGAGATGAATAAATAATCATCATTGAGAAGTCTGAAAAAATAAGAAATACAATTAAAAAAACCTCTGCCAAAACAAAACCAAAAGCCTCAGTCTATTTTGGCTGTTTCTACTCCTATCTAGTTCCTTCCTAGATTTCTTTTTCTAGGATTGCCTTTCTTGAACTTCACTTTTCCTTTTAACACTGGTGAAGTAGTCCAGTGTGGGATATGATCTGCCTGCCTCATGGGTTTGGGTAATAGTCTCTTGCACTCTTTGCACCGCCTGGCCTGGGACATCAAACAGTGGAGTTATCCTTCTTGGGGCTTCCTTGCTTGGTTTTATGTCCTAATGACATCAAACAGTGGAGTTTCTTCTTGGGGCTTCCTTGCTTGGCTTTATGTCCTAATGTAACTACCAGCATTGCTCAGCTTGGAGAAGAGCAGGAGCCCAAGGGAAAACCCTTCAGACAGCCACAGGCCCTTCCAATTTACAGCCAAGGGTGAAGGTATTAGGGAGATGTGGAAATAGCTTTGGGGTCCTGAGTTTGTTTCAGGAGATCATTTGGGCACCTGGTGAGGGTAAAATGAGCCTTTCCACCCTTCCAGGTAGAAGGAGGGAAAGACAGGAGGAGTAAGAAAAAGAATGGACTTAAGTTTCAGGGCTCTTAACCAGCTGCTGGGGAGCTTTCTGAAAATGATGTTGGGAAAGATAAGTGTTTCCCTTTTGCTCAATGAACAAAACTTTCTGTTCTTTCTTTCTCTCTCTCTCTTCCCTGCCCCCTCATTCCCACTGCTTATTGTGCTATATAAAGTAGATGTAGTTCTCTGCTGCATCCTAGCTCTGCAGCTGGTGCTCTATTTTGAGAAGTGAGATGAAAAGAAGAGTGAAAAGAAGATACTATGATTTGGTTCAATTTGCAACCCCTCTTACCAGCTCAACTGGGCTTTCCAAATCAGGAATGGGCCCTTCCTTCTTTTTTCTTAATTTTTTATTAGTTCATGTGGCTGTAAATAGAAATCCTTTTTTACTTATTAATTTTTTATTTTATTAGATGCAAACATACTGACCCTGTAGGCAACGGCTATCCTGCGACATGAACCGAGCACAAATGGAATTCTGATTAACTTCAGGAAGCTACAGATAACATAAAGCTTGGTATTTGTTTTCTTTGTAGCAGAGTCTCACTACCAAGCACTTGTATAAATCGTTTATGTGAAGAGGAATACAGGGCAACCTTACAGAGTGTGGTAATGCTTCTTTGCCCAGTTTTTATCATGAGAATATCCTAAAAGTTAAGTTTCAGTAAACACTGCTTGCATTTAGGAGAGGTGTAAGAGTGGTCTTTCACACAGGGATCTGCTGGGTATGTTAAAATTGTCACTTCTGCAGAAGCAATTGGTATTCCCTCATTTATTGGCAAAAATAAGTCTCCTCAGCATAGACATGCGTAACATCTGAACTGATGGCCTGATGTGAGAGAAAGACTCAGTTGTCTAAGATGTCTTAGTTTCCATGCTATTAGTGTTTATCTTTGTATTAATTCTGATTTATCTTATTTTTGAAAGGTAAAATGAGCTTTTTTTGTGTGTGTGAAGAAAAATACTATTTCTACCTGAGCCCATGCCAATGAAATGTGTTTTTTGTCTCTACACAAAATTATGATACACAAAAGATCTTGAATAGTCCAACTCCAAATGCCACATATTGTACTCTTACAATAATCTCCCCACAGAACCTGTAAGAGCAAGGCATCCTAGGGAAAATATATGCAATATGATAGCCTCTCTGCATTTCAGACACACTTGAATAAGGAAAATCTTTGTAGATGCTGTGAACATGCTTCTGCAATCAATATATATGGGTATCCTTAGCAAATTTGTTATGGAAGTCAGATGCTGAAAAAAGTTTTCAAATATTTCAGACAACAGCAGGTTTAAAGAAATATAAGAGGCATAATTTTTGGAGGGGTGTGATGGGTGTCTGAGCTAAATTTGGACCAGATCAATTTACAGATAATCATAATTTAAGTGATAATTTTACAGTCATCTTTGAAAGTTGCAGCTTCAAGCTTCAGTGCATGATGTCTTGTCACGATTTCTTTAGTACAAAAGTAACTGTGGGCATGCGGCTAATCATAAATTTTCAATTAGGGAAACATATTTGTGACTTCTTTTAATCAAAAATGTATTTCTAAATAGCACAGTGTTGTATTTTAAAAATAAAAATTGAATACAAGTTATTGACTGGGTAGATACTCAAAGGATTGGCATTGATCTTACATTGATCATAGAGGTATACAAACCAACAACCTCTTTCTAGTTTGAGCAAAACTGCTATGCCAGTTGAAGTTTTCCCTCACGGTGGGAAGACAATGGGTGGCGGGTGGTGATCTTTTAACCACACATTGTGGATTCTTTGTTGGGCCAGGTCTTGAGGTGTTTTTAGCACCTGCATCTCTCATTGACTTATGAGAGATCAGTAGGTAATACAGTAATCTGCAGTATCAACCTGTTGGAACTGAGAAGGGTTTAGTGAAATATCCTTTGAAATCGCTTTTGAAGGCTTTTTTAGAAGGCTTAAAATACTTGTTATAGATAGCCTGTGACATTCCCATCCATCTTGTTTGTAATCAAAATAAATTAAGAACTGTAAACAAAGCAAGAACATTCAAAGATAATGACTCAATAATATTGCACTGATTTTTCTCTTCTATTCCTTTCTGTCTTCAGGCTACAAAGCTGGAATTTACTTAAAAGTGAGCAAGTGTTTAAAAATGAAATAAATTTTAACAAAAGTATTTTTGTTTTGGAAACAACAATGGCAGTATATTGGAGGGAAATAGCTTTATTCTGAACTGATTAGAGGGAACCTGAAGTTTATCCTACTCTATAAAAATCCTGGAGGTTAATTACAGGTGTAAATGTTGCATTAATTTTGCCCTTCCCAAAGACGTTTGAAAGTGTGATTCTGACTAATGCTTATCTACAATCTTGGGCCAGTTTCTGCCAACATAAATTTGCACAGATGCATTGATTACAGGAGTGTCAGCAGCGTAAAGAGTGCCCAAAATTTGTAGGCCATTGTGAATGATACTGCTAAAATAAAATTATAATTAAATTTAAAAATTACTTATTATTTAAGCAAAGCAAAGAAAAAGAATCATTCTGTCTCAGCTTGCTAGAAATTTGCAATGTAGTAGTCACCCAAGTCAACCCCCAACTTTCTTAGTTTTATAACCAAATGTTTGGATGCTCTCCAAACATTGTTGGAAGTTGTTTGATCTACACCATTGAACTGGAAGATCTGGATATTATAAAAGTCTCTGGTTTTATTGAGTGTTGAGTCTAAGCACTAAAATGAGAAGGTAAAAAATTTAATATGAAAGGCAAGACAAGTTTGCTGCTCTTAGGTATCAAATAAGCTGTTTTTGAGCTAGAATTTGAGTGATTTCTTGTCTGAAGGAGCAGAACAGATGTAACAAATGTACCTTGCATTGTTTCTGAGTTGATGACATTAGTCTGTTTTGAAAGAGAGAGGACGAAAATATTGACAATTGGTTTCTTGCTTAAAATTTGGGCCATATCAATTCATACTAGAAATTCTAATTCACCAACTACCACCAGATGTTTAAAGATTACTATCTATTACCATTTCCTATAATGATGCTCACTATTTCAGTCTAGTTCTTTAAGCAATCACTTTTTCTAGTGCCTTTAATTAACTGGCATTCTAAGGTTTTGATTATCCATACCTGATTTCACGTAAAATTTTTTATTTTCTCATTCTCCTTAGAAATTAGCTCTAGACTGTTTCACTCAGGAGTCAGAATTGAGAGGGGTGATCTGCACGCCTCACTGAATACTGTGCTTTATGCTCTGTCTGAAAATCTACCTTGCGCTAATTGCATAAGGCTGAAGAGGAGTTATGATGAATTGCTTTGTTGAAGAGTGTCTTAGTAGGCTCAGATTAATTTTTCAGGATGATTTCTGAATATTATATGGGACCCTTGGTGAGAACAAGAGAAAGTCTCAAAATGAGTCTTCCCTGATCAAATCATGCAGTAGCCTGGCTATCTAACAAGATGACATGTGAGACTGACTCTGGAGAGGACAAGCCCTCAAGAGAGCATCAGTGCTGGAATTGTAGGACTTAAACACAGGCAGCATGATATAACCTGAGCATATAGGTACAGTAGGTGAGGAAGACTTTTTCTTTTTTATAGCTTAGACTTTTCAGGTCCCCATCCAGTTTTCAGTACTTTGGGTGGGTTGATGAGCAAGGTTTTCCTGTATTTCTTTCCCTTTGGAATGGAGGAAAACTCAATGCCTTGTAAAGACCCTAAAAGGGACTGTCGAGGTATCTGTGAGGAAAGGAGGAATTTTCAACAAAACTCCCTTTAGAAACACAAGCTGGACACAGGGCAGTTTGACAGATGAGTAGGGGCCAGAAGTGGAACACTTTCTTGCTGTGTGGATTGCCAGAGTTCATCACATGTAGCTGCCAAATTTCTCCCTTGTTTAATGACCCAGTAGACATCAAGCAGAAGTGAATCTGTGGTTCTTACTCAATGTTTCACTCAGCTCTGGCTAAGAGATCCTTGACATCAGAACTATAATTTGTCATTTGCCCCCTAATTGTAACTGGTGCAGGATGTTAGTTTGCCCCTTTTGAGGTTGACTTTAATTTTCTGAATAAAAAGTTCTCTCACAAATGAAAATGTAATAATAAATCAAAAAAAGTAGTCACAATATGTTTTCCTTGACCCAAATGCATTAATAAAGATGAAGAATAAATCCAAATATAAAACTGCCATAAGTATTCTTTTGCAGTGTAAAAAGAGTAATTTGAGAACATGAGGAAAGTGACCAACCCCATGGGAACAAACTGTGAAATAAATGAAGACAAGTGAGGGGGAGACAGGAGGGGATCAAGGAAGTTGAGTGCGTTTGTCTTCTCTTTTGTTTGTTTTTATTTTCTTCACTAAACATTTTGAACACAGCATTCAAATGTATTTGGACTTTCTTTGGCTTGGTTTGCTATATATCACTTCATTTCCCCTTTCATGCTGAAAAGAATATTTACCTGCAATAGATGCATACTGTTTCCTGCCATCATCCTCTGATTACAGGAGAGAACATATGAGTGTTTTCTCAGCATGGCTTTTTTTACCATGGCTTCATCTTTCCAGTGTCTTCTTGGAGGTTCTGTGCCATCTTAGTAAGAGTACAGTTGATCTGTGCTTCCTGATTTTCCTGTGTTTTTTTTGTCTTCTCCATGTATTGTAATCCTTTGCCAGTGCTCAAGCATTCCAGTTTAAATCTCAAGAACAGAAAGTAAATTTGGACTACTTTTTTATGTTTAATTTAACATATGTTAAAAATTGCCAATTGTTTTGATACCTTTGTTCTTTAAATTGAGTATATTTATTTTATTCACTGTTAGGACCTTTAATCCCTAATTGCCTTGAAAATTTTGTCAGGTGTGGTGTTGGGTTACAGTTGCCCTTCCTGAATTTCATAATTAATTCTTTTTTAACAATGAGAAGGCCCCAGTCTTCTCTGTTTCTCTGAGAAGGTTACCTTTTGTTGTTCAGATTCTGAGAATAATACAACTTGTGTTTTTCTCCCAGTCTCCTGCACCATTAATTGAATTATCTGTGAGCACCTTGTGTTTTGATTCTCAGGGGGATGGATGTATCTGAAGTTGGAATATTTGAGCTGTTTGTTTGGTTTTTTTCTTCTCAGATAACTACAGTCTGGAATCAGTCTTAAAACATGTTTTCCAGGAAGCCTGTGAGTGTTTTTTAAGCCTCCATAAAATTACTTCTGATTTAAATTATGAAAGAGCATTGTGCTCTTCTCAGGGATTAGATCTTTATCTTATGCTGTTTATTTTGGATGTAAACTTATGTTGCCTACTTTAGGTTTCACATTTCTAGGGACAGGCATAGACTGCATTCCAACAGTCATACACTGTTACGCTTATAAGTGCCACTATGCAGCTATTTTTTCCTACACAGAGGTCTACTCCTATACAATATTTTTTTTCTCATCTTTTAGCACTAAATAAAACCACCATTGGATTTAGTATCTGTTCATATTTGACCTGGACGAACTCGACTGTTCTAGCGATCATCCTGAGCTTGCAAATGCTTTCCTGCATGTATAAAATTAGAAACTTGGAAGAGATAGTTCTTGCGTAGTCACAACCAGGAACAGAAATAATGAGGGAAAGTAATGAGCAGAATTTTTAGCTCTGTAAAGGTCTGGAGACAGAGCTTTGGGCAGCATTTATCCAAAATGTCAGTTCTATATATTGCGCAGGCTCATCTTAGCACCTGGCCAGTGGAGCCAGCTGGACACAACAATGGGAGTACAGCAAGTGAGATGAAGTGTGGCTCCTTGCAGCCTTACTTGTCTCCTCCTCTCCTTCTGGAATGCTGAAAACTAGAGAGGAAGCGTAGCAGGGAAATGAAAGGCCACTCTGAACAACTGCGAACCATTAAACTTGTCCAGAGCTTCCTGTTCTGTTCCTTCACCCAAGTTTCCAAAGCTCTTGTGGCTGTTAAGATTGAATTTGAAGGCCTTTGTGAAAATGTTAGTATTTCCCAACAAATAGAGCAGTTTTTATATTTCCCAGGATATGGGATTTGAAAGAGAGATAAAATGTTGAATTCAAAATACTGGTCTTGCTGAAGCTGGAAATATTGTTGATATATTAATATATATTCCAACATTTTATTTTATCTCACATAAGAAGAATGTTTCCTAAAAACAAATGAACAAGTTTATTGTGACACAGCAAATCTATTAAAAATCTGTATTTGGGCTCTGATATTATAGGTGTGTCTTGAAGTTTCCCTCTCATTTTAGTTGGCATCTTTTTATACTGGCTTTTGGCATTCAAATTGACTTAGTTGAGCTGGGAGAAACTTGTGAGAACTAATTGAGACAATCTCAAAAGAAAATTAGATATTTCTTTTGGAAATTCAAAACTGAAAGAGTAGTTAATTATTAAATGGGGAAAAATAAACCAAACTCTTTTTCCCTCTAGGAAGTCTTGACCTAACCCGAATTTTACTTTTTTTTTTTTTTTTTTGTTTTGTAACCTTGTTTTAATAAATAATAAAGTTTCAATTTTAACTGAAAATTCTTAAATACTAACAATGCTTCTCTGGCTTACAGAACTGGAATAAAAATTCTGTGATAGAGGACTAAATGTTTTTACTTTAAAATGAGGTATTTTTAGGGTGATGTGTTTGTACATGAAGGCATATTTACGTTGGAGTTGTGCTTTTTTCCAGAATTGACACTGCTGTGGAACAATACTAATTTAGAGAGCACTGTCCCTTACACAGTGCTCTCATTAAGTGTAATGAGGCTCATCTAAAAGTCTTAATAATCCTTCAAAATATTATTAAATCCTGATTATTTATGAACAATGCTAGTGTATGTGCTTGAGGTCAGCGTAGCATGCAAGTCATTTAATTAGTGCATCATGTCCAGTTGTATTCACTTATATTGTTTTAATTAGAATGGTAATTGAGAGCTGAGTATGTATGTTTTTTTCTTGCAGTTGCAGTGCCTAAACCTACTTGTTGCTGCTGGAATTGCTACATGCCCTATATCTTCTACCACCCCTCATTTATTTATTTATTATTAAATAAAGAATATTTAAAGAGGAGACACAGCTATTGCACAAAACTTGTTTCAGTGCGACTAGATCACATAATAATGCAACTGAATGATTATCAGAGTTGACTATGAGATGGCGTCTTACTTGTAATCTTCATTTCTTCCCTGTCATGTTGGACCTTTGGTCCTGATTAAATCATGCAAAGCCACTGGAAAAGCAAGGAGGTGCCTTTTGTGTCTTCCAGATACATTTTTCTGACACTCAGTGGATCATGTACTCTACATACCAGCTATGGTCTTATCAGCTGCGTTAGCTGCAGTATCTTGGGGAGTTTTGCCATTGCCAAAATGGCTTGAATGTTCTGAGAGAGAAAGAGGAATGGAGAATAAAAAAGTAATTTTTATCTAAGTGAGGTTTGCAAATAGCTGCAGTCTGACTTGGAGTTTGCATTTAACATTTGAACACATATGAGCCAATAATAATTTTTGTTGCCGTGGAACATCTGTTAGTTAATCTGAACTTGAATTAATGGATAACTGAAAGCAATTAGCTAAAGGTTACAAACTAATTAGTGTAATAATATTATTAAACTAGCCCTTCCATGGCTAATATTGCAGCCAGACTCTGTAATTTAAAACCTTTACTTTAAGAGACCCCAAAATCTTGGTTTGGAGAGCAAAATTAATCAATGGAAAATATTTTTGCTAAGTTTGAGATATAAAATCAATTTTCTCTAGGAATATACTTTAAATTAAAATTAAAACCAAACAATTTCCTTTTCATTTTGGATTTTAATCTTTTTTTGCCACACAATGGGTCAAAAAATGTTTCTTTTCATGCTTTATACCCACCCATATAGTGAAATCTCCCTGGAAACAAATGCAGCAGCTTTAACTGAAGAAGGTTCATTATGACTGAAATAAATTGTTAATTTTGTTGAGAATAATATTGAGAGGGATCAGCCCATTTCCTTGACTTCACAGGCTGCTACCAACATGTTCCTGTTATCACTCAGGCAAAATAATGGTTTGGAAGTTTTTTGCTATTTGAGAATATCCTATGGCAAGTGATTTCAAAAGGGGACAGTTTCTTCTCTCTTCCTCTTCCCCTTTCCCTTTCCTTTTTTTTTTTTTTTTTCCCCTAAGATGATCAGCATGTAGATAGTGGTTGAAAACTCAGAAGCCTGGCTGAGAGCTGAGGGATTTTGGTGGGTGGGTGGAAAAATGATGGGCAAGTTGACAAGCTCCTTTACAATTATGAGTATATTGATCCTTCAAGGGCTATGCTACCTGGAAATAAACCTTTCGCTGAGAAAGCGAACTAAGAAAGTACAATTTCTTATGGATTTCCTTTTTGGGTTGTGATTGGCATCTCTCTGTGGTTTAACAGAAAGGGAACTTACAGCTTTCCTGGAGCTAGGTGACTCGTGATCTTTCTTGTGAGAATGCTCCAGTGGAAAATAAGTTGTGCTTACTCTTCAGTCTCTCCCTGGGCAAGGGTTGTAATAATGCTTGTCATTTATCTGCTTGCTTGTTTTCAAAAAGTGTGAAGAAACTCAATATCTTTGAGACAATCACTGCTTTATTAAAAATAGAGGTTCAGGGGTTCCAAAGTCAGTGACAAAGGGAGAAAAGAGTCAGTGCATGTATGTAGTGTATCACATGATTACAATAAGCACAGTTTGATTAAAGACATGCTGCTAAAACCTCAGTGTAATTTTAGCAGTAAGAGCTGATACATCTCTTCCTTGAAGTGCTGTGTTGTTAGACTAGTTGCATGTTTTTACACTCCTTGTGTGTTGTTAGACTCCTTACTCTTTAGTACATGTGCTTTAGTAATGAATAAGCCAATCTTCACCTAATAGGAGTTGCAAGGTCCCAGTAAAATCTGCCTCTGGTTTTGTACATTTGGAGTAGAGAAAGTGATATGTAGTGGATAAAACGTTTAACAATTATTTTTAAGTGTTTTGAAATAGAAGTACCAATTGTTTGTCAGCAGGTTTAGCTATAAATTACTGTGGTTTGTGGGGGGTTTTGTTTGGTTTTTTGGGGGTTTTTTTTTGGTGTTTTTTGGTTGGTTGGGTTTTTTGTGTGTATGTTCGTTCAATTTTTCTTTTTCTGTAGAGACCTCTCTGAATACTTTCACACTTAAGGAAGCACATGTAAGAAAATGGACAACTGTACTTCATGCACATTGCTATATTTACTTCTTTGTCATCAGGTTTCATTCCTTCATCTGTCCTGCTCCCAAACCCACAGCTGTGCATTGCAGCCTTGTGCTTGGTGCAAATGTCTCATTGGTGACTTTGCAAGGTTTGCTGAAGTGAGTTATTTGATACAGACTATAGAACTGACTGGACTGTTTGATTAATCAGCTCTTGAAATATTTGCTAAGTCTCTATCCAGAACTTCAAAATAGCTCATTTAATTTTTCTGAAAATAAAAAAATAAAAAGCAAGCAAAACAAAACAATGAAGATTTGGCACCTTCATAGAGAGTGTCACGTCTCCATCTTGGTTTTTTTTTTTGTTAGTCTTTTTTCATGGAGGAATGTCCTATCTGAGTAGCAGTTACCACTGCATTAACTCTCTCACTTTTAATAAAATTGTGTTACATCATTAGCATCCTGAGAGGACTCGCACCCTTGAGAAGGGAGCAGGATCAAGGGTCAGGGTATTTTCATAAGCCTTCTTATAAAATTTGGTCAATGTAAAACACTGAGTCATTTGGGATGTAGCTTGTTGGAAACTTGGAGGCACCTTTCCCATCATTTCAGCAATCAGGAAAAGAGCCTTTTTTTTTTCTTTTCCAATTGAGGTTGCTAATTCCTTATTAAGCTGTGGGTAGAAGTTCCTCAAGATCAAGGCTGACGCACACTGGTGGTGCTACTGGCTTCGGCTACGCCTCTTCTGTCGTGGACCACCTCTTCAGTTGGACTTTGACCTTCCCCTTTGGAGAGACAGAGCTGCTCAGTGCTGGGAGCTGTCGTTCTAGCATATGTCATACATGCAAAAAATAGTTCAACCAATCCTTAAAGCAGAAGACAATTATTTTAGTTTTATTCCTTAGAGCACTTCGTTACACATGCACGTTCACATGCGCACGGAGTTTTGCATTTTCTCACTGCCCCAGGCCCCCCATATGTGTTTGCTGCCTGCCTCACTGACACCCTTTCCTGTGAGTCAGCAGTCTGCCATGGCAGGACAGGCATTATAGCCATTTTTCTTGCTCCTGTTCAGAAAAGAAGCCTGCTGCTCTGACACAGAGAATAAAGCTGCCTTCCCCAGCCCTTTCTAAAACATACACATTGCACTCAGTGTGATATTTGCTACTTATTGGCACTATTCAGTGTTTTGTTCCAGTGCCCTTCCAATTATTACTGTATATTAATTTTGATTAGACAGGAGGCTGCTTTGTGAGTCTTGACTTCCTGCCAGTACAATCAAGTGTGAGCCATGGGAATGAGAAGCAAATGTTGCTTTCAAAACCTTGTGAAGAATATATTACTTCCAAGTCACAGTAAATATATATAATTTTAAAAAGAATAAATGTCTTTGTTGGTAGACCAGGAATTCAGATAGGGCATGAACCCTACCCTGAAAGGGGGAATATATGAAAATTGATGAAGTATCTGTATAAACTATTTTGTTTGTGTGTGTTTCAGTACTCAAACTTAGTACTTTTTAAATTTTTAATCAGCTGTTTGCTTAATTCATCAAGCACTGTGCTATAAATTAGATGAGTAGAAGCAATGTTAGGTAGAAAAAAATAGGAATGGCACAGGTTCCTAAACACCTTATTGTGAAATATAGTACAAGGAATTCAGGTAGAAATGTTTATTCAGGAAAGTTCTGTGGTTTGTGCTGTTGGGAATGGGTGAGCACAGTATCATCCCTCTCCTGTTGTTCCTTCCTCCACACCCTCCCTCCCCTCCTGTCCCCAACATCTTTGGTTTCATCAATGAATTTATGAATTCTTCAAGTTTAACTCTCAGAGCTCAAAAAAAGGTGATTGCAGTACACACAGAGCTTTTGTGGGGCCCGAAAAACAAATTTTGAATGTCTTTCTTTTTATTTTTTTTTGCTCTACTTATTTTTCTGGCTGAAGTAACTGTCCTTCTTAGTCCCCTTGCTCATCTCACTCCTTTCTTTGGCTGGCGACTGCTGAGTTGTCATCATACATTACTTACTCTTGAGAGGGTAACTCCTGTGGCCTTGCTTGTACATGGCTCAGTCAGCAGCAGGTGCTGGAGGAGCAAAGCGTGTCAATATTTCATGCATTTAAAATCAAACACATTGACTCCCATATGGCTGCTCCAAGTAGCACTATATGTAAGCATGCTTCCTTTGTGTAGGTGTACTGAACTGCTGTCCCTAATGCACCTCCAGCCTGGCAATGTAAATGTGATTGTGAGCAAGCACTGTGATAAAGAAGCCTTACCTGGGTTATGAAACTAAGTACCTGAAAATTACAAAATAGCAGATTTGTGATTGGGGAATGAACAGGGGTTTTGTATGAATCCATTACTATGACAGGAAAATGACATGTGATCATGGAACTACAGAATGGGTTATAAGGGGGCAAAGGTTTAGTATGGACAATTCCTAATTTTTTACCCCTGATTTTACAGCTGCAATGTTACTTTAACTTAGCTTTCAGATATAATTTATGCCTGTGGGAGTTAGAACATCATACACTTTTTTTTACCTTTTTCACTGTACAATCGGTGCCCTTTCCTTGAAATCTTCCTTCAGAAGATGATCTTGAGCTCTGAATTTTTAATATTGCAGCATGGATCTCCACAGGTTGAGTTGCAGAAGTAACTGCTCTAACTCTGAGGGCTAAGCAGGCATGATGCCCTAAGTTTTAGCTTTCATATTTTCCAGATTCTGTACTGCATTAGTGTATAACTCTGAACTTCATATAAAGTGTTAGCAAGTCCTCTTCGCAGTTTAATTGGACAAAACAATCCTTTTCCAGTTTGAGAACCAAGGACACCATTGCAGCTTCAGGCCCAGAAAGTGTAAACAACAGCAAATTGAGGAGAGCAATCTGGGAGGATGTGATTTCATAACCTGAAGCTGTAATTGGACAATTAACCCCAATATGTAAATGGACCAAAACTTATAAAAGTGTGAAAACTCGTGACTCGGGGTCCATCTTGGGTAGAGCCACAGCTGGGCTCTTGTACTGCCCAGGGTGCATCCTTCAAAGGCCTTTTTAATAAATACCTACTTTATTCCTTTGACTCTGTCAAGCCTCTATTATAGATAGCCTCTCAAGGCATCAGGCATTCAGGTCAGATGGGGGCTGTTGAGTTACTGGTTATGTTTGATCAAGAAGGAGCAGCTGAGATGTCTGGGTGCGTTCTTCCATATGTCGCACATATTTTAAGTATAGTTCTTTTTATCTATATTTGGCAATACAGACCTTGGCTTAGCAGATTTCTGTACCTCTGTTCTTTTAATTAATATGAAGAAGAGGACCGCCCAAATAGAGTGAAGGAATGCCTTTCTTGCCAAACTGCATATCAAGAAAAAGGTGCGTCTGGCTAATGACTTCCACATCTTCAAGTACTTGGCATTAGAACTTAAACCAAGAAACAAACCCGCCACTTTGGAGGAAACCTTAGGCTGACTGGTTAGAAACTTGGTGTGTAGGAAATGTTAAGAGTTTTTGCAAAAAGCAAGCATCCTTCCCCAAAACCAACGAACCAACCAGCCAATGACCAGCACCACAAAGAAGAATCACAAAACACCCCCAAAAGCCTTTTTTATTAATCATGCAGCAAAGACTAGCCTGCTGTTGGGAAAAAAAAAAAAAAAAGAAACTAGACTTTTGAACTTTGAAGACTGTTTTTTAGTTTTTAATTTTGTTACTCTGGGACTGAGGCAGCTACCGAAGAAATCTGTGAATGTTTAGCTACCCTGGGGAGAAATCAAAGCATAGTGCATTGACATTTTTTTGTCCTCAAATTATTCTAGCTGATTCCTTGTACCATTGATGGGCGTGTAGTTGAGATTTAACTGCCTACTGAGAATGAAGATGATAGTGCAGAGTACAAGGAAAGGGAAGCAAGTGGAAATGTACTGAATGAAAATCTTTTCTCTAGGAAGGCAAATTCTCTACAAGATTTTATTTTTCTGGGCTGGAATTTTACTTTAGTGTTTCTGTGCTTATAATGATTGAAAAGAATTAAACTTTATTTCCTATTTAATAGGGAGGATATGTTATTGTCTTTTTATATAAAAAAAACCCTCCAAATTTTTTTTTAAGTTAGGATATACTAATTGTCTTTCCTATATGCATGGAATAGGTTTTTGTAATTGTCATTTCCATTATCTCTTGTAAAACTCTGCTGAAATCTTGAAACAGTCTTGCTTAGAAAATAACTCTGCCAGCTAACGTTGCAGTTGCAAAGTTAAAGATATACATCAAATCTGATACTTTTTTGATATATTTTTTGGTTCTTTGTTTCCAAATTTTGAACAAAATTACTTACTTTTCTCATACCTTCCCCCTTCTTCCCATTTCCTCTTTTGATCTGCCTGGCTGCAGGAGGTTTGGGAGTCTGAATACCTATCTTGAGGGACAAATACTGCAGTGTAAATCATGTTGATGCTGTTGAAACAAAGTGTCTCTGCTTTGATTATATTTCAAAACTACAGAAGATAAAAACAGAGACCAGGCAATCCTCGATACTGTGGACTGAGAGAAAGCAGCAAAGGCTAGACACTGCGAATTAATGTAACAAGCAGAAAGCAGACAAAAAGGAACAAAGAAATAGAGGCCTTATAAGAATGATGTGCTTTCAGAAAATTTTAAAAGTATATTTTAATCTATTTATCTCAGCTCTCCTCTGTTTCCTGAACAATGGGTGTCAGTCTTTGCCTAGACACACTGTCATGTGAAAGCTCCCATCTGTAGATCCCGCCCCACTTCAAAACCTACAAATATATTTAGTCTCTCAAAATCCTTTCACAGAACCAGGAAACAGGAGCTCTCTGTCACCAGCCTGCTCTTGACTTTTAGAAAAGATTTATTTTACCACCATGGATAGGAGCAGTGGGTCTGATGTTAGATGTTTGCAGGTAGATTGAACAGACTCTGCAGCATGTAACATTTCCTTTTAATTTCCTCTAAGTAACAAATGCCTGTGTAGAGGGAATAAGCAAAGAAATGCCTGGCTTTGTTGCTAATCCTTTGTTTTATTAGCAGTTGCCCATGAGTAGCAAAGATTCCCTCTCTCCTACAATGCCCTTCATGCCTTTTGCTAATTTGGTGATTTATGGTCTTCGAATTTATAAGCAGGATTTTCAAAAGTAAATGCTTGATATACAGTTGAGATGTGTTTGTGCAACTCTGTGTACATTGTCATACATGCAGAGACTCAGAAATTTAATGTGGGTTTTTTGGTGTTTGACAATATTGATCCCATGACTCTCACAACTACCTTGGCAGCTTTGGAAGCAGGAATAAATCCCTGAGAAAATAATAAAATAGGTGATAAATATGTAAATAGTTTACAATATAGGTGGAGTGACAGAGATTATGGGTTTGACCTGCATTTTTCTCATTCACTGTACTTAGGTTTTGTCTTCCTTGGGGCAAAACCCTGATTGTTTTTATCATTAAGTGATTGTCTTTTCTGCATACCAAGCAAAAAAACCCCAAACATTATAGAAATTTTTATAGTAATGAAACAGATATTGTCATCCCACTGTAGCATTTTGAGACCAAACTTATGCAGCCCTATTTTTCTCAGGTTGGACTAGCAGGAAGGTAGCAACATCTTTCTGGCTGTCTTTTCATAGAAATTTTCAACTATGTTTGTCTAACACAGCTGAGGTTACTTAACAGAATAATACATTCGTTTTGGCCATTAACTGTGTTCACTGACCATGTACTCTGGAAATAATATATTGTGAAGTTTTAACAAGCACTAGGGTGATGGTACCTGTTTATCTATGCTCTGTAGAACAAGGAATGAATTTTTTGAACTTTGAGTCTCTGTGCACAGCACTGTGAAGCAAGATCCGTAAAGTATATCCTAGAAAAGGTGTGGGATTTAAAATATACAAATAGTATTGAGCCATTTGTTTAAAACATTCCTGAAGGTAGGTTTGTACTTTATTATACCATAATGCAGTGGTTACAGTACATGTCCAAATGTGGGATGTCTGGTTTGTAGGTGTCTGCTGGCTTTGAGGTGCTCTCAGTAAGTTCCTGATAGCCTACAGTTAGGTTCTGGAAAAGGCCAACTTCTAAGATGTTTCCTTCTAGACAGCATGTCACAGTAACTGATTTAAATGGATTTGCAGCAGAGAGTTCTGAATCCAGACCCTTCAAAACAAAACTCAGTTTTCATCTAAGGATACTGAGCTTCTTCAAAACAAACTCAAATATTAAAATCAGATTTTCATTAAGAAAGAGTGCTCCATGGCTGTAACCTTCCAGTTTCTTCTGTTGATCTAAAGCTGCTTCAAATATTCCAGTGTGTCAATCTTTCTGAGACAGGCTGCTGTCTCATGTGTTGCATAATCTGAGGTTAGAGCTTTCCCTAAAGTTTCTGCTAGAAAGTTAGAAGCTGTAATGCTGTCCTTTTGTGCAGATGGTCTGTTGAGACTCCATTTCATCATGTCACTAAGAGTAAAGGATTTTTTAATCAGAATTGATAACTGCTCAGCACAAGGGAGCATAAGTAAATCGTTAATGAAAATTGCAAATGGTTTGCTTTACCAGTGGATATGAATTTTTTCACTGAAGGATTCACTGAAAGCTATTTGAAAACCATCTGATTAAATGAGAAAAACCTTTACAACAATTTAAAATTAATTTAACAAACAGCCTAGAGCTTGACCTCTTTTGACAGTGGTCTCATCCAAACTACTGACCTTCTGACTTGGAATCAGTCTGTCTCTTTCAGATGTCACCAACTGTCTTCCAAAAGGTGGATGCCTTTCTAAGAAGTAGTCTCAAACTAGCCAGTTAGGATCTTGTTTAGGCTTGAAATCTGCACCTAGCAGTCAGCTCAGTTCTCTGAGCTTTGATTCTTTCGGGGTCCTACACAGCAGCTTTTTTTCAGAATGTCTGCACTATGCAAGTGAGGATCATGCAGAGTATCTGAGATGGATCAAAACAAAGCAGCAAAATCCTTGTGCATCCAAGCAGTGATCTGCCAGATTCCAAAATGATCCTGAAATACGTCTATCTGTCTTTTCATGTTACCTTTTAGCAGTACATCTTTCCTTGGCCATTGCAGCAAAAGGGTATGATTGCATTATTTTAGGAACTAGTAGGAGCTAGAGTGGTCTGAACTAGCTCCACTGTCCATGTTATGATCACAATTTGCAGTTTAAGTGTGTTCTGTGATCAGGATAAAATCTTGTGTTAATGGCAGACCTATGGGCTAGTCCTCTTAATTATCCTTTAAAAGGAATAGTAGTAAACTTAATCCATGAGTTCTCATAAACTTCCACACTTTAATCTAGAACTACCCATGACTGTGCATGCAAACAAATATATGGGGAAAAGTTTTCAAGTCTCTTCTAACAATCAGGATTTACTGGGGCAACACTGTGGCTGTGGAACTATGGGACAGGTCAGGGATCAGGCTGTTCTGCTGAGGTGCTGTTGCTCTGACTGCTGGGTGCATGAGGGCCAATCTCATTCTTGGCTCTTGGAATACTGCAATGAAAAGTTTATCCTTGAAATGACAGGTCCCTAAAATATTAAAATCCTTGTATGTTCCCTGCTGTCCTCAGCTCACCCAGCCAGCTGGCAGAGAAAAACTGAAGGAAAATTTTTAGACACTCTCTCTCTTCACTAAGGAAGGATTTATGTAAGTGTATATTGGCACATATTAGTGTATGAGCATATATACAAGGACTTGCTGAAAATACAATTGCAGTGTTAGTTGACAGAAGCTCCTGGGAGCTTAGATTTGGTTTTCTGCCTCTGTATGAATATTAGAAATACTGGCTTTTCAGTGCTACAGTCAGGTGTCTGTGACGTTATCCTTTTGTGTGCAGCTACACTTAGCTAAAAAAGATTCAATAATTTCATTTTTTTAACACAAGGTTATTGAAGAAAGGACTATAAATTACTTAGAAAAACAGTAAAGATTTTCTTTTTCTTATAGACACAGAAGATGTTCAGGAAGTCTGTGTTATTCAGTACGATGCTTCATAGCTCTCAGTAGTTATAAAAGTTTTACACTGCTTGCAGTAGGATGATTAGCATGCATGTTTAAAATATTTTCAGAGAGCTCAAGTATTGTTTTCCAAATTGACTTTAATTAGGTGCACTGGGTGCTTAATCTCATTGTTTCTTATGAGAATGGATTCTTAAATTACTGATAGTAGAGCAAAACATGAAGAGAAGTGTTTTTCTGGTTATATGAGGGATTGGGAGAATACGGAGCTGAGAATCCTGATGTGGAAAGGAGTAGTGAATCTGGGAATGGAATTGGAAAGTGTCAAACGCTCCATGAGGTACCTTCATGCATGACTGCACAAGGTATGAGAGGACATGGTGGAATATGCTGTGTAAGTTGTACAGATGTGATGTAGAGACAGATGGAACTATTGCACTGAAGATGAATACAGCAAAGCATACAATTAAGTCTGAGATTAGGAAACAGTGAAGTAAAAAATTAGGTAGTTGAAAGACCTTAAAGGCAGCACAGTAAATTCTGCTTTATATGATATTTTAAGGAAATGGGGTTGCATTGATACCAGAAATAGGAATAAAGAACAGATTTATAAAAGTCTTGACCAGATTTCATGTGAGAAATTCAGAGAGGTTATCCAAGGATAGGGTGCCATTTCACACTTACTACAGATCATGGTTACTAAAAACAAGGAGCTGTTTGTGATATATGCATATGTAATATTTTAATGTTTATGATTCTTATAAATTTAATTTTACTTTGTGCCAAATTGTTTATGCTGTCTATTGATAATACACTGGTGAGCTTTCTACATTTTGAAAGATTCTGGGAGAAAAATTTCCCTAGATATATGTACATTATTTCACTGTTACTCTTGTTCTTTCTCTTGTGAATGTGAAGAATATTCTCCTCCCCATGGGTTAGGACCTTTCCTTCTATAAGTTTCAATATCTTTTCTTTGTCATACCTTCTGGCAAATTTAAAGAGGGGCAAATTGGGTATAATAGAGATTGAGCTCTTTTTATAACCTCTTAAATAATTAAGTCCCCTCTACATCTGCACTGTCCAAGACAGCCTAATCCTCTCTCTCAATTAATGAACCTTATCATTTCCCTGTGTCAAGTTATTCCTTCAAGAGTTTTCCCTCATAACAGTTTTGGCAATAGATTTGTAATCTTTCCTGAATTATGTTTTCATAGGTTATACTAGCTAATTGTCTAATTAGTATAATTTAAGATTACATAGTGTGAGGTTTATTTGAATTTTTCTTTCCATAGAAAGGATGCATCCAGAAATATCTTTCCTTGTTTGCTTAGTTTGAAGCCCATAGAAAAAAATTCAGTTCTAATTACAGACTTTATTTCAATGACACATAATAAATATGCTTAGCTGCTGACCATTGAAAGGATTATTAGATGATAGGGAGAGAACATCAGTCAGATGTTTTAGTGTAAGCCGCAGGGTTTTAGTATAAGCCGCAGGAGACAACCTTCAATATATTTGAATTATGCATTTCAAATGTTAGGTTTTCAAATAGGACATTATTGTGGCATGAATCTTCTTTATTAAAACAAAAATCTGGTCTTTATAAAAGCATAACACTTTTTAAGACTTAAAAGAATGAGAATCCTTAAGTAGGTGACAGCATTTATAGCAAGGAAGGCAGATGTGATTCATGTATGAAAGCTGGTTGTGAAAACAGAGAACTTCCTCCAAGGTCTTAGTACAGGTGAGGGGGGGGGGCTTCTAGACAAGTCTTATAATGTTGAAAGAGTAGTATTCATCTGGAAAAAAGTCATTTATCAGGGCATGTAATTCTGCTTTCCCCAATGTACCGACTTGCTGGTGAAAATTATCATGTTTTATTCTTTTCTAGAGGCTGCCACAGAAAGAATTCAGCAGACTGCTGTTCTTTTGCACTAGATTTAAATACATAATATGCCAAATGTTTCACTAGTTCATTGTTAGGAAATTATCTGAAGATTTTGACTTTCTTTTATTTCTGTAAGTTGAGCACTGAAATAGCATTAATAGACACTGTGCTGCTTTGTATTACCGTTTTTATTTTAGGCTATGGGTGATATTTTGTATGTCTGTTAGGTTTTTATCAGGCTAGGCTTTATCAGAGAGCAAATAGTTTGGCTAGATTACTGTGATTCTGAGATTTCCAGAGCAGTGAGAGGTTGTTCTGTCCCAAGATCCCACACATTTACTGAATTTGGCCTTATACCACACAGAAAACATTGCAGTTTTGTTCCTGATAAATACAGACTGAAGAAGGAAATGAGCTAGTGGGAAGACAAGATCATCTTTGCAGTTGTAAGGAAATAAATAGGTGATAGACAATAGGTAACGTGAAGCAAAAAAAGAAGAAAATATGAGAATGGAGTGGAAAAAAGACACTGCTTTTCTTTCAACAGCAATTTACAAATGGTGCAGTGAAAAGGAAAGAACTCTTCAGAATTCTTCAGAGCTGGGAAATAAAAAAGCATTCCAAATCAAAATAGAGACCATTATGTCAGGAAAAAGGTGCATGTTCTTCCCATCTTCAGCAAAGGCAAGAATGACAACAACCAAATAGCCTCAGCTTTATGCTATGAAATGTTATATCCTTAGGGAAGCCACCTCAGGGTACATGATGGACTGACTGGGGACATCTATCATCCATGTTACAATGGCAAATTATACCTGACTGACATGGTTGCTTTCTGTAGGGAGATTGGACTGTCTCTCTTGCAAACAAGGCAAGAGCAATGAAAGATGTATACCATAGCAAGACTTTTGTTGTGGTTTTTCACAGTATTCTTTTAGTCAAACCAAGGAGACATGGCTTGTAAATGTGGACTATGTGGTAGCTGAGAAACTGGCTGGCTTGCCAGCCTCAGTGGAGTGCTAGTATTTCAAAGCCTAACTGGTTGTCATCTGGATTAAAAAGAAAAGAATTCTGCATTATTATCTACAAGTACTGGAGCAGGGCCCAAAGTGAAGTGCAGAATCTTCATACTGGAGTTTTGAGAGAGCTTGACTAGACCATAGACTGAGCAACTGAATCTAAAATTGAAGCTGGCCTTGCTTTGAGCAGAAGGTTGGACTGGATGTGTCCCAGATGTCCCTTTGAACCTAAAATTGTTCTGTCATTCTGAGTTGTCTCAGTACTTTCAATAGTCACTCAAAGCAAGCCTGATTGTTGAGTTTTGTCATGCCCACTCACTGCACGAATCACTCTGAATTCACCAGGAAAACAATATTAGATGCAGGTAATCACTTCAACATTCAATGTGCATGGTGAACAGCGTATCATTACCAGAAACTGCATCATTAAATATGTAAAAGACCTTGCTAATCACTGACCATTGTTAAAGATTCATATAGTCTAAATACTTTCCCAGAATTTTAACAACCTTCCCCTTCAATTAAAATAAAATAAATGCATCAGAGCAGAGAGAATCATCAAGTGCAGAAAAGTACAGTTGAAAATGGACATAGTTACTTGATTGAAAAAGTCACCTAATCAATGGGATCATTGAAGTAATGTATAATCAAGTAGCAGGGAATGTTCAGCAGCTTTCCTCTGCATAAAAATTGTGAATAGAATTTAATTGTTCCTGGACTGAATTTTCATTAACCACCTTGAGTCATGTTTCAGCAACACCATTGAATGGACTCTGAGCTGTTACTACTAATCAACCTAACAAAAAATTTGCTAAAGCCTTTACAAAAGTCTTCAGGAAGAAAACAAGAGGTGGTTTTCATATAGGTATTAAAAATTACTTTTGTTCAGAGTGAGAAAAGCTCCTTAAAGTGTAGCACCTAAAGCTATCCAACCCAGACATATCAGTTGAGAAAATATATTTATGGATATTTACTTTTTGTGCTGGGTCATTGCAGTATTTAAGAACTCCATAAAGAAATTATAATGGAGAATATCCTCTGTTACTCATTAAGTTTTGGCTCAGTGAAGGCCATCTTGATAAATGCTGCTGCTCCTACCAATGGCTCTGGTGCTTCCTTTGAAGATGATTTTATGATACAGGCTATGTATCCGTTTATGTGAAAAGGGGTAGGGAATCCTACCCTTGGAGTAAGCTCTCTGAAACCAACTCTGCTGGTTTTCCATAGCTTCACTACTGACTTGCATGAGACTTTTGGATCCACACTAAATACAGGATTGTACCAATGGGACTGTGTGTTATTTCTGTAAGCCACTGTCTTCTGTAATGGCTACAGGAGATAACAGCAAGATTATAGCTATATTTTTTGGTTTACGCAGCAGAGGATTGTTTTGGTTTTGCATTGTGGTTGTTTTTATAAGGTTCCCTCTTTTTCTAGCATTGAAGTAAGAAAAATTTCACAGTAGCTTCATCGTATGTTTGATCTATGAAGTCGTATTGATTGTCAGGTGTATGCATTCTGACAGCTATGAAATGAGTGGATGCTGTGGTGCTGAGGAATGAAGGCTTTGCAACTGCAGGATTTCTAGGGCAAGGAGTGTGCTTCTCATTGCTTTTTTGTTGAAAGTGGCAGATGTGGTTTTGAGTGAAGATTACTATTATTTCAGTGAATCCACCCTGAAGTCTGTCATGATATACAAGATGGTATTTGAAAGAAAAGGTTCATATGCATGATAGGTAAGGCTCTGAGAGAAAACCATACTATAGCAAGCTTGTACCTGTCTGCCTTTTACAAAATAGTTTCCAGAGCTTTTAGAAGAGAGATTTTCAGATATGGAAATAGGACTTGTTATTAGGGGTATATACGGGGTATTAGGGGCCATTTGGCAATAGGAGATGAATCCTTGCCTCTGACAGACGCACTTCACTGAGGTTTTAATTTTGTCATACCTCATCTTTCTTGTGAACTGAGCTGGCAAATGTTAACACTGTACTCAGAGTTTGTTCAGTCAAAATGTTTCTCCTCAAGATTGCAAGTGGGGGATGGAGATAGATGGTTCGAGATTAATTTCTGAATTTGAAAAGTAATCTGCAGCAGTCTCAGTCTTCAGTAAGCAAGCTCTGAAGGCCAAAGCTTTTGTTATGTAAAAGGATATGTTTGCTATTGTGATTAGATTGTTATGGAAAAGCATCATAAAATGTAATGTAGAATCTTGTAAAATGCTAAAGCACTGTTAAAATGCCACCAAAAAGTTTTTTCTAGTTCTCCAATTATAAGTTATTACTCTCCAGTTTTACCTTGATTGTGGGGTAAATTCCTTGGAACCTTATTTGTTTCATTCCTCTAAATTCATCTAGACTCCCCCATAACATGAACGACAGATGACCCCAAGGGGCCTGAACTTATTTTGACTGCTATTTTTACCCTATTGGAGACTTAGTGATTGAAGTTCAGTGTCATGTACTGAGAATGAAATCTGTCAAACAGTTTAGAAAAACGTGGCTAATTTAGCAGTGTTAGATAAAACAACTCCTTTGGTTTTTCCCTCTGAGAGTAATAGCCTCTATTTTCAGCACAATTGGCCTTTGGCAACTGTTGGTAACATGGGAGGGTATTTTTGGAAAAGGAAGGAAATAAAAAAAGGATTAAACCACAGGGAATTGCAAGGGAGAGAGAATGCTGAAGAACAGAACTGCTAAGGAAGAAATAGCTTTACAGCAAGTTCCTGGACTATAGCTTTTTATTTCTCTTGTGTTCCCTATATGGGTTCAAAATAGGTCAGACACAAAAATGCACGCTTTATCTTACCATTGTGGCTTAACCCAGCCAGAAACTAGATACCATACAGGTGCTTCCTTGCTCCCAACACCTCTCTCCCCACCCTTCCTTGGGATGTGGAACAGAATACGAAATATGTAAAACCTGTGGACTGAGATAAGAATAGTTTAGTAATTGAGGGGGGGGAAAAAAGTAAAATACTATAATAATAATTTTAATGAAAAGTAGAGGAAGAGAGATGATGAAAATCCAAGAAAAAAGTGATGACCAGTACGATTGCTTACTACCCACTGAGGTGCTCAGCCCTCACCACAGCAGAGAATGGCACCTCCCTCAGTTTTTATACTGAGCAAACATTTTATGCTATGGAATGTCCCTTTGGCTAGTACAGGTTAGCTGTCCTGGCCACGCTTCCTCCAAGCTTCTTTGCACCTGCTCTCTGGAAGAGTATGAGAAGCTGAAAAATCCTTGACTTAGTATAAGCACTGCTTGGCAATAACTAAACCATCAATGTGTTATCAACCTTATTCCCATCCTAAATCCAGAACACAGCCTTGTATCAGCTACTAAAAAAAAAGTCAACTCTATCACAGACAAAACCACAACAGTATCCATCTCTTATTCAATACCACTTGTGTCATGCCAAATTCTGTGCTTTCCAGTACACCATCACCTTTCCTGTCCCTCAGTTTATATCCACAGAGGTTTCATTCCCTTAGTTTATGTACTATCCTTGCAAAACTTCATTAAGTTCACGTAGTCCGTGACTTCATGCTCTATCAGAGACAGGTACCATGAGGCGCTCAGTGTGGTGATGAGCAGCTAGCTGCCATAAAAGTGGTAACGTGTAGCATTATATAGGAGTTAATATATTATAATATAATTTATTGGCTATTTTCACCCAAAATCAAATCCCCTTGAGGCAGACATCAGAATCCTGTCCTCCCACATTACCCACCTAGTGCACCCAGGCCCTCAAGAAAAAGCAATCCCATGGATGGACAGCCTTTGCCTGAGGCACAAATAATCCAGCATATTTTTATGTTTATATTATGAAACTTTATCCCCTTCTGCAGGATATGAAAGTCTTGATTAGGCAGTGTCAACCAGATTGGCAGATCCTGTAGTGTTGACTAATCAAATAACATTTGTTAAGTGTGTACCCCAATGTTTAAAACTCCTTCCACTGATTGCTCTCAGTGTCATCTTTAGCAATCCATCATGTCATCAGATTTTCCTGGAGTTTGGTGTGTGTGACACACACACTCTATGCCCTGTTCTTTAGACAGGTGTCCATGAAGTTCTTTCAGAAATGAGTCCCACTGTCTCTCTTTTTTACTGGAGTATCATGTCACCATAAGCCTTGCTTTTCAAGGCCCAGGAGAGCATTCTGGGTGGTGGCTTGGGACACAGGATCTGTGTCCAGCCATCCAGTGGCTGCTTCCACCACTGTAAGCACATGGCCCTGTCCCTGGTGGGTTGGTGGGAGTGTGTTACAGCCAACCTGCCAGGCCCTCCCATGTTTACACTGCAGACACCATCCTCCACACAAGCTTGTCCTGCTTGATTGCAGCTCACGTTTCACGTTCATGGATAACCTTTGTGAGAGTGTCCATGGATAAGTTCCACCCCTCGGTCATGAGCCCATCTGTGGGTTACATCCCTTCCTTACGGCCCATGGTGTCATGGGCCCACTGAGCTAAAATAGTTCACACTAATGATACATCTGAGCCACTTAGCAGTCTGATCTACCTTTTGGTTAATCTGATGTTCTTCAATGGCCTAGGTCTTGGTACATGAGCATTCATTCATGTGATGTACCAGGTTTTCCTCCAGGCAGCAATATCTTGCCACAGTCATATAAACATTGAGACTATTGAGTCCAACTTTTGACCAAACACCACCGTGTCAACCTAATCATAGTGCTACTACATCAAGTAGTTTCTTGAACTCTTCCAAGGATAGTGACTCCACTATGTTCCTAAGCAGACTGTTTCAACGCCTGACCTGATCTCTGGATAAAAAGCTTGTATGATAGGAAATTGATTAATCTTTTAATAGTAGTGCAAATCTTTTCATTGTCAGGCTTCAGTGTTGTAACTGGAGATGCCTTGAAAACCCAAAGTTAAGTATACAATGCAGGGTGATGACGGGAATCTTGTGCTGGTCATTTCCTAATTCTGTTTTACTGTGTAGGTAAATCTCAAAGATATTTTTACTACTTTAATTGGTACTTTCATTAAGTACATAGTGATGCTCATGGCAAAATCTGTTCAAATGTTGCTTATGGTAATCTCTCAGCCAAATGTAGGTCTGACTCACTAAATCTTTCTGTAAATTATAATAAAGAGCATGTAGATGTGTCACTTAAGGACATGGTTTAATGGTGGACTTGGCAGCGTTAGGTTTACAGTTTTATTCAACTTTACAGGTCTTTTTCAGCTTAAATTATTCTTTGATTATATCTTTTTGAAAAAAGGAAAGACCTGTGCTTTTCCCCCACTTTTATTTGCCTTTGACAGATCTTCCAGTCATAAAGAGAGTGTCAAAGACAGGTAATTCAGGTTTGTTCCTCTTTGTTTCCACTCAGCTTTGAAGTTCATGACAGTGTAGACTTAGTGTGGAATGCGAATGAAAACGAAACATATGAGAAAATAGAGAAATAAAAAGAAAGGAATTAGTCTTTCTGTTGTTGTGGAGTATGCAACTAGAACTTCTTGAAATTTTAGCTCAGTTATGAACTTCTGGCTTAATTCATTTTTTATATGTTTCTTGGTCTTCAAAAATATGGATAATCTGATTTAATAAGATTAAACCTATTAATATTTGAACAGAATGTTAATAAAGAATTAAAGTCTTCTCTTGGTTCTATCAACATGAGTCCAAAATAACTCCCTTGATTCCTTAGAATATTTGTCCAGTAATGCAATATCACAAAGAACTGAAGGCAAATTATGGTGCGCTGATTTTGAGCTCTTCAAAAGTACTTTCTTGCAAGATTAGATTTTTTTTTTATTGGCTCACTAAATACTTATTAACTGCACTTCAGTTTACACTAGTGTTTTTTTATGATCAGTGATTAGATATTAGATTGAGCTTTCAGCCAGAATGAGTTTTTCTTGTTCCATACCCAGTGACTGAATTTTGAAATTAGCCCAGATCTGCAGAATGGCAGTTTAATGACACATATACTGAGATATCCTTCCTGCTTCCATGCAGAAAAGAGGACCTGACTTATATGCTATACGTAAATCTGGTTTGATGCCAGATAAACTTGGATCCTTCAAAGTATTTTTCTGTTAGGATTGCTGCACTTAGGCTTTTAGAAGAGTAATAAGGGTCTTCAAATAAAAACAAAACCAAACCCACAAAAACCCCAAATCAAAGACAAGCCATGGGCAGTCCTCTTTTTGTAGGCTTTTTGGTTTTTATTTTTCTTCTATTCACTATCAGAAGCAAGGCATCCTTCCTCATTAGCCAATAGCAGATGAGTGTCTCCAAGCTGCTCCTGCAGTTCTGTTGCTGAGTTTCTTGCCATCTTGAGTTACTAATAGTTTTCAGGCCTTTTTCTTTAAGGGGACATATTCTGCAGGTTTGGTTATGGAATTGGTTGGAGATTAAAAACTACAGGAGTGAGTTGCAAGCAAATAACTTCATAGTGCTGAGCCTGTTTTCAAAGAAAGAAAGAAAGCTGCATGGCAGCCCAGTGCTGGCAGTTCTGAGAAACACTGGCTTTTTGCACATTTACTGTCAGTTGACCTCTGTATCAACTGAGGTAAACAATATAAATGACTGACTTTGAAGTCACTATCATAGGGTTTAGGGATTTTCTGCCTTATTCTACAAGCTGTGAACTATATGCCCTTATGAAAATACTGTGCATTCACAGGCTATTCAACAGCATCTGCACAACTGGCCACTTGTCTTCATTGTGGATCAAAGGTAATTTTATAATGTAAATATTGAGTACGTTACAGCTGTAAAGAATTTCATAGCTTGGGCAAGCTAAAAAATGTGAACTGAATTTTGTCTCTAATGAGTGACTGCCAACACTTAAAGTCAGGCAAGCCCATCATGACTTAAACCAGGGTACTCTGTTTTGTGATTAGAGGCAGAGTTATTGTCTCCAGTAAGCATTAATGATGTTAAGAGTCATTAGTGCAGAGCTGGTTTCCAGTAAGAAGCCATAGTATGGTGATGTGAAGTGGTATTTGTATATGACCTTCACCAAAATCTTCTGACAAAGTTACCTGCTATTTCTAGCAATTTAAATAAATTCAAGATAACTATAAATATGAATTGTAACATGTTTCCTATGTGTTCTAGATATCTGTCATAATTATGTGATGGATGGAAATGCACTGATCTCTGACTCAAACTTCTTGAGCCTGGTTTTAAGGCTGAATGATGTCTTAGTAAAGTTTCTCTTTATTAGAAAAAGTAAATTTAATCCCCAAAATAGCCCATAAACTGGTTTTTGCGGCTTATTAGAGACTGTCCTAGTAGTTAACTTCCCAGGGCTTTGCCTGAGGCTGAAGTGGTTTCTAACAATCCATCATTAACTTCTATGACAACCGCAGGTAGGCTGTGATTGTCAGAATTAGTCATGACATACTGTAAACCTCCTACTGTCATTCTAAAAAATGCAGTTACACCAGGTTTTGCACCCTGGCAAAGTGTCTGGGTATGAGAATGAATGTGAAGAGAGCTTATTTCACACATTCTTGCAGGCAAATCTATGCTATGCTTGTCCAAGCCCCTCCTTAATGTCTTAAATATCTGCTGCTGGAATTATCTGTTCTTCAATATCAATGTCCCATTGTTGTCCATGCATCACAAATGCTCCAGTTTTTAACCCCAGCCATGTGCAAATCCCTAAAGGAGAATTGGAATCTGCAAATAAACCTGATGAACTGGATATAGTTGTAAATATATAGTGAACTGTCACTTTCCTATTGAGAAGAAAATATGGATATGCAACTTTAGCTCCTTAAAGTTAAAATCCATTTTGAAGCATGTTCTGCTAGTAACACATTTCCTATAAATTGTTCCAGCTGCCAGTAATTTAGGCATTTATTGTGCTGTATCTTATAACCAGGACAGAGGGTTAACTTTACAGACCTCATTCTTTGTTGGAATGAGTCATAAGAAAACTACATTGTCCTCCTTTCATTATCTCCCTGTAAGTCCCAAACATAATAAATACACCTGGTAATCTAGGTGTTTATGTACCAATATGGCTCCAATGTGATAAATTGTATTATGTCATGTCAAAAAGATCTGATGTCAAGTATTTGAATGGGAAACTTGATGGAGAAAATGTCTTTATAACTGTATTTATACTGTGACATACTATATTTTTGCTTCTCTATCATGAAGGAAGAAAACCAATACTCTTCTGGACTGACTTCATTATTAAATATGCATAACATTCACACACAATTTGAAGAAAAAGCATTTTAATTCCTGTGAAAAAGTGGTGGTATTTAAACTTCTTTTCTTTAAGTTGAGAATTTCCTTGGGGCAGAAAACTTACTAGTGCTGTTCATACATTTAGTCAAGATTGACAGGAAGATGATGCCTTTCTATTCTGCTAGGATGCAAAAATTTGTAGTTACTCATTTGTTTGGGCCAGTTATGCATGCTGAATGAAATATACCTGAATGTTAAGGAAGCTGTGGTATGATAAACTGAAGAACAAAGCATGTGTTTGAGGAGAAGAGAACACTTCAAGGGCAAACTGAAGTACTACTTCAAGTGACGTGTAGCTGATGAAATTAACTGGAAATTATAAAGAGTAAACAGATCATGATGGTATCACCATAACCCAGCATGACTCTTTCTGGGAAGATATGAAGAGGGAATGAGGATCTAAAGAGATGGCCTTGAAGGCAGCCAAAAGTTCAACAGGCACCATTTTCCTATGTGTCTGTGTAACAAGTGCTGAAAAATCAACTGCTTATCTACTAGAATTTTTAGCTGCAGACCCAACTGTAGTGCATGAAATTGCCATTTCTGACTCACCTTAAGTTTCAAAAAGCAGGACAACAACAATCTAAGGAGAATCAAATAACTGAAAGGACCTTAAAAAGGTCATCTGATTCATCCCTTTATCCCCAAAGTCCACCAAGACAATTTAAAATCATTCCTGAATGAATTTTATCTGATCTTTTTTTTAAATGACCAAAACCTTTCCAGCTAGAGATTCCATAAAGTTTTAAAAAATCTGTAAAATCTGTAATCACCCTTACTGATACAAAGCTTTTTTTTTTCTTTTTCTGGCTTTTTCCTTCCCCCTTCTTTCACTGTAATTTAAACTCTTCACTTACCCCATCTGCAATTAGGACAAGAAAACTGATTTTTCTTTCCTTTCTGCTATGTTTGTTATGTTATCCCACTTTTGAGCTTTCTCTTGTCTAGATTAGATAACAACTATTCCTTCCCTTTTTCCATATAAATCATATTTTACAGGCCTCTCACTTTCTCATTGATCTATTCTGGACTTTGTCCAGCCAGAACATATAATAGAGATCTTACTAGCTGTACAATAAGCAAGATGATTACTGAGTATGGCTTGCCAACAATACTTTTTATTTATGCATGTCAAGATAGTAGCTGTCTTTTTCTTAAAAGCACAACATTCTTGCCTTACCCTAGTTTGTAATTCATAATCACTGACATCCTCTCAATCCCTTCTGCAAAACAGTTAATAAATCACTTTTCCCATGGTTGCAGAATTTGCTTATTTTTGTAGGAAGTTGTCTTTATTGATTAATATCTTTTGGTTTTAAATATTTTTTGTTTCCAATATTTTTCAACTGCAACAATGACTCAAAAATGATTAAATCACCTCTACACTGATGTCACTTGCATGTTTAATGAGAATACTTCTTATTGCATACATACAAATTTGATTAGTTGTGATTTTCAGTGGCATGGGCAGAAGTCTATTGTGGAGTTTCATCTTGCTATACTTTGTTTTAATGCTGAGCCATTGATGATTTTTTAGAGTAGTTTTCTGTCATATAGCTACATATGTATATAGTTATAATAGTTTCATTTAACTTGTTTTGGTTTTAATCACATAATATAAAAATATTATATGAGAAAGTATCAAAAATTCTGCTATTAACCAAATGAGAGCCATCTTCCCATTTATTCAGATAATCTTATCTACATAGATGCATATACAAGAAGATGGCATTTTGTATTTATATAGCAGTAGCATAAAATAGGGCAGGTGGTATTCCAAGCAGAGCTTTCTTCTCATAGGGGATTTTTGGAACTATTTTGTTGGTGGAGAAAGGAGATTTGGTAGAAACTGCTGGAAATGCTGTTTTCTTTTTTAAAAACACCCAAGAAATTAGGTGAGGTACTTGAAGTTTGCATCACACTGCAGTGTGAAAGGGAGCAGCAATCAAATGAATAGCAGGAGTGTCATTTTTGTGAGAGATCTCTTTCTCTCTGCCTTTCTCTGTGTATTTGGAATTTGATTGAACCAAAGATTGAGAAGTTATGGGTTAGATCTAGAAACAAGAACCTTTCTAATAAGCTAAAGACATAAAATGCAAAAATTTTAAAAACTCTCCTTCTATTTCCTTAAGTTTGGAATAGTTTTAGTAAATGAGAAGTTGTGCAGAAAGAGTCTGAGAGATGCAGTATGGTGGGTTAAAGACTTTTCACCTTTGTACCTTTCTAAAAATAGTACACCTTGCACATAATGACCGTGGGGTGTTGCTGGTTTCAAGGAACCCAGGATAGACATAAAATCCTAGAATCCTTTAGGTTGGAAGAGATCTCTTAGATCAAGACTAACAGTTAACCCAGCACTGCCCTGTCCACCACTAAACCATCACATCGATGTGACTTTCAAATACCTCTAGGGATGGCAACTCAACCCCTTCTCTGGGCAGCCTGTTTCAATGCTTGGTAACCCTCTCCACAAAGAAATTTTTCATAACATTCAATCTAAACATCCTCTGGTGCAATTTGATATCATTTCCTATTGCCCTATCACTTGTTCTCTGGGAGAAGAGACCAACCCCCACTTGGCTACAGCCTCCCTGTAGCAAGCAATGCAGCTGCTCTGAAGTGACCCCAGGACAGGGACATTTGGCCATGTTTGCTGTCCCCTCATGGCTGCTGACCCACTCAGGGGTTGCTAACTCTCTACAAGTGCACGTATTTTCTATTTGTCTGGATCCTAAAGTCTGATCTTGGTCTTGGAGCCTCTACCTGTGAATTTGTGCTGATACATCAGCATAGCTGAGCAGAGGAGCTTTCCTGATTCATTTTGCAATTGCTGCAAATGCTGCTTATGAGTTCTTTTTTCAGATAGAGTCTTAATAGATGTTGGAAAGGTGGAACTGCAACTATGGAAGTATGTGTTCTCCGGGCCTTTTCAGACGGATCTGAATGCAGGTAGCATCTTGACATCAATCAGTCCCTGTCTAGAAATTTCTGTTCTAGATGTGCTGTAGTTTGTACATATTTTTGTTAAGTCAAAATAAAAAAGAAAAACCATAAGAAAAAGCCCATAAAATCTCTCATATTTTTGGGAAATATACAGTGATGGTATTGATGTGATGCAATTGATAACTGTAGTTATAAAATCCATTATTATTATTATCCATTTTCAATCAAGAAGTACTTAACCAGGCACCTAATATTTATGATTTTTTTTTCTAATCTAGTGCTTTTGGAGGCACAAATACTACCATGCTCTTTCAAATTGAATTTCATAGCATGAGACTGGTCCAATCATCAATATTTATTTGGGAGAAGTTGTTTGAAAAGTGCAAAATAACTTATAACAACTCTGATCAAGATAAGAGTGGTCTTGCTTATATGGTGCTATCTAATTGTAAAAATTAAATTCAATAATTATAAACCCCAGGCATTTCTAGATGCACAATATTGTTTTGCTACCTTCAAAAGTGCTGTAGCAAGGGCAGTAATGTGTAAACACTGGGTTGTTATCTTGCTTCATGTAATATGCAGCTGGGTAAATCAGGTTGTTTACAAGGTAGTTTTGTCAAAGAGGTAAATTTATCTTTCTGCTCTGAACAGGAACATAATTTTGTCCAAGTAACATGTCTGTACTTAGTGCAGGGTAGTAGTTAGTGTTGGGGGAGAATTTTCCTGAGGTTGCATTGAGATGGCATTAGAGAAATCTATTGCTGTTTGTCTCCATTAATGTTCTCTTTCAGAAGAGCAGGTCATCTACAGGCAGAGGGCTTGGATGTTTAAAGGGTAGGTTTGCTTTTTTCCCCTTTCCTTGTCATATGAGTATGTCTCATGTATGTCATGTGGGCTTTACTTGTATTAGATTTGATGTGTAACAAACTGCAGGGAAATTCAGCGTGATACTTTGATCTCTCTGATGTCACTCAGGAGGAACTGAAGTTGTAGGATGGAGTCATATCTCTGAAAGTGGTAATAAAACTGAAGAGGTTAGCATGGAGTTAAACCCTGTGATTAAACCCTAATATTGGGAGAAGCAAGTGATTCTGTTCGCCTGTGGCTCATGGGGACCCTATCTCAAATTCTATTATATCTGGCTGGTAGAATCCCTGGTGTGAGTGTACCTTGTCTTTATTATTATTATTGATCTTATACACTTTTCTTTTTATTTTGAGAAGAATAATTTCTTTCCACACTAGAGAAAAACACAATTTGGAGAACGCAACACTTCCAAAGTAGAATTCAGCTTGAATTTCCCACTACGCAAGTTGCTATGAATTTGCAGAGAGATTTCTATATGGAAGGAACCAGCCTTTACATGATGTTTAAAGAAACCCTTTTTTTGCCTTTGATCCATGTCTGTATTCCCCTGACTTATCCACAAGGGGGACATAGCTCTAAACAAATACACAGCTTGTGGTTATTTTTGAATATGAATATTTCTAACCCTTCTTATTATAAATGATTCACTTGGAATGCCTTGGGATAATTTCAAAACTGTGCATGTAGTCACTAAGGAAACTCTTTGACAGGAATAAAGAAAAATGATTTTTTAAAGAATGATTATTTTTATTTTGGGGAGCCTTCTTTTTTTTTGTTTAATTATGGAGGTGAATTTGCTTACCTGAGTGTCAATAGGGACTACTGATTACTTGTGTAGATGCACATGCCAAAGAGATCATTATCTTTTGTTGTTTTCCAAAGAACGTTACTTTGGCCTTCTTGAAAACGTATTGACATTTCTCCACTTGCTTCAGACATAGCTGGAGCTATCAATTAATCTAGAGGATGTGGTAATGAGCATTTCCCCCTCCCTATGTCTGTCTTCTCTCCTAATAATTAGTTCTGTGTGAAACAAAGATTTGAATTAGAGGACAACAAGACATGGGCTTATATAACAACTTGGCTTGACTTCTGAACTCCAGAAATAGAGTTTGTGGTTTGTATTACAAATATGTTCTAGGACTCCTAGAAAAATGAGAAGTATGATGGAGGCTGAGTTGTTTCTACCCTTCTGGTATTAAAAAGTACAAGTCTACAGGCAACCAGACCCTCCTGTAAGGAAGAGTAGTCATTCTAAGGATGATATCTCATTTTATAACCAATTTTGACTGGAAGCACTCACTTCGCACTGTCTGGCTAAATTTGAGTTTTGGAAGGGGAATTTGGTACTTGGTTGAGCAGAGCTGCCCTGATTACCGACTAAAGAAAGGAAACTCTCACTGGAGCCTCTTTTTCATTCACCAGGAAGCCTTGACTTTTCCTATAACATATTAATACCAAATGTCTTTTTATGCTTGGTATTTAAAATGCAATTCTGCTTATATAGCTATCAAATATCAGAAATGAAAGAGCAAGATATCATCTCTTTTCACCTAGCTGTAAATATTATATTGGTGAACATTATTTTGCAGACTAAATTGCTGTGAGTTTACCTAAAATTACTCCTCTAGCCCACTCAGATGACTCATATCATCCACAGGAGACCAAATTAGATTGTCATAAATAATGTGCTTCACATTTATGTTTATTTCTCAGCATCTTTTTTGAAATTGTTCTTGTGAATGAGTGACATTTTTCCTATGTACATTTGAAGCTTGCTTTATTACTTCATTTTCTACTTAAAAATCATTAATGTCTAAATACAGATTTTTCCATCAACCTAGCAGGGAAAACACGGTATTTAAAGATTTCTGGCCATGTGAAATTTCTGAAATCTTCTGTAAGTTCTGGAACTACCAGTTGCGTTTAGAACTGACACCACCTTGGCAAAGATTTGTTAAATCTATTCCCAAAATCCCTGTAGGTAAAAATTTGTAGAGCCCTAAGTATTTTTTTAAATCCTTTGTAATCCTTGCAGTTAAAAAGCTTTTTTCCAGTAGCTAACCTAAACCTTATCTGCTTGAAATTTAGCTAATCTTTTATTGTTCTGTCTCCCCACTAGACATGGGAATGACTGGTCACCTTTCTCTTCAAAGCAACCCTTTACATTCTGTCATCATATCTCTTCTCCTGTGATCCTCTTTAGTTTCCTTTTTTTCCCCTCACAGATCTTTTATTTCCTGTAGCTCCCCTCTGCTCTCTCATTTGGCTTCATCCTTCTCAAATCTGAATGCAGCATTGCAGCTGAAATCTCAACAGTATTGAACAGAATAAATAATTGTCATCCTTTTCTTGCATAGGGTATTTCTGTTAATGCATCTCAAAGTGATAGCTGCCTTTATGTATCATCTTAGAAATGAGTCAATGGTCTGTGTTCCTCTAACACTTCAAATCCTTTTCTTCAGAAGAGTTGCCTACACTAGTTTGTCAGTTTTGCACTTGATTTAGCCTTAATAAATGCAGTACTTTGCATTTGTCTTTGCACATTTTTCTCATTTGTGACATTGGATTATTTTTTTCTTTCTTTTACTGTAATAGCAAACCATTCCAACTTGATGTCATTTGTACATTTTGTGTGTGCTGACCTAACTTCTTCAGGAAAATAATTAACAGAACTGGACTTCTGCTGGGTCTGAGCTGAAACAGCCACCCTTAACACAGAACTGCTGACAAAAATATGCTTTCATTTTGGCCCTTTATTATCAACAGTAAGTGCTCTACAGCATAAACAATTCCAAGCTGGCAGCAACAAATCTTCAGTTTATGTCATTTGAGACACGTGGTGCAATCTTTCAAGACAGTGTTGTGCATGAAAGTACATTTTATAGTCGAACAGAACAACTTGATCAAAACCTCTACCATCAATGGGTTATTTGCTTTGAAAAAGCGTTGCTGGCAATCCAAAGACACTAAGTCCACCCAGTTGTTTCTCAAGGGATTATATGATTGACACATCTGTGTAAAACGAGAGCTTGCCTTATTGAAGTGCTTCTTCTGTCCTATGTTTTAAAGAGACTTCCACCGCTTCTGTTTCCCTAGCACAATGCTGGAAGCAGCTACAACATGGAGAAATTAAGAACAGCACTGCCAAGGTCAGGCAATGTGTCCCTCTAGCCCATGATCCTGTCTCCAGTAGTGGTCAGTAGCAGTGCCTCAGTAAAAATCACAAGTACAAAGGCAAGCATACAGTAATTGTTGTTCCTCCTCACCTCTTTGTCCCAGGTAATTTCTCAGTTTCCAATGCTTTATGGTGTCAAGAACTTTCCTGTAGCAGACGTAATACTGTTGTATAGAAAATTATTCCTGCTTTTGTACAGATGATTTGATTGATTCAAATCCACAATCTCACATTTATCTGGATTAAGCTTTGCTCGTTTTTTTTCAGTCTATGTTAGATTCCGAACAAAAGGTAGGATGTAGAAGTTTGACGTTTTCAAAAGCATTGTCAAAAATCTTCCCTCCCTGCAATTCTTTGCTCTATGCACTACATACTGCAGTCTCAAACTTTGCCTATTGATCTGTCCTGGCTTGTTTAATCTGAGCACAAGGACAGCAATATTGATGAGGAGAATGTGAAATATTTGCCCTCTATATGGCAGGTGTACCAGTAATTATACTCCCTTTCATCAAAATAGTGTCACTGTAAATCCTCATTCATTGTCAAATGATTTCCTTGTTACTGTTGCTTCTTTCCTCCCATTTTTTAGAAACAGCTGTAAAGGGAGGTTTTTTTATTGCATTAATTTTAGACACTACTTTGAACTTGTTTTTTCTTAGTTCTAGAACTTTTTGAATAGTATGTGTCATATATTTCATACTGAATTTAGCACATAAGCTTGAATTATCTGTGAGGAATTTTTTCTTTCCCTTTGTTTTTTTTTTTGTTTCTTTGTGGAATTTGGGGCTGGTTGGTAGTTTTTGAGCTTATTTATTCCATGGGAAATTAAACGTGAGGATGACAAAGGTTTGTCTCTAGCTGCCCCCACCATTACAGCCACATTGGCAGAATCCCCCTTGTAGTGCTACCACCCAGACAAAGGGAAGCAGACTGTTCTAGCACAACTGTATGTCATTTTTGACTGATGTACTTTTACTAAATACTAACATTTTGCAGGTATTGCTTTACTGGTAAGCATGTAGGGGCTGGTTTTGGTTTTTGTTTCTTCCTTTTTTTTTTTCCCTGCAAGCTTGTAGCTCATAAACCTATCCAGCAAAAGTTTATAAAAAGGACCTGATAGAAAGCTGTCCATTTTGACTACAAAATTCGTTTCAAGTTATTGCATCTTCTCACTTTTTTTTTTTTTTTGCTTATTAGTTTTCTGCTGGATTAGCTAATTTAACGGGCCCATTGAGGGGTCAAAGAAGTGTAGAGCCAGAACCAAAGGAAGAGAAGCAAAGTGTGACAGGGGAGAAATGGAGGCAGCTGCTTGTTCCTGTACCTATTTTGGTAGCAGTAAAACTACACAGGCTTCACAATCTTGTCAAACTGCACCCTAAAATATGCTGATTTACATGTTGGTTTTCCCAGTTGCTGGAAATAAGGATCTTCCAGAGAGTATTAAGCCACAGTGAACTTTAAGCCAATTTATTTCTGAATGAGAGCATTCCCATAGGTATGTAACACACATTGGTTTCTGCATGCTAATTTCACGCCTTTAGCCTCCTTAATTTCTCAGTGGTCCCCCACACAGAACTGTACCAACTGCATTATTGTTTTCATAATTTTGAATTTAAAAATGTATGTGAAAAAAGCAAATAAGGCTAGAAAAAGTGCTTCAAAAGTTTGCAGCTCTTACATATCCCGTCTTCCTCAGTATCTAGGCACTGTGACTAAGCCAAATTCTTAACAGAGCAGTGGCAGATCTCTGCCATCACGCTTTTTCTAGACAATTGTAGGTTTCTGTTCAGCACAGATGCACATTAAAGCAACTGCTCGGGCTATTTTGACTTGATGCCATGCACCCTCTTTTACAGTGGCATTCCAAGGTAAGTTAATCCCAGCACAACATGACAAGAGCACTCCAAAGGCAGGTCACTCTCTGGAGGTCAGTGTTGCGCTCCTGCTCTGCTTCTCTTGCACTGCACCGGAGTGGAAGGGGGTGGGGGCGGTGGCAGTGAGTAGTGAACCATGGTGACAGATCTGACAGCTGCAGAAGCAAGAAGCTTAGGCTTTGAGACAAAGCTCTGCATCCCAGCCATCTGGGAGGCAGCTCTTTTTCCTTGGCTTTGCTGGTGGGTGTTGCCACTCCGACTGCTGGGGCATGGTCTGCTGCCTGTGAGCGTGTGCAGGCTCTTCATCTGCTATTAGGTTGTGAATGTCTGCTTGCTACCATATGGCTGCATTGAAAACACGCAGAGAGGAGAATAAGCTGTAAAGCAACAGTAAAAATTCTGTTCAATGCTCTTCCATGGTGAGAGGGCTACTGGCTCACCCTCCTCTTCCCCCAAGTCCTTCCAGCTACTGGTTTGAATAGGTACACCTGCACCAATTAAGCCCCTGTCACTTCCCCACTGAACTGCTCCAAGCAAAGACATGCTTCTCTGCTTGACACTCTGAATCCTGTATAATTCAGGGTGCTCTTACCCTCTGCTACTGGAAAGATGAGGCTAAAGGAAGAATTAAGAGATGTGGGGTTTGCTTTGATTGAGATATTTTGGAAAAGTTGCCAGCTTGCTGGATTGATCTGGTGAAGAAGTGGAGGCTGTTCTGTCCTCTGAAAGGGGCTAATTCTCTCACACCACAATAGGAGATAATCATGTAGCAGCATCACCAACAACAGAAAGAGGTTATTTTGCAATATAATTGTTTGTATGGCTGAAGAAGAACAAATGCTTTCCTTGTTCCCCATGGAACTAATAAAGAAAGGCAAGTTGAGGAGTCTAGGATAATTATTTAGTCATCTTAAATATTTATGAGCTACAGAATGTGCTACATGCAATTTAACAGGGACTTGACAATTGCAACATACATCATCTTGTTTCACAGGGGCTAAAAATACTTAATCTTACTCCTTTAAAAGAAAAGCATTAATCCTGAATATGTCTTAAGCCAAGAATGAAGCTGTAAACTGTGAGAGGAAGGAGAAGAAGGTTTTCTTCTTTTTTATCATTGCAAACATGCAGGTTGGGGAAAACACTGCAGGAATAAAAGTTTTGTTGAGAAGATTTTATGTTAGCTTTCTGAGTGGTGATGGTGGTGGGGGGGGTGTAATTCTTGATATTAAACAGTTTGCCATTGGCTTCACCATGATTTGTGCAATTTTGTTCTGTTTAGTAGGCTGGAAAAGGGATAGACTTTCCAGATTTGTTTTGGTGACAGTAAAATCATTGTTGCAAATCCAAAGAATCAGTTTGCTGATTCCCCATGCTATCTCTTTACAGGGCTCTGGAGCCACAAATCCATAACAAAAAGTCTCTTCTCTTACTTTTTCTGGCTTTCATGGTTTTCTGTTCCATGTGTGACTTGTTGATGCATAGCTTGTAGTGGAGAAATTCACATTGAAGGACAGTTTCCACTGGCTGGCCATGGAATCAGACATAGTAGAACTTAAGTTTTCTAGAACAAGTTGCTTTATTTTGGGCATTACAAGTGCTACAACAGACTTTCTGAATTTTGGATTTCATAATTTCTGTCTGCATCATAATCTCCAAATTAGTAGCAGTAGTAATAATAAAACTTCAGTTACATGGGATTATAGTAGGTAGCTGTTAGTCAATTTTGATGAGAGCAGCACTGATGTGGAAGAGACCTATAATGTCTCTGTTTCTTATTTCCTCACAAGTTGCACAGTAGACAACTTTGTAAGCATGAATGGATTTGGTCTTATGTATTTTTCTCTATTTGCAATTCTGTGCAATCAGTGTACTTGAAAATGTTTCAGTACTGCTGAATTTGGCAACCTATTTAAACTTTGGCTCTTAAAATTGGCAATTGTCTTCATCCATTGTGATAGCTCAAGAGTGGCCAGGATTAGAGCTACCGGGCATTTGGGTTTCCTCAGACATATCTTACTTTTCTGCCAGGAAATTTTGTCTAGGAGTAATTTGAATGCCTTGGCTTTAGGATAGAATGCATCTCTATGTGTGCACCTAGAGTAAATTTGCTTGTTTTGTGATACCTGGGATTCAGTGTGCGTGCACATATTAAATGCACAGAGGCATGTCCAAAAAACCAAGTGCTCTGAGAGCATCTTTGCTGAGCAGATGTACCTTTGCTGCCCAGTGTCACAGGACCCACACGAGCTGTGTGTGTAGCATGAGCGCCAAGGAGCTGCCTGGTACTAGAATTCCCTGTCTGACTGCACACAGTCAGCACATGCAGTGATTTATGCTCAGAAATCCATGGTCATGCTCTGAAGACAGTCTCTGCTTTGTACCAGTTATAACTTATGCATATTGAACAATCTGCATTGGAAATTATCAAGGAGAACAAATGTTCTCCACCCTAGCATCTGAAATACTTGATCTCTTTTGTGCCAAATGCAAAGTGTTATATGCTTTCACAGAAACGTGAGGGTTTTAATTTATTGGAATGAAAATGTAGACAGTGTAAAGGGAAAGACATTGATTTTGATCAGTGTAAATTGTATAGGTGGGCTGAATGTACTGTATATTGAACATCTCAGAGCAGGGAACCCAGGAGGTTGCTTATGTTGCAGCTCACTTTCCATTGCTGGAAAGTGGAGGTTTTTAAACAGAACACTTGCTTGAGCTTATGCTTGCTGCATACCGTGATACATGCTCACATCTTTCTGGCTCAGTGGCAGCAGCAGTGGAATCTAGAGCTTGCTGCAAAAAAAGAGACAGAAAAGATGAGGGAAAGCAAAATGTGCTTTCCAATTAGATAATGGCAAAATCATACTTGTACTTGTGGAGGGTCAGAAAGGTAACAGCTGAAGGAGTCAAATAATAGACAAATTGATGATGGTAACTAAGAAAATGTAAAAGAGACTCAATCTCTCTCTCACTGATAAAGCTGTTTGAGGTGCAGTAGATCAATTTACCCATGACTGTTGTTAGGAAATTGCTCTTGTTTGATGTTCCACAAGCAGATCATGCAGTTTCCTAGGAAACATCTTTTTCCACTTAAAATCTAATTTTCTTACATTGCTAGAACTGATGAGTCACCCTGCCTGGCTTTTACTTACTTCCCCTTACCTATTAAAATGTACTCACCAGATAGAAATCCAGGGATTTATTAGTCTTTATCACTTGGCTGTTCAATTAACTCTTCTGGTTCCTCTCTGTTATCGGACAGTGTGCTTGATATGACAAAACAAAAGTCATAGGTTAGAAGACAATCAAAATCTGAAATAAATCATGGATCTCTTAATGGGACAGGTCTCCTAAGCTGCGAAGAATTCCCGTACTGAATAATGGTTCCATTATGACCCACTGTGAAATTCTCCATGTTCCTTTGCCAATAACATGCCATCATATTTTCATTACTGTTTTTGCTAATAATTCCCTTATTCAGCTGATTTATAAGTGGGCTTCAACTTAGCAATGACAATTGCCACCAGTTACTGCCAGAAATTGGATAGGTTCTGTTAAATATTGCAAACTATGGTTAAAATCTAAAAGCCTCACTTCTTGGTTGAGATGCTGAATTTTAGTTTATGTAATGAATGGCACTTAGGCTGAATGGAAAGTTGCCAGAGAAAGAGGCAAGGCTTATTCATGGCTGTGGTCAGAAGAACAGAGGTCAAAGAATCAGTTGGCAGCCTGAGTTTTCAGTGACTTGTGGAATTAGTTCCAGTTTCCCAATACAAAGGTAAATGCTTCAATTTACTGTTACCTGTTATTTGGGCTATATATAAAATCCTTGTAGTTTGCAGATGCCTAATGAGCCCCTGTGGCTATATCATTAATAAAAGGTCGGTCCAGCAGAATATAGCTTCCATAAAATTCTCTATGGGCTAGAATTCTTACCCTGTTTCCATATGCAGCAGTGCCATAATCAGTATTCCTGCTGTTTCCCAGTGCCTGATGCCTCAGTTTTCAGTATCCTACTGACGTGCCAAACCCTAGATAGTAATGCTGTGAAGCTTCAGCTGCTGACAAATGGCTTTCTATTCAAAGGGCAACCTCTCTGCAAAAGTAAGGCTCAATGTGACTCTACATCCCAAGAAGAGGATGGGTAAAATAATTCCCCACTCTAACTTTGTTTTAAAACTTATGAAACTTTTTGGTTTAAGATTTTGGCGTAGTTGTTTATTATTGGATGACATGCTTGTATCTTATTGTGTATCTATTTGTCTCTGCTAGCACATGGCTTGTTCAGCTGCAGCTGGTGAGTGGGTGGCCTTATCGTATAAAGCTATGCATAATGCTTAAAAAATTTTGGTAGGCTTATCACTTGCATTGGCTTGCACTGGGTTTTGCTTATATTTCCTACATATTAAAAATTAGAAGGAATGACCATGGCTTTCAAGCAGCTGTTTAAAAGTATGGTTTCAAAGCAGTTTCTCTAAACTAACACTAGATTATGAAGTCTCTGGAAATGGTTCATACACACTTGTGATCTTATAGACTTTTAAAAACTGTCTTTTTCTTAATTAAAAGCTTTGACTTCTTATGATGAGTTCAATTAAAATAGGCCTTTCAAGCTAAATTTCAAGTTATTGATGATAGTTTTGAGGATTTTAGGGACTAGAAGACTGAGTTTCAGCAGGACATAGGCTAAAAAAGTTCACCTGGCCCAAAGAGCAGCAAGGTTCAAGCCATAAATTTCTAGTTTGATGGCTGTGTTTGCACCCAAAAGGCATGTGTGTAATATCGACATAAGGACGCTGTGTCACTTAGACTTCAGTGAGTGTAAGTTTTTCTTGTTTAAAAGAACTGTATAGATTGCACATTTGCTTTGAAACCTTGCAAATGTGAAAGATGACCTTCATTCAGAGTCTGGACTCTTGGAAAATTTTGTGTAGAAAGTGTTGGTGGCTTTGATTTTTTTTTTTTTTTTAATGAGTTACGGGAAAGGAGAGGCAAGGGAATAATAAAAAGGACATGCTTTAATGTTGTCATTGCTAAATGAAGCATTTGCCAAACATAAATATTCACCCGGGCTCTGGGACTCACCCTTGATGAGGGAAAATACATTGAGCCATACTCAAGGCATTGATTGCAGGCATTTGCTGAGGCCACTTGCCATAAATTAACTTTCTGCACTATGCTACAATAAACTCAGTATAACTTTCTCACTCTTTTAAACAAGAAAACAGGTTGCATGAAAACTCTGGCAGCAGAATCCACTGCTTCCAAGTAAAATGATGAAACTACTGGTAATTTAGGAGAACTGGCTGCTGCACTCCCCTTTTATTCTGCTGGTGATGTATAAGTGCACTTAGATCTTTTCATTCCTGTCTCTAGCTCTCTGTCTCCTCCTTGATTAACAATTGTGGTATACCACTATGTGCTGCCTATGTGGCATCTGGTTCAGGTGTCTGTCACTCCAGGGACTGGTTGGACCTGGGTATGACATAAAATGCTAACCCAATGTCTTTTATCCTGGTCAGCGGCTCTTCATGGTCTAAGGTGAAGGCAGTTGAATTATAGCTTTATTTACTTATTTCTGGAAATGTGCTGAATGTCTCACTAAAACATTCCTAATAGAGAACAAAGGTTTTTGCTGACCTGTGGGTCACTGGACTAATTCACAGCCCAAACCACTGATCCACTGCAGAAGCTGTCCCCAGACCACCATTTGTTATCAAGGAGTACAGCACAAAAAGGAGGCTAATTTACAAAACTTATGCAAAACATCAGCACTTCTTGGTTCTCTAGTTCATGTAAACTTTTTCCCTTGTTTTGATTCACATGGGTCATGCCTGTGTGTTAAGATCAAAATGAAACAAAATTTTCTCTTGGTCTCCAAGAGAGAAATAATTATATGTTTGTTTCATTTCTTATCCAACCATTTCATAAACTGCACATTTATTATAGCAAGACATGCAGAAGGCCCCGTCTCTGCTGAGAATATTCATGCAGTTGTTGACTGGTAACACACCATGAATAAGTGGGTATAATTTATATGTATAGAGCATCTAAATCCTGTTAAGCCAATGAAGTCTATTGCTGAAAATTCTCACCATTAGTTCCTGTTTCTTTGCCTACCCTGCTGGCAGGAAATCATTTAGCCTAACCTGTGTAGCTCACGCCATCTCTGTAAAATCTTTATTTCCCTTGCATTTGTGTAGTGAGAAGTCATTCTTGTCCAGAGACGCTCTTGAGATTCTGGAAGTAAGGCCAGACTTTTCTCTTATGGATGCAGTATTGCTCTTGGAGAAAAATGGAACTATGCTCACTGTGCTAATGGTATAATTATGGGGTCTCTCTTCCAGGAGTAGAAAGAAGATATTAGTTATCATAATGTGCATGAACTTGGGCTTCAATGCAAAATTTATAAAGATGATACAAATGAATCATTTCTACTAAATAAGGTAGGTCTTGGTGAATAATAGCATGCAAAAATATGCTCAATAAATGTAATCTTTACACTTACAGAAGTGCTTTTTTTGTTTTGTTTTGTTTGAGGCTGTGTGTTTGAAGTCTTTTGCTGTAATGCTGATTGCAAGTATTTGAAATGTAGTTATTGAAATTTGATCTCTCATTTAGGGGTAGCAACAAATCACATACTGTTGTTTCCACTTCCTGACTATATTATCAGAATTCTTGTAATCAGTGCAATGTCTTAAGAATGCTACTGGGAATTTTAATCTATCCTTCTGGATAACAGAAAAAAATAAAGGATTTGAAAAAAATTGTCAACCAGTTTGTCAGTCCTGAGTGTCCAGCCGCGTCCTGAAGCATTGCACATAGAACATTTTCTTTCCTTCCCGAGATATTGGTTTCACACAGAGCTTAAAATTTACCTTGTCACCATATTTCCACAAAAACATTACATATGCAAGTATGGTCCTAATTGAGATAGATATTTTCCTGTCTTTTTAATTAGTTCTATAAAGGTCTTTGAAGGGGTTTACAGACTTAGATTATGCGGTGTCCCAATTGCATAAAATCTATTGCTTGTCTTTTATTCATATGCGTGCTTAAGATTACTTGTCTTTGTGTGCATATGAGAATAGGTATTGATTCCTTGACAGTCCATGTTAAGCAAACAAAAACCCAAAGGAAATAAGTTTTCAAGCCTTTGTGACAGGTTTTGCTGTGTTTGCTGTGTTTAGAGATGAATAGATGAATGATTTGAGATGAAACGGAGGAACCTCAAAGAATTAGTGAGATATAAGTTTTAGCCAAGGTGAAAAATTTCCAGTATCTTTCTAGGTTTGTCCTGGAAGTAAACATTCTGAGCCTATATAACTGAATGAATAATTTTCCAATTTAAAATGGATATGTTCAAAACTTCCTAGTTTTGGGATACATATACATCAACATAACATACATCTTCAAAATGTTGTCTTTTTGTTTGTTCCCCCCTCCCGTGCCCTGCCACCCCCCCCACCCCCGACGTGTTTCTTCCTACTCTAGGAGGTGGAAAGTAGTATGAAATATGAATTCACAGGAGCAACATGCACAGTTACCATACACAGATAGTGCTACCATAATGATGCATCAAAACAAGAATTCAGAATTGGAACATTTCAGAATTGGAAATTACTAAAATTTAGGATTTTCTAAGTTATGAGGAATGAATTTTTTCACCTCAATAATACTATTTTAGTAGAATCCTTGTTATTTAAGAGGTGGTTTTAAGCTGCTTAGAAAAACAATCTCTTCTCTTCCCTCATTTTGTTTTTGTATTATACCATCATGCAAGACAGCTATAAAAACCATCAAGAGAAACAGGCTTTTCAGGCTGGTGGCTCCAAAGCCTGGTACCAGAACAAAGGTGGTGCAGTGTCGGATCTTTGTTCCCTGTGTGAACAAGCAGCCAAAAGGGGAATGAAACATTTTCTATGTTGTGGAGATCTGTGGGTGACTTGGAGTGGTGAGCTTCAGGACTCTTTTACTCTGATCCGGCTGAGAAGAATGTGTCACCTGCCCTTTTCCTTATTTCCTCATGATAATACCTCTACAATCCCTTGTCCGTCTGGGTTGTCTGAGTCCTTTTTATTCTTTGTTATAGATGATTTGCATTGGAAGGAACCTTCAAGATCATCTATGTCCAAACCCTTGCTCTGGGCAGGAACAACTTCTTCCTCACTAGAACAGTGGAAGGTGCTCAAAACTCCATCCAATCTGGCCTTGAATGCTTCCAGGGATGCGGCATGCACAACTACTCTAGGCAACCTCTTCCAATGCTTTACCACCCTTTCAGGAAAGAATTTATTCCTAATGTCTTGTCTAAACTCACCCTCTTTCAGTTTAAAGCCATTCCCCTTGTTCTGTCCCTGTATGCCCTTGTTAAAAGTCCCTCTCCAGCCTCCTTGTAGGCCCCTGTTTTGTACTGGAATGTGCTTCCTGTTTTCTTCTCCAGGCTGAGCAACCCCAGCTCTCTCAGCCTCTTTCCACACAAGAGGTGTTCCATCCTTCTGACAATCTTTGTGGGTTCATCTCGACTTGCTTCAATAGGTCTATGTTTGTCTTACATTGGGGCCCCCAGAGCTGGACACAGCACTCCAGATGAGGTCTCATGGGAGTGAAGTAGAAGGTAAAAATCAACTTTGACCTGCTGGTCACACTTCCTCTGGTGCATTCTTTTGGCCTAGGTGTATACAGGGGACCCATTTTCAACTCTTCAGTGGATGCTTTTTATGGATGCTAAATACCTTTCTTTTTAACCTTGCCTTGCTCCTATGAGCCTGGAGGTTTCACTTCTGACAATCCATGTGTTGCTCCCCATGCCCTTCACCAAGTTCCTGCTCCCACTTCTCTCCACTCTTTCCTCTTGTAAGATGTGTCCCTTCCTTGCTACTTCCATGTACCACACTAACCATGTTTCTGATTCCCAGTTCTCTTGTCAGCCTCCCTCCCTGCTCTTATTCTATTACCTCCTCTAGGGAGATCTCCCAAGTATGATCACCAGCTCTGTGTGTGATAAATATTTATTCATCTACTGCCTTACATATGTGGGTCTGATTTTAGTGAACTTGAAGGTGATCAAAATAAGAGACAAAACTTGAATGAATTATACAAAGCTATTTGCTGCCTCTGAGAAACTGTTTGCTTGGTTGGGATTTTTTTTATGGTTTGGTTTTTTTTTTTTTTTTTTTTTGGGGGTTTTTTTTTTTTTTTTTTTTTGGGGGTTTTTTTTTTTTTTTTTTTTTGGGGGTTTTTTTTTTTTTTTTTTTTTGGGGGTTTTTTTTTTTTTTTTTTTTTGTTTTGTTTTGGGTTTTTTTGTGGTTTTTTTTTTTCAATTTGATTGGTGGATTTTTGTTTTTTTTTTTTCTCCCAGAGTATTTCTTTAGTTGTATCATTTTCAGATATAAATATTATGTGGAGGTTGCTCTTGGTGCCCCCATTTTTCTTGTGAATAGTTTTGTTTCCCAGCCCAAGATGGGATGTCTGGCAAATGACCTTCCCCTAAGGGTCCTTTCATTTCTGCTGAAAAAGGCAGAGCTGGAATTAGAGTCAATGTAACTGTCAAGACAATGCTGCACCCAAGTTAACACTGACCTACTAAGTAATGTGGCTATAATGCTATTTTTTTCTCCATATAGCATTGGAGTGAGGGGATAGTCTCAGCTATAATGTGTTGCAATGTGGACTATGGAAATTTGCTTCACCATTAACTATTCACCAGCTTTAGGGTGAGTGCAGTAGCTGTGTATTAAATGTCCACTATTAACAAATAATTTATAGCCCAGGTGACTCTCCAACAAAACATCACCAATCTCATGTGCTAACTGTGTGACAGAGACAAATATAGTAAAAATCTCCAGGGCCTTCTTACTTCCTGCCTGCCAACTTCATAATGTGGAGACCTTATCACACAGAGTATGACAATATGTGTCCTTCCCCTGAGCTTCCTTCCGGGCATTGGGACTTTGGTCATCCTTTTGCCCAGGAGACTTTATAAGCTTGACACCTTCGTTGAAGGCAGAGCATATGAAAATGAGCTGCAATGCAGCATGTGGTATGAAAATGATTTTAAATTCTGTCATTATCACAGTTTAGCATTGTGGCCAGAGCTTTTCCTTAATTACTCCCTAGAGGGAAAAACTGCTGATACTATAACTAGACTGAGGCCATCTACTAAACCCAAAGCCCTTTTTTAATTCTGAAAATTGAATATTTATTGTCCACAGAAGCATTTTGTTAAAAATAAAAAGAGAGACAGAGGAAGAAACAAGTTTGTGGGGTTTAGTTCATCGCCTCTTGGGTGTGGGTTGGCAGATATGGATATGCATTGCTTCAAGAGTTCAGACTCCCTGTTGGCAAAAGCAATTGGTTATCTGACTCCAGACAGGCTGAAAAGCTAAATTTTAGTTATGTATATTACAAGACTGCATGGCTCTGAAAGTTGAATTTCAGGAGCCCAGCAGCAGTCATTTGATCTATACCCTCTCACTTTAAAGAGGTTGTGATTTTTTAAACCTCAACTGTAGAGGACATTTCATGTGAACTCCATAGACTTCAGAGCGTTAAATGTGCTCTGAATGTCTTTGTGATAACTTAGGCCAGCATATTCTAGCCTTGATTTTAACCTCTGCTTTCGTGCCATCCTATATGATGATGAAACTTTTTCCTGACTTTCCTATTCTGCTCTATTCATAAATTCCATTTCTCCATATTTCCATGTACTCTTTTTTCCCATCTTCTTTAAATAGATTTACAATGGATAACTGTCTTAAACAAGGTGCATGTACTTTCCAAGAGAGAGCTGTCCTGCAGTCATTAGCTCTTAGTCTAGCAGATGACATTCTAGCAGTGATGAGATATTGGTATTACTCTTAATCTTGCTTCTAATTGGATGTACAATTTTAGGCAAGTCTTGTCTGCTTTGACTTCTAATGAAGGGGAGATTAAAATTGGCAGTGGTAACTTGACTGCAGAACAATCTGGCACAAAGGGTAAGAAGGCCCAGCTACAAGAAGGGGTTAAATTGGCTGAAAGCAGGAATGCCAGAGGCAGAACAGATTCCTTGCAAGGGTGGAAAATTTCCCTTGGTGGTGAGAGGAAAAACAGCCTCAGCATTGTCTTGTGGCCATCCTGGATTGCAAGTGCTCAGGGGCCACCTTTGGGCAGTAGAGCCAGGGCTGGGATGAGGTGCCCAGTGCAATAGCTCTCAGGATGGTGCTAGTGCAAGAGTATATAAGGAATCTGCTTGTGGCACATCTTTTCAGACTCCACATTTGAACTGCACAGTGTGGTAGGACTCTGCCAAATGCATTGTTTAGTACATTTTTCTTTTATGTTCAAGTACAAATGTGTTTTTAATTCATCTTGAGGGATACCATAAAAATTTCTTAACACTTTCCTAGTGTTTGTCCCTTCCATGTATGGTTTTCTTTTTCAGTATGAAGGACTCTCTTACCATGTGATTTTGATGTGGTTTTACACAGGAAAACACAAATTTTCTGGGGCTTAGTGCTGATGGTAAAGGACAACTGAGCAAAGCACATTGAAATAAGATTCACAAGATGAACTCAGCTTTTCGCAAATTAAAATATACTCTCAGTATAGATGGCAACATTTTTCTGGAATTCAAATGTTTCTGCAGATCTTTTTAAGCAATGTAATACTTAGCAGGCCCTTGCATGGGGAGCAGACTTCTCTCCTCTCCCTGTAGACTTTGCCTATTCATCCTTTTTTGTTTTAGCTTTGCTGCCTGAACAACAAGTCCTGTGTAGAAGAACCAGTTTTGTTCAAGTTTAGAAAGATTACAGTTTGGGAATTAATATAAGTTTAGGAAGGATCAGGGAAAGTGAAATTCTCAGAGACTTTGAAGAAGTAGTGCAAAAGGGAATGAGTGCAATGAAAGTAGGGATATCAGCCTTGCCTCAACAAGAGTCTATAATTTTTGTAGTTGTAGTCGCCTATTGCAAGATGCAATCCTAAGGAAGATGAAGATATAAATAATTTTTATTTTATGTTGTTAAGCTGTTTCTCTAAGGCCTTCCTTCAGGGTTTACCTTGAGCTGAGAGGTTTACAAAGCACCTTGTCCATATCAAGGCCTTTCTATAAAAAGACTTTGTTTTAACTAACCCTAGACTTACTGATCCCGACACTTCCAACAACCAGAGCTTGTGTGCTGGACTTAAGAGGCCTTTCTGGAAGAATAGATAGGAAAGCTAAGCTTAATTGCTTCATTTAATTTTCATAAAGCTTGGTAATTTTCAGTGAGTGTCTTTATGCCAGCTCTCAAGCCAATTTTTAATTATTTAGCAAAACATTTAAGCGCATACTTTGATCCATGCTATTCATCAAAGCACTTTAGAGCCTGCTTATGTGCCACTTGAACAGGTTGAAAGAGATGCTTAAGTGTCGGCTGAATAGGGAAAGTTTATAAAGTCAGGACCTTAAGAGGGAGCTGCTTGAATACAATGATCAGAGATACCAAAAAGTGTCCACCTCTGTCAGCATTGCAAAGATTTGAGACCAGAGTTGAGTACATAGCAATGTAAATCCCCCCTCCACTTCCCCCCATATGCTTTGGGCATATTTCACACACTGTCTTCAGCTGGTTTTGCTCACAAATTGATTTTTGTGTGTGTGTCTGTGTAATTTCAGTGTCACCAGCCTGGCATGCCTGACACTGCAGTCTTTTTCAGAAGCAATAAGCCATGCAGTCTGATGTAGAAACAAGTCTCCATGGAGCTAATCAGCTTTGGTTTTTTTGCTCTGAGCACTTGCTGGTTTTTTTCCCTTGCAGTGGTATTGGAGCACTGTGTTAACTCTAACAGAACTACTGATTGACAAACTAATGCCATGGAGCTGGCTTATAAGCTAAACTATGAGAGTAACTTGAATCTTACTGTGTCAGAGGGGCAAAAGATAAACAAGCTCAGTTGGGGTTACAGTAATTTTTAGATTAATCATACTTTCACTTTTCAGTGTTTTAAACAGTAAATGATTTTAGGAATTCTGGACCAGGGACTTGGCTGAGGGCACATCTTTGCTTTCATGTTAAGCTGTTTATTGTCAGCTCAGGCCTAATTTTTTTAGGCTGCCCTGGAATACAATGTGTGTTTTCATCAAGTCATTGATGTGGTTGCAGCAAGTCAAAATAAGCCAGGCTAAGGTGATATACTGAACTTTCCTATGCAGGTTTTCTGTCTGCAATCCCTGTAGCTAAGCATGTCTCCAGAGAGCAGCACAAAAACATAGACGCTTTTTGCTCTTTTAGTATTTTCTTTTGTTCTTGTGATTTCCTTTAGAGAACCAGAGTGTTGTCTCTGCATAATATCTTTAAAATTCCAGAGAAATGAAGAACCTTTATTGACCAAAACTGCAATGACAAAATTCATTTCACTAAGCAAGGCAAGAGGTCCTTGGGGTTTTGAGCACATGTAGAGCATCACGTATGTTCAGGTTGTGCGGTATTTTATGAGGAGGCACAGATATTTTAAGGCACACTGGACTTGCTGAAGAATTAATAATGAAACTTGAATTCCAACAGTTTTGTTCACAAAAAGTGAACAAAAGTACGATCCCTCAAAATATAAAAAATAGTGGGGAAAAAAAGGAAAATAAAAGGATAGGTTTCCAGGATAACAAAGGAGACCTGGCAGTCTATTAGTGGGACGACTACAGCAGCTGACAGGCTGATAGACTGCTCCACAATCCCAGCACACCTGTGTGGAGCCACCTGTCATAGGAGTGAAAAATGTATCCTGAGTTATAGAACTGCAAATTCAGCAAAAATTCTGCAGGGGATCAGAGGAGTGAAATGGCCCTCATGCTAAGGTTTTGTTGCCATAAGATTTCTCACTTAAGGAAAAGAAGAAAAACCCATGAACAACTCACACAGAAAGTAGTTTTGTCGTTTTTACAGTGTTAGGACTACTAGAAAACATATTATCATAGTAATGAAAAATGTCCACGTTTAAATTATCATGTATAGTCTATGTAAGTTGGTTTAATCAGGTAAAAATACTCTCTATATACTGCTTTACCTAAAAAAAAAAAAAAAATGCTTCAGGAAATGGTGAGCTGGAGAGTGGAGGGAACACAGGACAGGAAAATCAAGCCATCATCCTGTACTCACTGTGGATGGTAAATGCTTCCTAGCTCTCAAACTAATACCACAAATGGGATATGCTGCAGAAGAGATCAAGGATATGGGCAAGGGCTATAATCTACATAAGAAATCTACTGGGTAAAATTCTCAGATGATTTTAGGAAACTGAGGGTACGCCAATGGACAGGAAAACAGTCCTTATTTATAGAATACTGGAATGGTTTGAGTTGGAAGAGAAATTAAAGTCCATCTATTTCCAACCCCCTCTACTATGTGTATTGATAATTGATCCAAATTATCTGACTTCAGGGAAAATTCTTACATAAACTGATTTCTCCCTCTTTCCTAAGCTTATGAATGCAACTCTTTGCCTAAAAGAATTTGTGGGCTTAGCAAGCCAGTTTACACAGCCCAGTGTTTTCTCTCTAGCTGTGGCATGCTCCAGTGCTGCAGTGGGAAGTGAAAAAAAACCAGCAGAAACTAGTTGTGGAAGGGTTTTTTTCCTCGTAATTGGTAGAAGGTTCAAGCATAATTGCTTGTAAAAATGATGCAAACAAAAGATGATTGAATCTCCTCCAAGGCACTTAAGTTATCAGCACATCAGGTACCAAGGACTCAAATTATAAATTTAATTTCTCATTACTGGGATTTTGTAAACAGTCCCTTTCAGAAATTTAGAAAACTCACATCTTCAAATGGCATTGATCCCTTCTCCTGATGACACTTCTTAATAATTTCATCACTCTCCATGTGATTAGAAGTTTCCTGTATTCATTTACCTCCAGCATAGTCTAGTTTTTGTCTTTTGGTTTACACTTTGCTGCTGTTTTCATATTTACCCTACAGCATGTTATTAAGGAATTAGCATATAACATGTCAGCCTTTGGGTAAATTTGACAATCAGCTCATGTAACTTCACGTTAGATCTTTTGTATCATGGCTATCCCCATAAGAAGTTACATCTTTTGTATCATGGCTATTCCCATAACCAGCCATTATACATTTTCTTTACCTGCCGTAGTGTAAATTTACTTTTGTTACCATAACTATCCCAACAAGTGTTCCCAAAGACAGCAACATCTTATTTCAGACACTGTTACTGTATGAAATGCTTTCATTCTTATAAATATTTTGCTTTATGAAAACATCCTAAACCCACGTTAATTTTCTCACAGCTGTAGTAAATGATGGGCATTTCCTTAAAGCCTCCAGCTGATGAGCCCAGTTCCAGATTTATGTCTTGAAGTATTTATGTTCAAACTACGTTTACATTTATTCATCTTTGAATGGATAAATTTGTACTTTTGGCTGTTCAGTACTACTCACTCCTTCATATTTTTGGTTGTGTTGTAAGCCAGAAGAGAAAGGTTTTGTGATCTTGTTCCCTCTCTACTGATGGTTCACATAAGGGACTTCTCCCATAACTCTGTATGCAAGACATGGAGGCTAAATATTGGAATGAGAAAGACACAGGAATGGGGTACATTTTATTGTTAAATATTTTATTTATTGAAAAGTACAGATCTGGGTTAACTTCATCTGTTTATGAACCCAAATATACTTTGATTCCTTATCCAACGTTCACCTATGCTAAAAATTTTGAGTGTTTCATTGAAATAAAAAAATCCTTAAATCTATACTTTGATTTTAAATAAAATTGTTTTTGTTTTGAAAAGAGCAGTGCTTCTCTAACTCAGAAACATAATGGGGTGATTTGAGAATATTGACATAACTGCAGATGTTTGCTTAGCAATGCTTTCATTTTCACAAGAATCCACACATTTTTTCCTTTTGGGTAACCTGAAACCAAACTCAGGCAGCAAGTGAAAAACAATCGTATTTGTACAGCTTTAGTTGATATTAAACTGCTCCTGTTTCTTGAGGTGATAGCTGTGCAGAGGGTTCATAGAAATCTCACCCCTTGTGCCATATGTTTCTTTTTGTAACTCATTCTTTGCTAAGCAGAAATAAATTTCATTCTTTCTAAGAAATTTCCTGATTGGTAGTTTTCCATGGAAACTCAAACATTTGTCAGAAACTGTGGAACCGCTGAATATAAAATGTCTCCTTCAACTCCTCTTCATTTTTAATCAGCTCCAGCAACAGCTAAGGCTGCTTTCTGCAGGAGCAGCCCTTATGTTGCTGCAGTTGCTGAATATTCTAGGACATCATACCTAATCAGAAAGTCTCGCTCAGGGCTGAGATGGAAGCCGTGACCAGCTGCAAGCTTTCTTTCCTTATTATTTATTTATTTCCTTGCCATTAAGAGCAAAATGGAGAATATTCCCATATTTATAAATTCAAAACCTAAGTGTCTTGATAGTTATAAAGAATAAAAAGTGTGTGGTAAACATTTTTGTCTGGAAAAAAGCAAAACTGGTTTCAGTTCTTGTCTGTAACACTACTTTCCAGTGTGACTTTGCTCAGCTCAGTAAATCATTCTGAGCTTAGTTCCAGCCAGCTGTAATGCCAAGAGAATAGTGTTTCTTTTCTTCCACCTGTTCTGCAATTTATTACAAACTCTTTGAGACAGCAACTGATTTTCCTTGTATGGCACTTTCTGTGGACACTTAGCCCAACTTTCTGGAAATAATTAATTTTTCTGTTTACAATCATTCTAAGTACTACAAAAATTGTATGTGGGTGAAATCAACAACTTTTCCCTGTTTACTGCATTAACCAGGTAAAAAGTAAATTTTGGTTGAATGAATTACAAACCATTATTTTTGCAATTTAAAATTAATGTTCAAATAAACTTTAAGGAAATAGAAATGTAAATAGTAGTTTAAATATATATAGTATTATATGGCTGAAAACTAAGTTTGAATTAAAATTAGGAGAAAATTTTATGACTAGAGGGATATTTTCAGTTTTTAAAAAATTTTTCTGGAATGAATGTCTGAAACATTAGCATTATAGTTCTTCTAGAAGAACATTTTTCAAGGTATGATCCAAAATTTGATCCAGCTGTGTCCAGCATGGTAAAGACCTGATTTTTTTTTTTTTTTAGGGGAACTGGAGGTGTTCTGTGGCAGTATGAGATATTGACCTCACCACGTTTTAAACTCAGTCCTTCCCTGTAGGGATGTAATGAGGACTCAGAGTCTGACCTGCTGATCAGGTAAGGGAGTTCAGAAGCCATTTCTTCAGCCTTTTGGAAAATTGCCCTTAAATTTGCTAGTCATTTCCTGTGTGTATACATGTGCATGTCCTGACATGGCTCAAACACTGAAGTAATAAGGAAATATTGACTTCCACCCAGATGTCTGCTTCACTGAGCAAGTGTTGGTCAATGGATTGATGCATTATTAGTAAGCATCTGACTCCCTGCTAGTGGAGAACTTCCTGCAAACTAGCAGGCATTTCTCTGCAGAAATGTCTTTGGAGTAAAGTAAGGGAGCATATGTGATTACTGGATATCATAAAGACTTCTTTTCAGTTATTTGAAAGACATTTTTAAAAATACATCAGTTTTAGCATTTTAATTAATTCTGGTGGATTTCATGCATGCCCAGATCAGGATGTGTGGACTTTTAACCCATTAAGGTATCCCTCTAAGTCAGAAATATGACAAGCTAGTTGCAGTATTAACACCAAAACTATTCAAGGCATACAAAAGCTGATACTGCAGTAGTAATGTTATCTCCACTGGGCTACACTAGTCAGTGTGGAATACATTCATCCAAAGGCATGACCAAAACTCTCAAAGAGTGAATATAAGCTTCAATTAAAGTCAGGGGACCCCAGCTCCATCTGCTCTGAATCAGTGTAATTCCACCAAAAAAAAA
>VXBC01005334.1:538713-574890 GCA_013399945.1 Ploceus nigricollis
AAAAAAAAAGACAGTTGGCATAGTGTCAGTTTGTACATTTTGACCCCACAGGCTTGGCTCAGTTTAAACCTCCATTAAATATGGATGTGGACGCTTTCAGAGAATGGCCCTGCAGCATACTTGGCAAGTGGATGGATAGATAATACCCTGACACAGAAATACTTCTTGGACATGTGCTTAAATGCTGTTGCTAATGAAGCTAATGGTACATTTACGTCCACAGGAGGCAGTCTCTGTCTGAGCCCCTACTTCTGAGCATGGATCATGGTTTTATTTGACTTAGATTTTGGTGCTGTTTTGAGGGAGATGCGTTTCAAAATGTGGATTTTCTCTGTGCATGCTTAGTCCTTGCTCTGAGATGGAATTTCATGGGCCTTGTGTGACTCCTCCAGTACATCTGTTAATTGTTGCTGATGTACCACAGCCTCGCTCTCTTAACTGCTAACGAAATTGCTCAGGGTTTATGTGCAGACACGTTAGAAAGCAGTGGCTGGCTTCCTATGTGTCAAAAAAAAAAATGTCTTCAGAAACAGTTCAGTGGTAAAGTCACAAGTTAGAATTGTTTATCATCATCAACAGGCTGAACTAATAGCTTTTGTAATGAGAAATGTTAAGATTAAATAGGAGTGTAGGGGAGGAAAAGCTTTTCTCTTTGGGAGTGCTTGTATGCACAGTGTATTAAATAGCGTATCTTTTTACATGGTATGACATCCAGGTATGAGGAATACCTAAAAGACTTCCTGACATCACTGGTCAGCAGTCTGCAGGAATTAGTACAGTTGGAAAGGAACAAAGACCTTGTTAAAACACAGTATGATCTAAACTTCTTCAAGTTGTTTTAAAAACAGGGCTCTGAGGATACGGAGTCAGTGAAGATTCCAGCACACCTCCTGTAGGAACAGAGTGTGTTAGATCATCAGTTGTGGAGAAATCTCAACTGGGTCATTGCATTTCTCAAGCTTTTCAAAATTCTTCCTACTTTTTCATGGGGAAAATCTTGTTTCAATTGTATATGGGATTTTTCAGGCTCATTTTTAGTCTGTCACATTATGTGCCAGTGTTTTCTTTTGCCATGGACAAGGTTATATAGCTGTGACACATATAAATTGTTTATTATGTGGGTAGGACATAAGAGAAAAAGTGTACCTGAGAAGAAATAGATCTATTGTAATCCTGTGACTGCCTCATTTGTCTTTTGCTATTGACTCTAGACTCTACCTCTTCTGGGATTTATTTCAATATTTTCTGTTCAACTTTCAGGACCAGCCAGTCTTGTAATACACATCATTAAAATTTACCTTCTAGGAGTTATGTGTGTGTGTGTGTATGCATATATATATACAGATATGTATGTATGTATGTATATGTATACATCCTTTGTTTAAAACTTCCTGAAGTACAGCTTTGCTGTTAGACATGTGCTGCACAGACTTGGCAAGATGGCAGAGCACAGGGCCTGTGGTCAGACCAGCTTCACTGCTTGTCAGCAGTGTGGCAAACCACAACACACACAAAAGAATGAGCTGCTCAGGAAGTAACTGCCTGAATTATTTTGCTTTGTTTTTCCCTCTGTGCTGGAGTGAGGCTCAAACATACCCACACTGTGGCTCCAGCAGAAGTTTAACAGTGTGCTGAGGCATCCAGTTTGGCTTCCCTCAGTGAGGGGAGAGGTCTGAGGGAAGCCTAGGAGAAGATGCTGGGATTTTTTTATATTCAGCTGAAATATCCCATGACTTTGCTGTGATGTATGGGCAGTCAAGAAGAACTCAACTCCTGTCAGTGCTCTGGAGAAAATCTTCCTGGACAGTCTTTTTCTTTTCAAAGGGAGCATGCACTTTTTGTTACTTTGTTGATGGTTAGAGTTTTTAAAAATCCATTTAAGGCCTTATTGTTTTTTGTTTGTACTTGAACCTCTTACCAGTAAAATAGATGGATCTGTGGACAAAAGCCAAGTGTATTTTCAACCTGTCTATTTACCAAAATGTGAAGGAGGAAGGAAGACTAGTGGTGCTTGAGCAGTGATTATTCTAGACTAAGAAACAAAAATCTGTGATGTTGAACTGGTGCTGACACTTCCTTGGTTGTCAGATCAAGAGGAACTCTATTAATACTTTGTGCCCTAGTAGACGAAGAGGTTTTTTTCCTCTCTCCAGAACAGAAAGTTGTCAAGACTTAATCTATATTGTGTTGAGTCCTACATAGATGAATTTGCCTCTGGAAGACGATGAAATGTTTTGCTTTGAGGTCTCTCTTCTCTTTCTGCCTTACTCCCCCCACACTGGCATCCTTCAGAAACTGGTACGATTTCTGACACAACCCCTAGTGAAACTTCAGTGGTTGAAGGGGTGTGGATTCTTTGGGGAACATATAAGCAGGTTCCAAAGCCACACTGGCTTCAGACCAAAAATGTTGTTATTGGATGCAGGTTCTTATTATCTTCATGAATAAGAGGAATAACTAATAGGTTCAAAAATTTGAGATGCCAGGTGAAACTGCCTGAAACCAGGATAAAAATATTCATGCACATATCATGACATAATAAGACGTTTGATATGGTTTTGGAAAAAAAAATCAACAGAGTTGCACCTTGTAGCAGAACATTCATGAACAATTCTACTGTTATTTTTTTTTCCATGGGATGCTAGTGCAATTACTTTTTTCCTTACACCTGATAAAAGCCAAAAGAATGTCTTTGTTGCAAATCCTGTTCATTACTGCCAGCCAAATTCTCCCTCCAAACTTTAGTTCATAGAGCAACTAGGATTCTTGCCATAAGCAGAGAAAAGTTCTCCAGGTTTATTTTGTTGTGAAACAGTTGAAAGAGAAGCTGGGCCCTGTGGTGGGTCCTTGATACTTACCACAGCCCACATCCAACTGTGCTCAATGCATCCTCTGGACAGGTACACGCAGGTGTGCCAACTGTACATGCCCAGGACTCGTTTTCAGGCATAAATATCAAAAGCAAAGTGAACAAAGAGAGTGAATTTTAAATATGAAGTAATATTGTCGCCACATCTTTTTAGAGACAAAGGCATATTCAGCAAAGTTAATAAGAATAAAGTGATTCTGCCATGTTATTTAAGTGCAAATTGGATTTACTCGAAGGCTATGTAGAGGATGACTGTGGATTTTGTATTTAGCTGTGTTTGTTTCATTGAAACTTTGTCACTGATATCACAGATACTCCTAATTTTGATGCTATATCAGGACAGAATAGCCAGCAGAGGGAGCAAAGCCTTTTTTAACAATGAGCTGTTGGCAAGAACTATGTGACCCTATAGGGGGATCAGGAAGGAAGCAAACTTTCTCTGTGCTACTTTCTTTTGCTCAGGAATGGAAGAAGAGGCGAGAGAGAAAGGTTTGCAGACTTAGAAAAGAAATAGTGTTGTGTGTTACTTTCAAACTTGAATTTAAAGCAGACTATGTTAAAAAAAAATTGGAAACTCAGCCCCATAAATAAAATGCTATCTCACTGCGGGGGGAGGAGGAGGGAGGAAACAAAACCAAAACCAGCCAACCAAAACGTACAAATAAATTGAGAATCAGCTGCTATTTTTTTTTCTATTTGTTCATGTTTTCAATGCCAAAACCATTTTCATCTAATGGCTGGGATCATTATGAAATGTATCCTGTGGTTTTGGCCACTTACACCAAGTTCTGTCACAGAGGGCTCTGTAATGACAATTTGCTGTTAATTGCTATCTAAAAGGGCCAACCATTTTAATTTCAGCACAGTCTTATTCATAGATCACCATCAGTTACTGTGGCCAATCCCAAACACTTTGGGAAAAACATCAAATTAAAACATGAAAGAGAAAATACTGGGGTTTTTGATGCCACTTCCCCCCCGCTTTTTAAATTTTTTAACTCTTCCACCTGTAGTCCTTTGGGATTGCATGTAGATGATTAAGGTCCTGTATATTAAGATGACAACAACTTCAGATCTGGCTAGGCTCTGTCCTAAGCCTGCCTTATCATCTCTGGAACAGCTGCAGATTTTTGTGCTGAGAGACTGGACCAAACACATTGAAGAGTGCATTTGGTATTCTTTCAAAGGGGTAGGCACACTCATCCCCAGCCCAGAGAGCTGGAGAGGAGGGAAGGGGCAGAAACATCTCAAAGAAGGAGAGGGTCTGCTGACGTGAATCAGGATTTAATGAGCTGACCACCTGCTCTTGAAATCATCATCTGTAAGATATTTGAGCCTATGAATTCAGACATGATACCTACAGGCTTTTCAGCTAATCTTGTTGTCTGACAGCACAGTCAAAAAGAATGTGACCTCAGGAATAGAGAGGATACCTACTTGATATCCTGGCAGAGCACATTAATAGACATTTTAGCATCAGCAGTGCCTGCTCAGCAGTCTGTAGGTTAGGGGGCACATAAGGTTACTTCTTAGCTCTAACATTCCTTCTGTTTTGTAAACTCCTAAATTTCAGGTTTTGGATTCACTTGAATCCTCAGTCTTAGCTGGTAATATGCAGTATAAGGGCAGAGAGGGAGGTGTGTACCACAACAACATCTGCAGACTTGTGCATGCAAGTACAAGATTAACTTTTGGAAACAAAGAGGAAAGAGCCACAAGTATTGTTTCCCGCTGCTCTGCTTTAACCTTTCTGTATCTGTCTTCCTCTGAATGTGCCAAAAGTGAATGGCTCTGCATCCAAGATAACTGTGTGGCACAGGGCCCTCCTCTGCCCTGTTATCAGCACTGCTTGTGATACTGTCATCCTTACACAGCATTCAAATAACTTAAGAGAAGCTCCAGCTTAAACTGAATAGCTGTTGTACTCATGGAGCAACACACTAATTAAGCCATGCTAGAGAACATTCCTGGAGCTTAAGCCATGCTATAGAAGATTTCAGGGCTTCCTTTTCCCAACAGGGGAGGTGTTGCTTCATGCTTGCAGAGGGATTCCCCTGAGGGCCTTCTGCCCACTGTTTTCTTGGTAAAACCCATTGCTGTGGAAAGCCTGGCTCCATCTGCTCCTTTCTCGTAAGGAAAATGTTTCTTTTAAGGTCAGGAGAAATGTGAAGTCTTTATAAGAATGGCTGGAATGCAGCATTCAGAGCAAGGCTTGTGGTTTTTTCCCCACAGTGTGCCTCTGCAGAGAAGTTAAGGCATAATTTCCCTTGTTCAGGAACATTAGTCCTTGTTATTTTTCTTCTTACTCAAACTTAACAAATTGAGCTGGAAATATATCCATTGTCTGATTGAATGGGAACATTAGGAGTATGATTTCCTTCCAGAGGCTGATGGCTTTGATCCATTCTTGAATTCTGAGTGTTGCAGTGTCAGCAAGCTTTCTTTGTCTGTGATTTCTGACTATCTTTTGCATTTGCATCTTCAGCTGTTCTTGTGTTGTTCTCGATTCAAGAGCACACAAATACAGGTGTGCCGCTAATATGTAACTTTGTCTATTTCTTGCAAGTTAGGAACACAAAGCAATCTGAGAGTAAAAGAGGACAAGATCTCCAAGGTGAGTAAGGAAAAGAGGTTGACTTTTCAGCTACCCCCAGACACCTGTGACTATGAGCAATCCCATTTAGGTGCCCAAGTAGTGATTTTCAGAGCCTCACAGTCTGCTCTGTAGCCTAACATTACACAGAAACCTCTCAAGCTCCATTTTAGAAAATGACTCATTATTCTGCCTTTGTTACTATTTAAAAATCTCATTGCTCAGGAGGCCGGACAAATTCTTACAGTCTTCAGTCTAAACCTATTTTGGCAATTTCATACCTACTAGTTCTTGTACAAATGTACTTATTTTGATTAATTCTTTAATTCCCTACTATTCCTTCTCTCATTCCCTGATATATTTGTAGGTAGCAATTATATGCCCCTTAGCCTTTCTCTGACTAGGTTAGCTAAGTTTTTTAGTTTTCTTATGTAAAAAAAGGGTTCCTCATTTCTTTGATTGTACTAGAAGACTTTCACTGCACCTCTTCTGGTAACAGACTCATCTTTCTGAGTTTGGGTGATCAAGGAAATGTGCAATTTTTAAGGTTTCATCGGTTCTGTGTGCAATCATGTTCACCATTTCTGTTGGAAAGCTGTCTCATGACCACATTTCATCCATTTCCTTAAAACAATGTACATAGTTTTTGTATTAGAAATGATCATTAGAGCTGTTCCTACTGCATATGATCATTTGGTGCAGAACAGTTGCCCTAGGCATATCCAGCTTCTGAATAAAACAAGTTAGGGACCATATTAGTCACATGTGTTTTTCCCTTAATGATTTCCCTACCATGCCTTCTGAGTGAAGAGTTTCAGGGGAGGGGAATCAGGTAAATAAAAGTTATGTCACAGCCCGTGCACACTAGGGAGCCAAGTTAAATCCTACATTTTTGATTGCTGTGCTTTGCAGACACAACATATTTCTTTCAGCATCATGTGAAGTACTGTAGGCTGAGACAGTGCTGTGCAAATGCTGGCATGCAGTTGGAACATTTGCTTTACTTGTGAGGGATGAGCCTATTTACAAAATTAGGCAGATCATCCCAATGGATGTCAATGGGATCTTTAATACTCACTGCCATACCTTTAAACACCCCTCTCTGATGGATGTCACTCATTTTGTCAGTCTCACTGAAACACTTTGGTACTGAAATCTCAGTTTTACCATGATGGGTTTGTGGAAGACTAAACTCTAAACTTGTTGATGGTAGAGAAGGGAAGAAATTCTGCATGGAGGGAAGAAAAAACTTTCACTCGGATCAAAAGGAAAAGTGTTTTGGATGTTTTTATAATTTGTCTTGGTTTATGTATTACAGTCATTTTAAAAGCAAGGCCACTCATACTGCTGAAGGGCACCTAGTGGTTAAAGAAGCCTTGAAACTGCCAAGAAAGACTTGGAGGTGCTGGTGGATGAGAGGCTGGACAGGAGCTGGCACTGGCAGCACACAAAGCCAAATTTATCCTGGGCTGCATCAAAAGCAGCATGGCCAGCTTTGCCACCTGCATCCAGCTCTGGGGTTCCCAGCCTAGAAGGAACTTTGGCCTATTGGAATGAGTCTGGAATGAGTCTTGGGCTACCAAGATTATTAGAGGGGTGAAGAGCACTCTCCTATGAGGAAAGGCTGAGGGAATTGGGTTTGTTCTGCCTGGAAAAAAAAAAGTCTAAGGAGTGACCTAATTGCAGCCTTCCAGCACCTGAAGGGAGCCTACAGGAGGGATGAAGAGGGACTTTTTGCAACAGCATGTGGGGACAGGATGAGGGAGAATGGATTCTGACTGAGATTAGGTTTAGATCACATGTTAGAGAATAGGCCGGGGGGGATAGAAGTAGATCTTCAAGGTCCTTTTCAGTTCAAGCCATGTTATGATTCTAATAAAATCTGCTCATTAACAAGATGAGGCCTTTCAACCTTTTCAACTTTGAGACAAATATGCAGAAGTCTGAAGTAAAGCCCTCCTATTCTTATTTTGCTTTGCTAGTATGCACCTTATTGATAGCACAGCAGCCCCTGGGCTGAGCTCTTCCACTTCTGCATGTTTGTTAAGCTCAGCTGATGTCAGTGAAACAGTGGTGATCCACGTGAGCTGAGGACGTGGCCTCTGGATTTCAGAGGAGCTACTGTAGAATATCAGGCCAAAAAGTGATTTCTGAAGGATTTTCAGTTAAGCTAATGACCAAAACAAATAAAGAGGAGGTTTCCTTATGTGTTTAAGTGCTTTTCTTTGAGATTCTCAATAAGCAGTGTGTGCCTTGACATAAAGAGAAACGTACAAATATGACAGGTGAGTGTTTACCAATTCCATTTACTGTATTTAGCAGAGTAGACATATTGCCTATGCTAATCTATGAGTTTGGCTGATGTGATCCAGAGAGAAGAAAAATGTTCTATCAGAAGTAAAGTATAATTTAAGCTTTATTACAGATCTGAAGTTTATTGAAGTGTGACGCAGAGAGGTTTTTTGGGGTGTTAACTGTGTATCCACAAAGCATGAAATAAAGCTAGGAACAAAATAAGGGTGTTTTCAGTCTTCTTTCTTTGTCAGAGCAACTAAAAAAAACAGATTTTATTTCCAAGAAGAAAGGATACAAAAGGACTAATGGCTTCTTTTATCAAGCATGGTTAAGTTTAGGACATCTATTTGGATAAAATATATTTAAAATTGTGGCTAGTTATTTGTTTTCTTTGTTGTGTTTAGGTGTCTTTTCTTCTGTTCATAAACAAAGCTTTTTTTTAAAAAATATTTTCTTTTGTTGGGATATAGAAAATCTACTGACTGTTAAAGCAGGGGATGACATTTTTAGTTTAACACACAGTTTTAACTGCAGCTAGCCATGAAACTTAGGTCTGGATTTGGATCCCAAATTCCATGATTACTTCCAGAGCTTTTTTTCCAATTAGTATTTACGAGTGTTCTATAGTTTAGCAAACCTAGTAAGTATAATGTAAAGAGTGGGTTATATTTTTGCAGAGTGTCTTAGCATGTTAGGATGTCTGTCCTGCTTGTTATCATTGGAACAATTAAGAAGGATATTCTGGCAATGAGTTAATTTATCTGGAATGTAAAATGATCCTTTTTTTTCAATTTCAGAGGAAGGAACTAGGCTTTATACTGGTAATCTCAAAAAACATGTCTGAACTGCTGATCCCAAGGCGTGCTGTGATTGTATGAGGTGGTTTAATTGGATCTGCGGATCCGAGTTCACTGTTTACATGCACACAGCTATTTGGAAGGGAGCTTGTTAATGAAAGTAGAAGAAAAACTTGAAGGAAAAAGCACGTTTGGCATTTAACTAGCAAAAGATTTGCTTTCTTCATTAAAGTCATTATAACTGAGCTCAAGAATTGCACATGCACAAGGGAATTACTTGAATTAAGTTAATAAAGTTGTACTTTATTAGGTGTGAGGGGCCTGATTATTCCATTAGTAGTGCGACACAGCCTGAGTTCAGATCTGTGGACTGGAGCAAGCAGATTATGAGGATGAAGCTGTGAAGCTCCTGTCCTGTGCACCTCTTCACCTGGGTAAGAGGAAAGCTTTTGTTTCCATTTTTATGAAATGGGACAAAACAAATTGGTGCTGTGCTGGCTAAACCAGTAATCAATAGAGTTTGTTCTTTGGAAGTTTAGAGGAAAGCCATTCAATTACTTGGTAGAAAATCTACATGTCCGTCAGCTGTCTCTGAACATGTCAGGCCTGGGGAATATACAGCAGGGTTTGGGAGTTATAGCATGTTCTTTTCAGTGCAATTGGCTTTTGTTTGTTTTCTTCTTTTTTATTCAGTTCTTGAAGCAAGATTCAAAAAACAGTATTATCTATATTGCTGCAGAGCACAGTGGGCACTAATAATAAGCTGTTTTCAGGCATACAGTGTTATCTGTAAGGTGAAATGCTAAAGAGTACCACCTACATGTTATGTAAATATCTTGCTAAAAGGTCAGGTGAATGCTGTTTTTGGTCTGGGAAATGCTCTTAAAATTTTGCCACTTTGGGTTAAAATAGATTTGATCAGCCTTGAAGCCCGGTAAACTTTAGCATCACACAACAGTGAAGAAATTGCCTGAAGTGTTGTTGAGTCTGAATGATGAAACTGGAATTCTCTAAACTCTCTTCATGAAAAAATATTGAGAATGGACATATTAAGTGGTGCTTCCCAGTTCAGTGGCAATAGTAAAGGAGTCCAAAGACATGCAAAGTAGGGTTATTAATAATTAAGGACAAAGTGAACAGTTTTTTGGGTGTTTTTTGCATTGCAGTTAACATGAGAATGTGATGGGCAGTAATGCGCTTTGCACAATGGGCCCCACTTCTGAGTGTACCTTACTATAATCCTGATCTTAAACAAGTGCTGTCATTTGTCACTAAGTGTGGAACCCACCCTGAGCTGAGCAGATGAGTGTGGCAGAGCACTGCTCTTGTCTGCTGGGGGCTGAGTTGTGCTATCAAACATGTTCTGTTGGCTTCCCATCAGATTTATGCTTCCTGAACCACTTTTTGAAGCGCATGAGTTAGAGAGGGTCTTTCCAGCTGTGTTCACAAGATCAATAAAGTGGAAGAAAATGTAATGTTATTACTATCAATATATTTTAATTTGGCAATAGTTTTCTTAGTGAGGACAAAATCTGCTTGCTACAAATCCACTTTCACTACAAAACCATCACATTATCACATAGTGAAAATGATGGGCATTTTGCCACAGCTTTGACCCTGTGTTCACTACTGAATGCTCAAAAAATGGATTAGCCTGATGAGTTAAGGAGCCAACTAAGAAGTTATCTTATTAGGCAGATTATCTTTTCTATAATACACCATTCTTTACCAAATATTCACATCTATAGGCCAGCAAAGAGTTAATAATCAATTGCTACTTAATGAACCTATAACCACCTTATTAAATCTGCATTGAATGTGTAGTTAAGTGTACTCAGAGTATTTTAATTTAAATGTTACCATAAAATCTGCAAGTGGAATTAGTGTAGTGCTTTTGAGATTACATTAGCAGCAAAACAGGGGGTGGAGAGTTATTGTTAATTAAACCATACAGGCAATATCCAGTAGAGTCCTAACAAGTGTAGGATGCGTCTATTTGTTTAACATATTACAATTTCAATACTCTTTGTCCTCCAACTCCTTTCCCTCCCCACCATCCTTTTTAAATTACCAGTGGAAGTTTTTGGACTGATTTTGTTATTCTGTAAGACTCATGAAATGTTGAAATGAACCTTTCAATTGTCCCTGGAATGGGCTTGACATTAATACACTCCATAGAGGGACGGAACAATATAATTTCACTATGAGTTTGTTTATTAAAGTATTTTATGACAATTTTTTTCTTCTATCTAAGCAGTCTCTGAGGAAAGCTCTAGATTTGATTTCCTCTAATGAAAGTGTCCCCCTTATAACATATTCATGACCATGAGTCATGACATCCTATATTTTTTTGCACTACAGTGCTTAGGTCAAATACTGCAAAAAAGCCACCTTACTCCTCAGTCATTGTCCTTTCTTTTCCTTCTTTTTACATATCTATGTGTGCAGGATGTGAGACTGAGAACAAAATTACTGTGGTATTTTTTTAATTGAGGGAAATTTCTGTCAGACTCAGTGTCTAATCTGTGCCATAGTTTCTCTGCCTTTTGAAGGAACAAAATTTCTCCTCTCTGTGATTACCCTCAGTGTGACACTCCCTTCTTAAGCTTCTTTTCAATACCAGCTGGACACTCAGAAGGGGAATAGTGCTGCATACCTGTCCTCTTTTATCTGATATATTCCCTTATTTGCATTAAAGACTTCAGAAGTCCTCCAGACCTGCCTCCCTGGTTGTTGCCTCTGCTGATTTTCACGGGATAGGTGTCCCTGTGCTGTGTAGCCCTTTTTTAGTCTAAAAGGAAGAGTCTTGCCCAACAAACCTTTAGTTAAATCATAAACTCTGGTAGAGATAAGGTTCTGCAGGTTTTACATCTTGTTCCCATGATCTTTTAGAGCTGTTACCTTGTCTTTAGTGTCTCCCCTTGCCCTCCAGCCCTGACACTTCTGTAATACCTTGCTAAAACTCCCTTGTTGGTAGTTCCTGCTTTGGCCTTTCTCCTAGTTGAGGAATACACTGAGTGCAGGCAGCTAGGTGTACAAGCTGCAGATTGAGCTGCTGTCTCTTTGCACAACAAAGGGCATGGGGACCTGTGTCACCAGCCAGGAGACATGACAGCCAGAGCCATGGCAGGAGCTGCTGACTCAGCAGGAAGACCCCAGACTTTGCATGGATGAGTAACTTGAGCTGTTACTGTGTTATTACACCGTGAATAAATTACTTTATAGATCCAGAGGCTTCAGGCTCTGCTGTGGGAAGCCTGGGGTTAAATCAGTAAGGAAGCCTCATCTGACTGCATGAGAGTGGGGTGTGTAGGTGGGACACCCATCAGCTCGCTGGAGCCACCAGCAAAGGGGCTTCAGTCTTCACAGGGAAAGTAGCCAGTAGTGGGAGTGGGACTGCCAGAGTGCCTCCTGAATGGTCAGACAGGGAAGTCTCCTTGACATTCCTTATATGTGAATGCCTCATCAAAAGACTTGTCATAGAGTCATAGAATAGTTTGGGTTGGAAGTGACCTTAAAGGTCATGAAGTTTCAACTCCATTGCTGTGGACACTCTTATGCTGCTGCTATATATTATCTGTCATGAATTGCCCCTTGTCCCCCAGGTCTTTTTTATACAGGCAGTTCCTTGCCTATTTCTTGTACGGATATCCCTGGCAAACAGATCGGGACAGTGCTCATTCCCCTTTATTGCTTTCTGAAGCACACAAACCTGCCTAAATAACAGTATTTGCAATAGGAGTTTTTGTGCTGCTATCCATTGTGGAAGTTTAATTTAGACCCTCTGCATCTTTCAAAATTGTTTTCGCTTTTCTGTGAAGGGCCATGCACCTTCTAGGCACCAGAAGGATATGATACAATAATAATGAACATGAGACCGCTTCAGCTGTTGAATGGGTCTTTTTACCCCCAGCTATACAAACCACGTGGTTACTCTTCATTTTGAAAAAAGCCAGTGAGTCAACACCTCTAAGCAAATCCATTGTACAGTGTGAAGTGTTCTTTCCTAAACACTCTGAAGACTACATTACAATTTGACTCATTGGTTGCTTTATTTTAGTCACAAAGATCCAATTCGAGGTCTTTTCCTTCTGCTTGCTGCAGGTCATACCCTGGAAACCTGAAAGTTAAGTCAATTGCTTGACCCCTGTGAAGTCAACAGGACCACAGGCATTATTTGGTAATCCCTTCCATTCATCCTCTCTGTGCAGCAATGCATGTGTGTACAGGCCACAAGTAAGGATTTGCAAAATGGAGCCCTTTTTTTGTAATTGAAAACCATTGTTGAAGAAACAATGATTCAATAACCTTTTCTGAGGCTGGCCTAATGTCTCTCTCCAGAGACCATGGTGAGCACAGTGGTAAATTGATTTTAAAAAGAGTACAGCATTTCTGACTCTTTATGGAAGACTGACTACAGTTTCAGGCTTCTACATAATAGCTTTGGATAATGCAGGACGTCAAACATTGATGTGAAATGTATGTGTGCAGGAGCACATTGTATTATCATCTTATTTCTTCAGATTTTTCCTACTGTAAAAGAAAAAAATCAATAGTAAGATGACTGAACAGATCATTTAAATGAAGAAATAAATGGTAGTTGTTTGATTCCCTGTTGTACACAATGGTGATATATGTTTGGAAGCAGCCACCCTTCTTACATCTCTTGAGGGAGTTTTTCTTTCCATTTTCACATTTCTACTGGGCTGGTCAAAAAGAAAGCCGAACAAGCACAGAGAAAACCAAGAGGGCCTAATAGGGGTGGGCAGGTGGAAGAGCTTTCCTTAACTACGTATGAAAAAAAAAAAAAATCTTTCCTTTCTTGAACTAACAGAACTTAAACACTGATTCAAAGATACATGCATGCTCACATGTCCTTTAATCTCAAAATAAAAACCCACCCCAATGCACTCTGATGGAATAAGATTTGCTGGAGATTAAACTAGCAAGTATTGTGAAGGCTGACAAAAAAATCCCCAGTACTTCTGTACCAAAATAAAAACTAAGAAAAGTATGAATCTGCTACTCCATGGACCAAGATACAAAATGACAAAAGACAGGAAAAAGATGCTCAGTCCTTGACTTGATTTTTTTTCACTTGCATGTTCTGTCCACTGGCCATCAAGTTCCTGGCTTTATTAGCAGGGCCTAAGTGAAGCCTTATCCACACTGCTTTATTAGAAGGTAGAGTAATGAGTGCTTCAACTAACTGACTGTAAGCAAGTCTATGGGACCAGATAAAATGCATTTGGGAAGCTCACCAATATAATTTTAAGACCACTCTCTAGCACATTTAAAAGATGATGGCAAATAAGAAGGATTTATTAAAAAAAAAAAAAAAAAAAGAAGACAGGCATCACACTCAACTTCAAGAAGGGCAAGAGGCAGGAAACTGAAGGCAAATCAGCTTTACCTTAGTCCTGTGGTGGTCATGGAGCAAATTCTTATTTGAACCCAATTCCAGCTGTATGAAAGGAAGAAATCTGACTGAGGATGGGAAGAATGGATTTACATGTACAAATTATGCAGGACGAAACTGGCAACCTTCTGTGATGAAGGAATGGTCTGTAGATAAGGCGAGATCCATGGATGGTGTGCATATCTTGATTTTAGAAGGTCTTTTAATATGGTCTGCTAATCTCCAAACAGCCAAACTGATGACATGTAGAGTAGATAAACAGATAATAAGGTGGCTGGAAAATTGGCTGAACTATCAGCAGCAACACAAAGCCCCAGCTGGCAGCTTGTTGCCAGCACTGTCCCTCAAAGATCAGTATTGGGGCCAATGTTATTGAGTGTTTTTATTAATTATCTAGATGATGGGAGAGAGTGGACTCCCATCAGGTTTGGGGAGAATACCAGTTTGATGAGAGCAGTCAGTATTTTGGCAGGGAGAGTTGCTTTTCAGGAGGAAATGGACAGATTGGAGAAATGAGATTATAGAAGCCCCATGAATTTCAAGACAACAAAATCCTGGCCTGAGACAAAATAACCCCATGCTACAGGAGAGGCCATGAGCCAGCTACAACAGCAAGAAGCTTTGAAGGAAAGTGGGTTTCTGGTGGGAGAGTTGAACAAGAGCCAGGAGTGCATCCCTTGCAGCCAAGAAGGCCTGGCACATAACAGGCTGCACTGGCAAGGGTGCAGCCAGCAGGTCTGGGGAAAGTGATTCTGCCCAGTACAGGTGCAAGTTAGATACCCTGACAGAAGTGGGTGTAAACCTCATCCACACGGACTAGCTGAGTCAATTTGGATGTCAAAATAGACCAGTGTAGTTCAAAATCACAAGCTGTATAAACAAACATACAAAACAAAAAACCAAACAAATATAAACAAATTTTTGGGTGGCTTAGGTTTTTTGTCCAATTTATCCAACTCAGCTGGTGCAGCAAAATAGTTTACCACTCTTTACAAATCTGACTGCTTTGAATAATTGCAGAAAAGATGGGTCAGTTATCAGCTTGCATTGAAAATATTATAGTTCCATTATCTTTGTGAGGTTAAAGCAGTTCATTCCAGCTGCAGATCTTTTGACCACCACATATGTTAAATGTGCCAGTCATCAGGCTGGGCTTGCTCCTCCCATGTGGCAAACTTCAGTTCAGGCAGAGGATGAGTGACAAAGCAGAGAGGGTGAGGACATCCGTCATGTTTAGAGGCTGCTATTAGAAGAAAAACACAACCTGTCAGGGAGGTAGGAAGAATGAATGAGTTCAACCCTGACAGGGATTTGTGGGCAGGTGATGGCATCTCTTTGCATTATGTGACTAACAGAGGTCATTTTTAATAGCTTGCAAATCAGCCCATGGCAGTTTTCTCTGATATGCCAGGGCAACATGAAGACACTGATATGTACTTTTCTCTTATTTAGTGTTATTTAGAAAGCAAGTTGTTGCACTCTTTTTTCCCTCCTTTCTTTTCTTATGTAAAAATACATATTTAAACTTTTGTAACTATTTGAATCATACTCAATACTGCATTTTCAGCTCCCGGACTAAATTGTGATTTAGTGGAAGATGCAAATTACAAGGGATTATGCTGTATTTTTTCCTAATAGCCTGCATTCTGTAACAATTTTGGTTTTGTTTGAAAAAAGTCTTCTGCAACAGATATAGTCTGGTTCAATGAGTCCATTCAGAATTGGTTTCCAGTCTGCAAGGGTAATTATCTTTATTAGTTTTGTACCTTGATAGTGTTTCAACAGAGCATTTAGGAGTGTCAAATTCTATTAAACATAAACTAGCTCACAAAGGAAATAAATTGGAACTGTGTGTAAATGGTGATACCCTAAGAGGTTTAAGTGAGTGTTCTGCTAAGTGGTTTTGCCACTTGATAGCAAAAAAAAAAAAAGTCTAATTTTTGTTTATTTGAGGGGAGGGAGCTTTGTATCTTTTGGAATGACAACCTCCCTCTCATGAAAAAATGTGGAAAATTTAAAGCTTCTACATGCAAGCAATCAATCACTAAGACTCCTGAAATTTTTCATCATCATTATTCAAAAGTATAATTTTGTTGGTACACTAAAGTTTGAGTCACAAAGGAATGTTACATAAACCACAATGCTTTTCTGAAATTTCTCCTTTTCCCAAGGGCTGAACTGCAGAGGTCAGGCAGGACAAAAGCACAGCACATATTTGCATGGCTTAGCAAGACAAAGCTGCTTCTAACTTCTCTACTATCATGTAATATTTGTAAAAGCTGAAGTAACTGTGGTTTCTACAAAGCTACATCCATATTCAGTAAGCAGGTCCCTGGATTTGTCTCACCTGAACTGCAGGACTAACTGTGAGAAAACCAAGGGAAAGTGCTGAGACCCGGAGAAAGGATTTTGTTAGTGGTAAACACGAAAATTAAACTCTAGAGGAAGGCTGAGGTGTTGCAAAGTGTGTCCTGCTTGATTTCCCTAGACAGCTCAATTTCATTGCATGCCATTAGTGCTTACATTCAAGACCATGCATGTATTAATCATGTTGGAACTGCTGTCCTCAGCTCTCAGGAGTTTATCTTTCCTCCCTCCACAGACTCTTTAGCATCTTCAACTTGCTCTCTCTCTCATTTTGTCACTGGTTCATATTTGCCTTGTGGTTAAAGGGGACTGATATGGAAAAGACAAATCCTTTGTACTAGCAGAAACCCGTCAAGTATTACAAGCTGGAAGAGCGTTTCCCTTGGCTTAAAGTGCTGCCCTTCTCACTGTTTATCTTATTCTGAAGCTGCTGTTCTGTGGAAAACCCCAGGAGGAAAAACCCAGAAGGAACTGACTTTAGCTAGTACTAGTGCTATTTGCCTTGGAGTCAGGCCAAGTGAAATGGTGAGGGGACAAAAAGGCAGATGTTTTTTGGCCACCACAGAAACAGCTGGCAGACCCTCTTGCCCACACTGTGGGAGACAAAAAGACAGAAGGAGAAAAGCAGTTGGAAGGAGCAGGTCTGTCTAGGTTCACTAAAACTTACATCATTCTGCACTATGCCTTTGTAAATAGGTTTATGTTGCATACTTTGTCTGTTCATAATCAGGTAGCTTTTGTGCTTGTTTCTTGGACAAACCGGAAACACTTGTGCAACCCTTTTCCTGATTTTATGTCAATTTCTGGCTTACCCTTGCTTGGCTAGGCTGTGGTCTGGCATTGTGTTTCACTGGTGCTGGCCAAGCGAAGACATTATTCCCTCCAGACTCGTCTGATTAACCTCCAGTCACTGCTGAGTTCTGTTGGTGTAATTTGATTCAGTCAGGATGACCTGGACTGGAAAAGGCTATTATGCCACAGACTGGTAGGTCTGGCAAAATTTTCTGTTCTCTAACACAGGTCAGTGATAAGGTAGTCCAGTAGTAGGAGGGAGCTGTGATCTTTCTGAACACAGCTAGCATGAGACACATCAAAATAATGTCAGCATCTTTCTTGACTTGCTACTTCTTGCCCTTTATCATCCACTGCTTCAGAAGCCTCAATCTGGTTTTCATTCCATACACTTGTGTAGCCCTGTCTGACTGTGTGGTTTTCTGGGTCTCATAGGGATGGTAGAAAGATTTCTGCCCAAAGATTCTTTTATCTCTTTCCTAGTAGGAGGTTTGCGAAAATATGCCCTAATCTGCTTTTGGACAAAATGACTTGAGTTAGCTGGGTGATTTAAGTGTTTCAGGTAAAGGCCAAATTTGCCTCAAGCAGACTAAGCATCCTTAAAGCAGACACCCCTCAATTTCTGTCAGATGTCCCATGCTCTCTGGGAGAAGGTGACCTCCAACTGGAACAAGTACTTCACCCAGCCAGCTTGGGTGTGAAAGGGAACATCTGCACACGATCTGACAGATGATGCAAATTGAAGCAATGTGGATCAGTTTTAAAAGAGAGAGAGTATAAGTTCCACTGGTTTGACTGTTTCTATTTAAACTGTGTAATGTTATGAAAACCTATTCATATGTTAATGGAACTGATCCATCTTGCCATAAAGAAACACTTACTTTACAAAGCAATATTGATAGTTCATTTGTCTGATGGCAATTCTATTTTATGCTCCTTTAGACTACCCATTTTGAAAATCTTTTTTTTTATCCCCTCATGCTTTTGCTTTATTGTAAGCACTTAAAACTGTATCTTTCTTCAGGTATGTGAACAGTCATAATGAATGTTACTGGGTTTACCATCATAGTCTATATACTTAAAATCAACTACTTTTATTGTGCTAGTACAATTGCTGATTCGGTGAAACCTGAATTTTGTACTTGTCTTCTCTGGGAAATTAATCCAGGCTAATTGATGTAAATTGGATTAATTAAACCCCATTAAAGTCATGCAAAGCCTTTCTCATTTTGGGGAAAAAGAAAGAAAACCTTCTTAATTTGCTTTTTTTCGATTCACTTCCAAATCAGAGAAACCACTCTGATCTAATATCACTTTATATTCATGTTCAGTATGGTATCTGTGTAGACAACCCATAGTCTTTACTTGAGAGAAGGAGGGAGAGGGTGTGCTACTGCTGAGGAATATCAGTTTGTCTAGAATTACATGAGGACCAGGTTTTTTTTATTTTTGCAGTTGAACTACTACATCATTTAACTTCCCTTTCATACCCTTATGGCTGAAGCTTTCCTGTTGGTACCAGTTTTGGAGGTGGAAAGCAAGGCAGATTATGGTTCAGGAAATTAACCCTGAGTCAAAGTCAAAAATTTTACTTGTCTGGCAATTGAGTGTTCTCAATTGCGAGACACTCAGTTGTGTTGTGAGCTCAGTGTTTTTCTTTAGTCTGGACTCACCAAACACAATAGAGTCCTCATGTTCTCACAATCCTTTCCAGTGCATAAGATCATAAAGAAAAACCCAGCTGTCCCAAACAGGGCTGAATGCAGAAGGTGGTAGTGAAATGGGCAGTTTGAGGCAAATCTAATTTGATGTATAAGTACTGCTGAATGGGAAGGACATTTTAAATATGTAGGGGATGGTGTGGTGATTTGGTGCTTAAGGTTTCTAAAATATTCAGCACTGAAATGCTCTGAAAATGCTTTTGGGGAATTGCATAGGTATTGTTTGACCCTACCATGGTATAATCCCACCTTTCTATGATTCATCAGCATTATTTTATTACAAGTAAATTCTTCAGTTAAAATGAGAAAAATATATTAAATTTTTCAAATGGCTCAATTTATTTACCCACCTCTACTTTTGCCCTGGTAACAGCAAGAATGATATAGAAAAAGTGGTTCACTTAAAATTTTTGTAACAGAATAAGTTGTAAATATCAAAAGAAACTTTAGGAGTTGTAAAAGTCTATCCTAAATTCTTTATGAGATTTTTGTGTTGAGAAGGTTCAAAATAGTTTGAGTAAGAACAAAATAGATATCCAGAAGCACAAAAATTCAGAGGTTAAATACAAAATTTTCTCTGGTGTCTGCTGTCCTGATTCAGCCAGTGCAGTAGAATGTAAGAAAGCTATACTGCTGTAAGTGAACGAAAAAAATATGATTTGATAATGGTTTCCATCTCATAGGGACTGGAATAATACACAATCTGCAGAAAAGTAAGAGGACTACCTTCTGACTTAAGCCAGCCCCAAAGTATGTGTTCAAATCTTCAGAAGCTGAGAGGCAAGAAATTTTATTAAGTGAAAAGGCAGGTATATATTAGAATTTTTGGTCTGTGGGCAAGTTTTGAGTTTTTGTTGTTTTTTCTTTTTAGAATTTGTTTACATTTTTAATAAGATTTTAAGAAACTCAAACAGTACTGAAATAAACGTTGCACAAAATGTTTAGAAATACTTCATTTAATACATTAACATTCAACACTGAATTCAGCCTCAAGACTTGTGTGGTGAGTTATCATCCTGCCTCCTGCAAATGCTCTTTCCCATCTTAGGATGAAGCTTCCTTGCTAGATTACATCTCTCTTATCTGTGCCTGTGGTGGAAGACTTTTTGTGGAACACCTCATTATCTTGGCCAGAGCAAAGTGATCTGACTGGTGAGTCTGGACTATAGACAAGGAAAGAACCTTGAGACTCTGTGATGTCTCATGTCAATTTGCTTTGATATTGAAATATTTGATTAATAAATCAAAATATTTCAGTTAAAGAAAATATTTCCCGGAGAAAATAGAAATAAAAAATTGAAAAAGCATTTTTTCCTTTATTTTTTTTTACCAAGAAGTTTCTGTCTAGTTAAGCTTATCTTAAGCATCTGCTTGAACAGAAAACCTTTCTGCATCAGATTTTAAACTGTGTACAAACGTCATGATTCCCAAGAGAGGTACCATGAACATGATAGATATCTTTAAATGTCTCTGCTACATTAGAAGTTGGACAATTTTCTTGTCACCTGAGACAGGTAGAAACTTTAGCTGTTGCACATTTCCCCTTTTCAGTGCTGCTTCTTGGAGCTTGCTTCTATTGGAGTGCTAACCTATTATCCCTCTTATCCACCCTCTTTTGCTTTGACTCATGCCTTGAAGAGTCTTGCAAGAATAATGTGCCTAGCCTGAATAAGTGTTATAAAGCAGCCCTACTCACCTCCTGATGTTACACTGGTGGGGTCCAGTTACTGAAACAAGGAGATACACTGCCTAAAATAATTGGAAGTAAATTTCTGTAGCCTTTCTATCAACTGATTTTGAATGCAGAGTTTCGTGAAGGGATTGAGGGGTTGGTTTTGTTCTTTCTACTTTTGTCAGCTTCGTAGAAAAATAAATATTAATGTCTTGTCATGAAGAGCCTTGACAAATTCTCTCTGGGAAAAAAAAGGCACAGAGCTTTGGGTATCAGAGTTCTCTGAAATGACAGAGAGGAGCAGAGCATTAAGATGAGACAAATGCCTAACTACTATGTATGTAAATAGTAAGAAACACCCTTTTCCTTGAGTGCTTTGTCATCAAATACCAGCCTAAAAGCAGAAAAAGGAAAGATTACTATCCCCATTTCACAGATACAGACCTGGTCTATTATCAGCCATCACTGTACTAGACTATTCATCACAAAACAGTGAAAACCTTGAGTGAATTTGATAAAAACTGTTACAGAAGCATCAAAGGATAGAACTAAGAAGAGGCACTGATGAAACAAGTGATTTGTTAATTCCTTTTGGTTTTTTTTAAGTTCCTGAGAAGTTTCTATTTATGTGCTTATTAATACAATTTGCAAAAGAAATAATAGAATTGTAGCACATGTACTTGATCGTGGAAGCTGAGTCCCAAAGAGCAAATTATCCCAGTTTCTCAGAGAACACCCTCTCAGGCTTTACCTGCCTGTAGGTGCTGGGAAGGTGCTTTTCCCCCACAGCTGCAGCAAGGCATTCAGAATACCTCTCAGATGCTTTTTGTTTTACTTGCCTTCTCTGGTACCATTCAACCTGCTTTCCCAGTAATAAAGTTAGCTGTGTTTTAACAGTAAAAATAAATGCTGTAAAAAGGGATAATTTATAACCTCTGAGAGGAAAAAGACTGATCTTTTCACAGAATTTAGGAAATTATTGCTTTCAAAAGTGGATTATAAAACTTCTTTGATTGAGTGACAGTGGTGCATTGTACAGATGAATCTTTCTGAGCCTCGTAGATGGAAAAGCTGTTCAGCAGTTAGAATAATCAGTCTCTATCAGAATTTTAAGCAGCTTTTTTTCAGCTCAACATACAAGCAATCTACTTTTAAAAAGTTTAGTGTGTTGCTCTATATAAAGCCAATTATAAAGCACAAGGAAAGAATTGAAGGTGGAGTTCTCTCTTTATACTCTCTTTGTCCTCTACCCAAATGCAGCTGTCAGATAATTTCTGTGAAAAATAGTTCTGGATATTTTTAAAATTTTTTTTCAACATGTTGGTTATATTAAGGGCCAAATTGACTTAGCTTATGAAGGTTATGGAAGATACAATGAATAAAGGACCTCTGTATTTCTATTTTATTCTTTCAAAATGAATTTTTAGATTAAGCTGACAACCAAGAATGTTGAATAATTAATGGACAGATCCTTCTTATGATGACACAAATCTGCCTTTCTGAACAGGAAGGTTACTGCTACATTCCTTTCTAACCTTTACCATCCAACTCAGATGTCCAGTTCAGGAGTCTAAAATCCCCTAAAAGAAAAAGGGAACAGTCCCTTCAAAGTAGGAGCCAAACTGGAAGTGAATCACCCATAAACAAGAGCGTCCCACTGATGCTTGCAGCTGTCTTTCTTAGCTGCAGTGTTGCTGTGCATAGGTGCTTCTCTTGGAATTTGTTTTAGACTTAACCATGTAATTATGCCAAAGAGTCTGAAATGAAGGCTCCAGCATCCCTGATACAGCTTAATTCCCTGATGATGCACCTTGCCAATCCTCTGTTGAAAGAAGTAGCTTTAGCTTAACAAATGAAGGGTTGGCTCAGAGCTGCACATATCTAACAGGAAAAAAAAAAAAAAAGAATCACTTGGGGCCAGGGCTTCTGAGAATTCCATTAAATAAGCACTATCTCCTAAATCGAGTATCTCCTGGAGCAATTATTTACCCTAGAAGTAGTCCTGCTGGGCTGTTATTGTTGCTCAGTGTGGAATGGTCAGGGTCTCATGATAAACTGTTTCTGTTGCTCCTTTTAGAAATCTACATTGCTATGAAATGGGGCGAGGTAGAGAATGAGAATTCTGAGGGATTTAGAGAAACTGCACCATTTCATGGCTTCCTCATCAGAATTTCTTATTTGTTGTCATTTTACCACAGGAACAAAACACAGAGCTCTTAATAATGGTCTGTATTACTGATCTCCTTTTTGGGCAGGTTACCCAAAGAAAACAGCTGCATGTACTTTCACCTTAAAGCTTAATGAAGAAATGTGTATGCTTATCCAATGTTTCTTTTCACTGCCTTTTCTGGATTACTCTTATATTCTACTGTGGCAAGCATAATGCAGATATAATAAAAAGCCTAACCCAAACAGACAGAGAAATGAAAAATCAGGATTTCAGACAATATCTGCACCTTTCAAATGCCATAATAATAAAAGCTAGTTCCAATAGAATAAATATATTTAACCTCCAAAGAGTTATCAGTGCATTACCTCCCTACCACTTACGAGAAAGAGATTCAACTGGCTCATGAGTTATCTGTGTTTTATGCTCATGACAGAAAGATAATCATCCTCAGGGGTGAAATATGCTAAATACTGCATAACTATGCTGAACTGGAAGCAGCTGCTCCGTTCTTTATGGGAGTGCCATTTGCTCCCACCCACACCGTACAGTCTCTGGACAACTATTGCTTTTCCTTCTGAAACCTATTTCACTGTATTTAAAACTGTCATTAAAAGTTCAGCTCCCTGAAGAGCTCTGTAAACTGGGCCACTGTTTGTAAACATGGTGATTCAAAATTAGTTTCTTAATTTCCCTGCAGTCTGCTGGAATGTGGGCTGATGTTATTTTATTCGCCCACCAATGCGCTGAATGGATTGCACTACAAAAGGAACAGCAGCAGCAAAGGGTCAAGTGAGAGGGTCACCAAACTGGGTCAAATATGCCAAAGTCCCTCTGATTCCTGCCACTGTCATTCCTGAAGGGCAGTTTTGGATCTCAGCCTAGAGCCTTAAGAGTGTGCTAGAATGCTCCCTGAGGGTCTGTGTTTTCCTTTATATGTGTTGTTAGGCTGTATTCAGTTTCTGGAGATAAGTGTAATTTTATTTCTGTTTTGGTGTTTATTTCCTGGTTATCTGGGTTGGAGAGTGGCACTCTCAGTCATCTTCTTGATTATCTAATTAGTAATTATACAGTTTTTACAGCGTATTCTTGTGGAATCTAACCAGAAGTAATCCCACACAGAGATGAGTATTTGCTTTTACTTGCCTATTGTGAAAAGGCATATGATTGTTTTGGTTTCTTTTTGACAGCTGCCATTTAAGAGAATGTTAGATTATAAATAGTAAAGCAAAGGTACAACATGAATGAGGTAAAATGATGAGGCTGATTCCTCTTGGGCCATTCTTTGGCTTAACCTGCTTCTTACAATATATTGAACATATTCACTTATTTCAGCACAAAATCCAACAAGGTTTACTGGTGTCAGAAAACACAGAAGTTTTGCAGTTTTATTTCTTTGTAAACCCTAAAGATTAAGAAGTAAAACCTTAAGTATTAAAATTTGTTTTTCTGATCTTGATACCTTTTTAATAATCCTGACTGGATTTACAAGTAGCAGCTGGAGGCAATGGACAAGAGGGGGAACAGTTGGAGAGAGAATAGATTTCTGAATAGAAACCTCATCATGAAGCTGCTGCGGAGGTGGTTTTGTGCTTAGGCGGACTCTAGTAGGAGAGTGGAAAATTGTCTGTCACTCCAAAAGCATGATATTCTTTCTCACTTTGAGAGAAGCTTCTCCTTCCTTACAAACACCTGATAATCTGTGCTGGGAATCCAAAGGTAATCAAATAGATGACAGACCCTGTGCTGTCTGATAACAGAGACTATATTAATCATGCCCACCTCGCAGGCTACCTGTCTGTGCTTGTGACAACTTTATACAACTTGCATTTTTCCTCATTTCCTGTACTTGCCCCACCATGGTGTAAGATATGTTACACTGAATGAGCCAAATTGTTTCCCTTTCTTTTCAGAAGTGAAATTTTTCATTCTTATGATGACCATTCTTCCTCATGCACATTCCAGTTTTAATTGGCTTCTTAATCGTGCTTGTCCAGAGCTGTGTTTCACATGATGTTTCAGCACAACTGTTATTATTTCCTTTACTCCCAAGGAAGTGCCTTGTGTCAGGTATCTTACTTAACATTGCATTTCTCCCAACAACAGTACATTGGTGGCTTGTAGTTCATCCTGAAATAAACGGCTATGTTTCTTTCTTTCTTTTTCTTTTCATCTTATACGATGAACTCCTAATCCTTAGCTGAAATTATTAATATTTGTCCCGAAAGCTGTGACTTTGCACTTAAAAGTGGTTATTTTCAACCCATAGTTACATCTATTTCTCAGTCTTCTAGCTCTTCCAAGACAATGCTAGAGTCCTTGCCACTTTGAGTTGCTTCTCAGCATTACGTCACTCTGGGATTTCACCAGCGTGCTCCTACCTATTATGGCGGAGTTGTTAATGAAAATGTGAAATATGGTTGCCAAAGATCTATTCTCCCTTACTGGTATTCTTGTCTTGTCTATAAACTGTTTTTATAGGCATTATAATATTTTTACTGCTGCCTATTTTCTCTAGTTTAATAATTTTCCCTTATGTCCTTGCAAGATGCTTTAATTAAGTCCAGATAAATGAGACCTATAGCGTTTCCTTCATTTAAAAAACCAGATTCATTAGCAAAAGTGATAATAGTTGGATGCAGTCTACACCATATACTGCTACATTTCCTTTTTCATTTAGCATATAGTTTAATTGGTTTTTACCTTCAAAATTTGTTTCAGTCTTTTCTATCTTTGCAGGCAGACTAGAGGGCCAAAACCACTTTTCACTTATTCAGTTAAAAAGTCTAAATATGTTAGTTTTCATCTACTATCACAAACTCAAAAGACATAATGTATTAGCTGCTAGATCTATAATTTAAGTTATTAATTTCTAGGCAATTATCTGGTCTGTCCAATTTTAACTGCACTTTCTAATATGCTGTTTGAGTAATTTCCATGCCTATAGAATTTTCCTGTCCCTTAATTTTCCTCTTTTTTGCTATCTGTTGGTCTTGTGTTGCTGTAGCCTTGTTTATCTTATTCCTTTTCCATAAACTCAAACTAGCCACAAAGACGATAAGTCAAATGTCTTTTGTTCTTGTCACCTTTCCTCTAAGCCTCACACTTGTCTTATCAGTCACACCAGGCTTGAGTCCTAAAGGTCAGATATGCCACATACTCAGGGAATTATCCATCTGTCAAGAAGGATCCTGTGCCTATGAATACCTTCTGGGGATTGGATATCTGAAATTTTTCTCCTAATTCCAGTTCTTGAGCCTCATGTTGATCTTCAGTGTCTTGTCCTATTTCATCCTCCTTCTCTAGAGAGGAGTTGTAGCTACTCTTGTTAGAAGCTGTTTACCACGAGTGTGATTCTTGTAATACAAATGTGCCACTAAGTGGAAGGGATTGGGGCTTTACATTTTTTATTTCCTGTGAAATAGGTAGTCTGGGAATATAGGAGTACTTTCTTGAGAAATGGCCCTTTTATACTCAGAAAAGAAGATTGCTACTGAATGGATTTCTTTCAGGTGCTTCTCTAAGTATGCCTGAGTATATGAAGTACCAGCAGCTGTAATAGTCAAGAGATAGCTTTTTAATTTGAGTCTGACAGACACACAGGAATTGAAAATTTTCATTTTCCTTATATAATAATTGATAGACATAACTTTGCCTCTGTGGTAGAAAAAACCCACAGTATTTTGTCAAGTTCCCCAAAAGTTATTTATTTACAATAAATGCATAATTTAGTAGGGAAATAGTTGAAAGCAGTTCTTTTCTTGGTTTTTAGAACTGCATGGTCTGTGATATATTAAAAACCTGGAGGGCAACTTGCATTACAACAGCAGGATCTTGTGGCAGCTAGATAAATTAGAACAACTTACTCAACAAAGTGAGGAGAACCTTGAAATTAGTAGTCTTGCACACTAAAGACTCAGCATTGCTTATTTTCTCTGGACAAAAAAGTAAAGTCGAGAGTACTTGTGATAGGAAAGTTATCTTCAGCCCAGTTATGTTTTACGTTGTCTTAAGGAGGAAGTGATGGTCTTATGTACTTGTTTCTTCCTTATGACAGTAGGAAGAGCCTGTCTGACTAAATTTAAGTAGCTCCCTAACTCTGAGATGGTCAAAGGACATAATTTGTAGCATGTGAATACCAGGGTGTTCTTTGTGGTTTATTTTTTTCTTCTTTCTGATCGTCCAGAAAGAAGGGCAGAGTAAAGTGAATTACAGCAGTTCATTGTAAGTGCCAAAAAAGAGATGTGGCATTTCTTGAGCTGCAGAACTCAGTTTGGTTACGAGTAACAGCCTCCACAGGTGCAAGAGACAGTTGATATTTACATGAAAGAGAGGGATAAACATCACCTGTGGCCACAAATTGTCACTCTGAAAATGTCTACAAAACCACCAGCTGTTCTAGCTTAGCATATAGTCTCCCACAGCTAGGGTTTCATTTCAGAAGAAACTTCCTTAATATTTCCTGGGAAAACTGTTCTAGATTTACTGATGGGCTGAACATGTATGGCTCAGCTAGGCATTCTAGCAAATACAGCCTGACCCCAAATCTTGGTATTTACTGATCTTGTGTCATGCCATGCAGTTCCTCAATGTGATGTCTCTCAGAGCAACTGTTCCTCTGTGTTTACTGGAATTTAACGTAGATCATCCTCTTCTAACCCATAGAAAAAAATCACCCTGGATCTATTGATCTATGAGAATCCTTGTTTGCTTCAGTGGCATTTAGGAAATAAAAGATGCTTTAAATAATAACTACTTGAGATTCCCTCTCATGGGATATTTCTGAGGCCTCTTGAGTATAGTTATAGAGTCAGAATTCACAATTGCCTGTCATATACTATTTCTTTTGCTGTATAAATTGTCAGCAAAGTTATCTAACTTCCAGTTCTGAAGGTACTAGATTATAACTTTAAAACTGGCAGGAGAATGAGGTGGTATTTGTTGGTGGTTAATAATTTCAGATAATGGCCCATTAAATGCTTCACCTCCAGAAAAAGCTCTCCTTGTCTCGAGGATCCATAGCACTCTCAGCCTGGGAACATTGAACTGAGCATTTTTCCTGAGTGTTACTTACACTACAGTCACCAACCCAGAGAAGTAAAATGACAAATTTAACTGCCAGAAATAATGTATCTTAAAAAAAAAAATTAACCTAAAATCCTTTTGAACAAAAGATCTCCCCAAAACAGGAGAAAGGTGTTCAGAAAGATTAAATGACTAAAACTAAAGCAGATATGAAAAGACAGTAAGATGGAGACCTTGAGATTAATTTTTAAGTGGAGAGACTGTGTGTGTTGCAGCTGAAAATGGGACTGTGATTCTTGGCTAAACCATCTTTAAATAAGTATAATAACAGCAAAATACCAAAATCTTTTAAATACCAAAAGAGCTGATGTCAGTGTAGCTGCAGCAGTGCAAAGCAGGTTGCAGACATAATCATTTATGTATTTTCCCAGCTTTTGAGTGGTTTCTGTACCTGATGGTGGAGTTGCTTATGTAGCAGCATGGGTAAAACTGAGTTTGTTGTGCCAGCTTGAGAAAAATCAGCTTCTTAACCACAGTACAATTCTCTGAGAAGCTGTGGCTGTGGCCAGGGCTTTTCAGTTCTTATTGCTTGGTGACAATTTAGCGCCTGTTGCTGTCCATTGGCAAGATGGATTGGTAACTGTGGAGGGGTTCTTGAAAACTTGGGTTTTGGTTCCTTCTCCTCCCCAAGACAAAATGACAGAGGTACTCACGTGGAGAATCTTCATAAGTCTATCCATCAAAAATTTATGTTTTAATGGAATTTGAGCTACTGGGATAAACAGGTGCCACAAGATATGGTTGTCCATCAGCTCAGCACCCCTTATGACTTTCAAATGGCAAAAATACTTAGATGTCATGTGTTATTTTGCAATGTTGTCCTTGATCAGTTGTGTGGTTTTTTAAGCATTTAAAAAATGTTTAAAATATGGTCAATATTTCAGACTCTTCCATCAATGAAGATTACAAACGATCCCTTCTCTCTTGGGTCTTGTTTGATTATTGGTTTCCTTTTCCTAGATGGACAGAGAGCAGCAGCAACTGAGAGGGTGGTGGTCTGCTTCAGGTGCTGGGGCTGTGGCCTCCTTCACCAGCTCCTTACTCTTTTACATGCCAAACAAGGTGCCAAGGTGAGCAGTGTGACATCTTCCCTTCATGAAGAAGGTGAGAGCAATCAAGGAAGCACAATTCCATACAGTGCTGGCAGCACACAGCCTGGCTCTGACCCCTGTACCTCTCATCAGTTGCATAAAGCACTTTTACCCAAGAAAGGGCTCCTGGCTCCTGCAGTGTCTTAGCTGCGACAAAGTTACCACTGGGCAAATGGCTTTCTTCACTGCCCTGGCAGGATTTCAGCCAGTGCTGAGAGCAGCTGTCCTGCATGAGGTACTGCCCTGCTTGCCAGTGCATCAACATGATAGGAAGGGCAGGTTGGTCTTAGACTAAGGCAGCAAAAGAAATAATCCTTTGTGTTTGCCCTTCTCAACACAAGTGGAACCACTTCATCCATTACTGAAACATTGCTCTAGACCAGAGCATTAGCTGTTTTAACTTAATCCAGCCACACATATAACAAAAGAACAGCTTTCCTACTGAATAAAACAAGTTAGCTCTGACATGTTGCATTATTAAATTATTATTTTCCCCTCCCAGTTCCTATCAAATACATCAAACAAACTGTTAAGAACAGTTTGTTGGAGACAAATGACTTGTAACAGGTTGGCGTCAATCATGAGCAGCTCACGCAGATCGCTCTGTCAGATGCTTGGCGGGATGTGTGCCGACGTCCATCAGAGATGATTCAAGTCCTCTGTGACACATTGCAGAGGTGGTGGGGTGGCAATGTGTAGCACATGTAGGTACTATTGTTAGGATTCAGAGATGCAGAAAGATAAATAAACTTTTTGAGGTTTTCTTCCTTTTTTTGAGGGAATGTGTGCCTGTCAGTTGTTTGTCTCTGCTCACTACTCGTTGCTTGAGAAGATCCAGAGTCCACATTTCTCAGAAGTCAGGGCTGGACAGAGCTGAGATTTTACTGATGCTGATGATTCTCTCCTGGGAGAATTGTAACTAGGTGTCAGGGGACCATTTTTAGAGATGGTAAAGATTATTCTGACAACATGGGCTCCTGGTGGAAAACCAGATCATTAAATTGATTTTTTTTTTTTTTAAAAAGGGAATGTCCTTACAATTGCTTCTAAGGAGCTTCTTCCAGATAAAAGTAAGGAGATTGGAAAGTTTTGACTGAAGGGGGGTAGATGGGAAAGAAAGGAGAGGTCGTAGGCAAATACAGAATAGTCTGCAAATTTTTCTACTTTATGTAAGGAGCTAAAGTGTCACTGGGACAGGAGATTAGAAATACTTTCCTATGTCCCAGGCCAGAACCACCAACCCTGGACTGTGGAATAATCTGTTCCACTGGGTATAAATATTCACTGTTTTCTACATAGCCAAGACTGACAGATCAATCACAGACCTGTCAACAGCCTGGTGTTTGGTTTTGTGATGGATTTTGAAGTTCAGACTGCCAGCTGGTGACTAGAAAAGCAGAGCTCAGGTGTATGCCTACATTTGCGTCTGGTTTTCAAGACAAACTGTGTAAGATTTGTGTAAAATTTTAGGATTTCTCTGAGGCACTATGAGAACATTTTTTAAAGAATATTATTTTTAAAATGTCAGTTGTCCTTTTTATTTTAATAAAATTCTTTCACTTTGTCTAAAAAGAGGAGTTTAGAGTTGGTCCTGATATCAAAAAGGAAGGACACAGTGTAGGAAAAGGGCATTATATTGGTCTGCCTATAGAGAACACTGTTCTTACATTCCTCTGCTTCTGAACTGAAAATATACATAGAAATACTATACAATACTTTCTTATTGTTTTTATGTGATTAAAAGAGCATACAGATGGAGTCAATTACAACTGTGCACAGTAACATCAGGATCTTAGTTTTCTGATCAGATTCCACATGATGTAGTTCCTGTAGAAGAAATGCTTCACAGAAGTTCAGCCTATCTCTTTGGCACATCTTACATGTTTGGTTTTTTTCCATATGGCTGGGAAGTAAGAATACCTTTCCTCTGATGGAAGCTTAATTTATAAATAATTATAATATATATTTGATTATGTGATATTCAATAATTTGAATTTAGAGCAAACAATTAATAGCTGTCAGAGGGGTCAGTGCAGGCCTTGTAAGGCTTATGAAGCCTGTTTCTCACTCTTCTACGCTATCTTCTCTAGTTGTCTGCAGTCTCCAAATGATATTGTTACCTTCTGTGCTCATTTTGAATTATTAGTTCCTTCTAGATAGATACTGATGGCTTATAGACACCTGCCTGAGAGTTTTCTCAGACTGCTGTTAATATAGCCAACATGTTTTTCAGATTGTCAGAACTAATCTTATTATGGAGTGAGTTTTCACTTGCAAAAGCATTTATAATTATTATGAACCAAATTTTTCCTCCAGATATGTCCCTGAGTTTGCATCCTTGAGGGCTATTCTGCCTAGGCTTTCATTTTTCAGGGTCGTTCCCAATCTTCCTTCCAACCCCGCGCTTGCATTGGTGAGTCAGCAAGATTCACTTCTCTCTCCCAGGAAGATCAGCACTTGCTTAACACAGTGAGTTCCCAGGCAAAACCAGCCATTTGTGTCATTATGGATTAACCTCAGAAACAGATTCAATTGTGTTGTGCCATAAGTAATTTATTTCCAAAGACAGCTTTCTGTGCGAGCATGGCGCCGTCTCCAGCTCCCAGTCACAAGCAGGCTGTGGGCACATTTCTGAGAGGTAGCAGTGACAGTGCTGGCTGTGGGATGTTGGAAAGCATCTCTTCCATGGGGAGATTTAGAGTCCAATGTATGTTCCTTAACACATACAAAAATGGGAGTAGGTCAGAATCGGGCAATGAACTCAGGGTTTTCTCATATGTCCTGGAAAATGCTTTCAGTAAAGCCCAGGTTTTCTGACACTTGCATGATTGTGAATATTGATCCTGCAGTGTTTTGTATTCAAGAATCACTACAGTTTGATTTGGCTTGAGCAAACTATACAAGAGCCCTCTTAAGAGTGGAACTGTTATTACTCTGATGATTAAATAACCTTTATTTTTTTGGCAGCTAAGTCTCATGATCTAATTACAATTTGGTATTTTATAACTGAAGAGACTATCAAGAACCTCCAAATTAAATATTTCAGAAACAGAATGTCTTGTCTGAGAGTTAAATAAAAATGGTAAAAACAAAACAGTCTTTCTTTTATTCATCACTGTTTACATTCTAGTTTATTCATTAATGTTTAATGCCCAGAATGAAAACTTAATGACCCCAGCACGCAGAATTTCACTTTGTCCTGTGTCTTTGTCTTTTTTTCTCTTTCATTTCTTGGGCAAAAAATGTCCCCTATTTGCCATTGTCTAAAAATATTGGGAATAGCTGAGCAGTTATCCCTGGCAGCAAATCCTTTTCTATCTTAATGAATGTCACCATCGAGATGATGACCATTGCTCATATATTAGTGTGACAGAATAATTTGCTATCTCATGCAATTGTTTCCTATTAGTGTAGGTTAATCAATAGGATTCATGTATGTGAATAAAGCTGATCACCCCCTTTATAGTGTCATTTGAAAATTTGGCCTGCATCTGACTAGTAAGTCAAAGTGGGTGGCTATTTGCAGATGTTTTAACTGTCATGTCATAGTAATCATTAATTTTTTTAACAATTTAACAGTTGGCCTCAGTCAGCAGATGAAAAATTATAGTGAGCTCAGGTTATTCAAGTCTGAGGTCATCATTTAGGACCATTCTATATTTTACTTTTCACATGTAGTGAGAAAAAATAGGTAATACTCCAGGTAACAGGAAGCATCTTTTGCATTAGCTTTAGGAGAACAGAAAGGAACCAAAAAAAGTAGTTATTCTTGTATCTCTACTTCTCTCTTCCTTTTTGGTGGTAGGGCTTAATTTTCTGTACTCAGGTTGAGGGACTTTTGTCCTATGGCTTGTTACTTGAGTGAAAGTGGTAAAACCCATTTGTTGCTCAATCTATGACAAAGAGAATGTATTCTGTGCAGCTAAGCAGAAGAATCTGAATTATATACTAGAAAGGGAAGGATGGCTGGTGTTTATAAATTCATGCATAAGAACAAATTCTTCACACTCCCGGTGCCTCAGTGGTGACTGTGGAGATGGGGCAAGGAGTATATTGTGTATGAAGAAAGGAATATGAAGGCATGTTGTTGAGGTGTAGCTATTGCTGAGAGGTCACATTGGTAACAGAATTTTACTTTCAGGCTCTCAAGACTGCTAGATAAAATGTCTCTTTTAGCTGTTTTGAATCCAACTCTTCAATGCAATGGATCGTGCAGTATTCCACTGAGTAACATCTGGTAATTCCCTTTTTCCCTATTCTTCTCTGAACAGGCTAGATATTTTTCTATTCCAGCAAAGCTGGCTGGTTTTGACCTTCTTTTGCCTAGGATGTCTTTTGAAGAAATTGTTGTACACCTTGTTTAGGGATTTCAGTTTGCAAATAGCATGTTGATTTATGTTTACTTTCCTGAAAAAACTAAGGGCATAATTTTCCTGTTGAGACAGTATAGGAATAATAAGCTTTTGGTAAGGCAGAAGTGGTAATGGGTGTTAGAGGGGCAGAACTCAATCTAATTGGTGTTCAAACTCAGCATCCATCACTGTTGTGTCTGACTGCCCCTCAAAATTATAAGTGCAGCATCATGTCTTCCTTCAGGAGGGAATTGAAGTTGTTTGATGCTTTTTATTTTTCAGAGAGAGTATCCTGAAAAGGTTAGGTGGGGAATTGGACTTATACTTTTCTGGGGGTTCCTATGTGATCTTTTCTGGTGGTAAATTGCACTTTTGCCAGGTAACTTCTTTTTTCTCCTCATCAACATTTCTTTCTTGAGCTTGACACTCACTTCTATCACTTAAGTCAGTGCAACTGACTCCAAATGAGCCACACATTTAAAAATAAAAAGGAGCTATTTTTACCTCACCTTACTTTAGATAACATTAAAAATAATTTCTCATTCTCTTGTGTTTCCAGCATCCACTCTCAAGAAAATATATGGAAATGATGCCTCTGATGTCTCCTTGGCTTGAGTGGAAAGGAGAAGCTTGAAAAAGGCTTTTTATATGACTGTTTTTATAGACACATGTGGCCACACAGAATTGTTCATTGCTGGCTTTTACTGATATGGGTCACAGCCTCCTAAGATAATTTTTTATCGTTGTGCAATTTATCTGCCAATTTTTCTAGGGTGCCATGCAAACTAAGTAGTGTGCTTTTCTATTTCCCTGCAGACACATGCATACATACTTCCATCAATAGTTTTGGGGTGGATTTTTTCAGCTTGGTGAATACAGATAATTTGAACTTAATTCCAAGAAAATACGAGAGAAGTGCGTTTAACAATGGTACCTGCAAGCGCAGCTGAAACAATGCCTGAACTTTTCTAGGTCGCAGATTTTTTTTTTGCTTCCACACCACTGTGTGAGAAGCAAAAACATAAACCACAGAAAGAAAGGTTGGTACACAGGTGCAGTAGGTGCTATTGAACTGAAAACACAGTGTGGTTTTTGTGGCAGTTGCCATAGAAACAAGATCATTTACAGAACATAATCCCATTAGGAGAAAACATTTTTAAACTGAGCTAATTGTACATGAGTTTATATTGCTTCACAACCTGTTTTTGGAAGATTTCATTTTTAGGATACTAATAAAAGGCTGATTAAAAGCATTACACATTGTCCTAAATTGCCTACAGAAAGAGAGGAGATGGGAATTATGTAAATTATTGCAGGTTTCCTTAGATTGAAACAGTATGATCAAGGAAATTAATTCATGTTCTCATTTCTGTATTAAAAGTCACAAGCTAGCATCTGTACCTATATTATATTATCAGCTTGGTCACATTCTGGTCCTTCTAAAAGCATTCCTCAAATGGCTCTTTTCGTTAGAGAGTCTGTTCATTCCTTTAGATGTCTCCCTGTTCTAGAAATTTTGGTGACATTTCCTCTGCACTGATTTGTGCACTAAGAGATGTAAAAAGCCTGTTGATAATTGACAGAAAGCAAGCTAATGGATTGTAAAAATGCAGAATGAATAAAACTAAGATGAAATATTTCACCTGTGGGAAGGCAAAGTTGGATTTAGGAAAAAACCTGAAAGTAAAAAGGAATGCTGAGATCTGCAGGTGCCATAAGGAACGAGGGATTTCCAGCTAAATACCCTAAGAAGTCTTGTTCAAAAGCCTGCCCTTTGTATTTTAGCCTTGCTCCAGAGAAATGTTGCTGCCAAATACCTGTATAAAAGAAATAGAGATGTCAATGGTTAAGCAGCAGGACTGTACCTATTGAATTATAACTGATGGGACTGCTCTGCTTAGCAATGTTTCTGGCCACCAGTCGCATTTTCATTCAAGATGTGATCTGAAGATTTCATTGGCACTGCAAGCCAAGGAGGTCAAGAGCTCAGAAAGTTTCAAAAGGGATTTGGATATCTGTATAGCAGCTAAAAATACCTGGAGTTACACAATATTGGTGATTGTGCCTCTTTGTCTTCTCTCCCTCTCTATGCCTCTCTGCTCCATTTAGATCCTGTTACACCTGAAGCCGATGGGGTCAGTGCTGCGGGAGTCGTGGTGGGATCTGTATGGACACAAACTCTCATGCAATACAGCAACCCTACATAGCTTGGGAGCAGCAAACACCACAGCTCTGGAGGCCAAACTGGATCTTGGTTGTGGGTTTACAGCTTTATATAAGCTTTCCCTGATTTCAATGCGATCTTTTCCAGCTTACATAGATCCCTGGGAAACTATATTTTAAAGATATAGGCAGGCTAAAAACATGCATTCACCTCCAGCATGAGGGGAGGCAGAGAGATGAGAGCCTACCTCATCTTGGTCAGGGACACATCAGAGACTGTTTTATGGAATTGAAGTGTCTATAAGAAGAGGTTATGGAACAAATAGTTGGAATTAGTGGTGACCTAACACTGTCATTGAAGTCAAGGATAAAAAAGTGGAATTGTGAGAATTGTGAGCTGGGGTATGTTGGCTCTTGTCTAAGACTGCTGAAAGCTTGGAAGATGGCAAATGTGACACCAGGCTTTTAAGAGTTTTTAAGGACTTTTAAAGGGTTCCAGGAGAGATCATGGGAACCACAGGATGTTGATCTGGAGAGATAAATGTAAAACTGTCTATACCAGCCAACAGAAAAGGAAATAGAATAGGAAATTTATAGAATTAAGAGATGGGAGCCATGTACCCATGAACTTGGCTTTAGCTTAAAATACAAATAATTAAAAAAGGTCTGTCTCACAATCTCATGTCAACAGCCATGTGGACAAGGAGTTCCAGTTGATAAACTCCACTTGTAACACAATACTTGCACTTCTAAAAGGCAGGTTGTGAGGTCCATCATCAAAAAAAAAAAAAAAA
>VXBC01005334.1:574908-588766 GCA_013399945.1 Ploceus nigricollis
AAAAAAAAAAGAAAAAGAAAAAGGAAATTAAGAAGCTATAACAATGAATGTCTTTATATAAATTGCCAAAAGGTAGAAAAGACAATTGGTATCAATCACTGCTTCCCATCATAGAGAAGTTACTGATGATGTTCTGTAGGGAACTGTGCTATTTGGCACATATATAAATGACCCAGAAAAGGTACTGAACAATGTTACAATTAATTTTTCTAATTACACTAAAGTAAACAAGGCAACAAAAAAAAAAAAAAAAAGAAAAGTTGTTGAGAAAATTGCAGGAGAGCCTTATGAGGCTGTGTGACTGGCTTAAAATGACAGGTGAAATTCAATGTAAGTTTAAAGCAATGTATGGGGGAAACAGGATCCAAACTTTACATATAAATTATTTGTTCTGAGATGACCTTTAGAGATCAGAGTGAAATTTTAGGATTAGGGCTGTAAGGGTTAAAAAACGAAACAGAGAAAAAAACCAAAATTACAATCTTTAAATGACTCAAATCTGAAAAAGTATTCAGGGAGTATTTCATCTACAGACACTGACCTGTTGGAGCAATTTCAGATGAGGGCTAGCAAGATGATTAGAGGAATGGAACACCTCTCCTATGAGGAAAGGTTGAGAGAGTTGGGATTGTTCAGTCTGAAAAAGAGACAGCTCCAGGGTAACCTAATTGTGGCCTTTCAATACCTGAAGGGAGCCCACAAAAAAGGTGATGACAGACTTTTTACAAGGGCGTGTAGTGACAGGACAAGGGGGAATGGATTCAAGCTGAAAGAGAGTAGGTTCAGATCAGATATTAGGAAATTCTTTATTGTGGAGGTGGTGAGGCTGGAACAGATTGTCCAGGGAAGCTGTGGATGCCCCAGTCCTGGCAGTGTTCAAGGTCAGACTGGATGAGCTCTGAGCAACCTGGTCTAGTGCAAGGGGGATGTCTATGACAGGGGGGTTAGAACAAGATGATCTTTAAGCTCCCCTCCAACCCAAACCATTCTGTCATTCTAGGTATTCTGTGCTTTCTTGGGCACCTGCTTTTTGGCAGAACATGATTGGAGAGGCATCCTTGACCTGTTGCCTACAGCCATTGTTAATCTAGACGCCTTTTTATCTTGAACTGGAAGTGTATGCAAAGTTATTTACAAAGTTCTTGTTGGTCTTAAGTTCCTCTTCAGAATGAAAATCCTCCTATGAATGGTTTTCAAATTAGTGAAGTAACTTTACAAAGTTTGTTATCCTCTTTTCCTTCTCAAAAAATAACTGCTATACTAATAGGTGGCAGTACACCCACAAATAACAGAGAGAATATTTGATGTACTGACAGGATTCAAATATTTGTCCTCTCTAAGTAGAAAGCATGGAAAATATAAATTCCATCAGAAGAGCTTTCTTTCTCCTCTTCGCAAGAACTTTAGGGAAGAGGGAGAATAGGTAAAAAATAGTGTAATGCATCTGAATTTGCAAAAGACAGTAATGAATCGAAACAATAGGTGGCAATATTTTTTTTTAATCAGCCATCAAATGATACATTGAGGCACTATTAATGCTGTATTATTTAGAATGTTTTTATGTAGTCAACGTGATATAAATTATTGAGATGGCATGTGGCTTGTTTTTGTCATGATCTACTAAAAAGTTCCTTGAAAACTCTTCAGCTATAGTTTTTCTACTTAAAAATTATTTTCTTGCAGCTCAACTTTAAAAAAGAGTAACTCTTCCGCAAAAATCTCTTGTCATTTTAAGAAAAAACAAGTTGTTTTTAGATAGCTGAAGTGTCTCACGTTATATTTTAAAAATTGAAAATGAAGTGACAGGTCTATGGAAAGGAAGAAGTAGGAATCTCTAAAACCTTTTATTTTTAAAATTGTCTTACAATTAAACTAAGCATATTCTTATGTAAACATGTGAAAATAACAAAATAAAATGGCTTAGTTAATCCAAAACAAAGGGAAAAAAACCTGTTGAAAATATTGGATACTTTCACTCTCCATCCTGTTTGAAATCTTAAAAATTGTCACACCTTTGCCTAACTCTGCTAGTTAATAACTAACTTCTTGGCCCAAATGGAATGTTTTCATTTCATTGTTCATTGCACCTCATTAATCTTGTTCTTTAAGGTCAAAGCATAAGCGACTCTCTCTCTCTCTCTCTTTATTATTTTTGTTTTTCCTTTTCTAAATCAACTAAAATATCCAAACCCTAAGGATAGCTATTATGCCTTCAGTAAGAAAAATGCATTGCTTGCAAAACAACTTTGATTCTTGTTTCCATGGGATTTTTTTAGTCACATTTAACATTAATGCCAAATCATGTAATGCTGACCTATATGGTACTCAGTTGATTTTAGTAGGTCATTAAAAAGAAATTTTAGACAAAACTGTTTTAGTTGGCATCCTTTTCAGATCATGATGCTCTGTCTTATTCTGGACAACAATAACATTTTATACAGAAATAAATCAACAATTATGATGGCAGAATAGCATTAACCCCTGCACTCCAGATTGTTCAACTCTTAAGGTGACATGTCAGTGACAAGACATGTCAGTGTCAGAACAATTTCTAAAGTGAGGTTAGGTCTGCTGTGTCACTACTTAAATCAGACACACAGTAAAATACATATGAGACTGCTGCCCATCTTTCTCAGAAAGTTATGAATCCTGAGAAAGCTTTGTATCCCTGAGTCATCTAACACCTGGATCATTTTAGATTGCTTAGGGTGTTAGGTTCTCCAGAGACAATGTCTCTCAAGAGACAGCGTGGCCTCATATGAATTTATTAAAACACTCAATTTTTAACCCTGAAAGCTATTTAGGGTGCTGTTTTGTTTCCCCATCATGATTAAGTGAAATATACCCATTCAAAACGTTAATGCTGTGAGCAACGAAGTTGATGATCTTGTCATGTAAATTGTTATTAAGCAGGAGGGATCTTCATCTGTACATTAAAGACTGGTCTAGATCCCTAAATGCTGAACCAAAAGGTAAGCTCTTTCTTCAAGGTTATGGTAATCTGTGCCATTCACTCAGCCACTGCTCTAATGGGGTCTCATTCAAATGATAAAATAAAAAAAAAGGATATTTTATTAATCTTAGCTTTCTGTAATCCATGCCTTTCAGCTGAAGGATTTTTCAGATGGAGAATTACCTTGAATTCTCACCTTGAATACTGCGTGCAGTTTTGGTCACTGTCATATAAGAAAGATATTAAGTTATTGGGGAATGTCCAAAGGAGGGCAACAAATATGGTGAAGGGCCTTGAGGGGAAGCCGTATAAGGAGCGGTTGAGGTCACTTGGTCTGCTCAGCATGGAGAAGAGGAGACTGAGGGGAGACCTCATTGTGATCTTGAACATCCTCAAGAGGGGAAGAGGAGGGGCAAACACTGATCTCTACACTCCTGGGACCAGTGACAGGACCTGAAGGAATGGCATGAAGCTGAGTCAGGAGAGGTTTAGGTTGGGTATGAGGAAAAGGTTTTTCACCCAGAGGGTGGTTGGGCATTGGAACAGGCTCCCCCAGTTAGATATCACAGCACCAAGCCTGGCAGAGCTCAAGAGTATTTGGACAATGCTCTAGGGCACATGGTGTGACTCTTGGGGTGTCCTCTGCAGGGATAAGGGTTGGCCTCGATGGTCCTTGGGGATCCCTTCCAACCCAGCATATTCTATCATTCTGTAATTACTGCTGAATTTCTCTATCACTTACTTTTCACTTTTTCCTGCTCCAACCACAATTGGATAAAGCACACTGAAATCTTCAGATGCAGGCCTCCATTGGCCCGAGACAGGGTGTTGGTGAAAGAAGATACTGATGGGCAGTTACTGATTCAGTAACTTTGGGGGATCACTTTCTAGACTTCTGGTGTTGCTTTCCTTACTTCCAGAAGACTGCTTTGACTTCAGCATTGATTTGGGCATGAACAGCCCATGTTATCTTGCATGAATATGGTAACATGAAGTCCAGGGGACAGTCATACACTGAAAAGAAACTGTGATGAACAACTGCATATATATTGGGCAACATTTAGTAAACACGGTTTTATTACATTAAGGAAACTGGTGACATTTTCTCTTTATTGCCTTGCAGCTGGGCTGCAGCAGCCGCTCCTTCTTCAAGCAGATTCTAGTAGCTCTTCAATAATTTCCATATCATAGCTGTGGTATTTTTCTGTGTTAAAGCACTGTGTATTGATCCTGATGCTGACTTATCAAAACATGATTGTTTTTCTTATTTGCAGGCAGTTTATGAGTCTATAAATGATCTGATTTTTTTCCCCATCAGGATTTTTTATGGCTCAGTAGTATCCTTTTGAAAGAATGTGTTGTCATTTTAAATTGTATTGCACATTATTCATTACAGTAGCTTTCTTTATTTAAGTAAAATATGATCTTTTCCTAAGTTGTCTCTCTTTAGTGCTAGAGCTGGGAAAAAAATACAGTTCACCTGTATGATCCCTGATTTTTTTTTTTTTTCTGAAAGAAGCTTGGACCACATATTTTGCAGGCAGTGAAATGGTTTTTTTGCATGTTTTCTCCTCAGGTATTTTTCCCTCACCTTTCTTTTCCTTGTTTCAGTTGAGACTAGCAGTAGAAGTCTCATAAAGTCAAAAGCCTCCCTTATAAGAGTCCCAGTCCAATCTGCATTTTGAAGCAAAAGTAGTAAATCTTGAATCAAGTGATTTGAAACTGTCCAAACTAAACCCCAAGTCTTGTAAGTTTTCCACATCAGGCTGCTGTAATACATTCTATATTTAAGCAGGAAATTGGAGCACCTTCAACTAGGAAGTAGAAGTAGTTTACATATCTGTATTTGATGTTTCTGTTTGCTGCCTCTAAAAGTCTGTCTTTTGTTATTTTTTTTTTTTAGTGTGGCTTATTCCCTATGATGGATTATTTCAGAACTGTGTATTATGCAAAGTAATAGATATGGGTTCTGAGAATACATTAAATTTCATCCAGTTGCCTCCCATTTTGTCACGCTAGCAGTGAGCTGAGCAGTCCAGACAAAGGCAGCACTTATGTGCACAAAGGCTGCATGTGGACCAACTGCTTGTGTGCAGTTTGGTTCTGGGCAATGCAGCAAAGTATCCAAACATCATCCTCGTTCTGGATGTTTGTATATAGCCTGATCCAAAGACCATGGAGAAGAAGGGTACTTAAACTCTAGCAGAGTTTGAATACGAGGATAATATTTTTTTCCTTTTCTCATGAGTAGAGACATCTCAATATCTTATTTTTTAGTTTTCAAAAGAAACAAACAAACAGAGGCCCTTTTGTTTCACCAATGTTGATTAACTTTCATACTAGAGCATTTACTTTGTGTTGGTTCTAATGGATTCTCTAATAGTAGCTACCATGATAAATTGGCTTCCAGGGAAGGGTACCCTACTTGGTAGGCACTACAGCATTCCAATTAAATAAAGCTTGTGGCATTAATTGTTTAATACTTTGTAGGGAGGAAAAAAATGCTAAATTTTGAGGCTACACTTAATATACTCCACTTTCACAGAAAATGGCAAGTGTCCCTTTCCTTGCCAGTCATTAAATTTTCTCATTTATCCAAAAGAAGTCTACAAGACTTTAGTTATCCCTTGTTGTTTCTGAGGCAGTAGTTTCAAAGAAAATATAATTACTGAGTCCTAATATGACTTGCATTACTCCTGCTAAATGCTGTTAGGATCCCCCCCTACAACATTATTGTGTAGGACCTGATGAGGCATAATTATCTAATCCCTGTATTGTAAATATGAAGCTTCAGCTTCTTTCACTCTTTTTTCTTAAATTATTAAAATCATACAAATGACAGGAAAAAATCTTTTCTTGTTGCTTGAAGTTTTAGAATCACCATTCTGAGCCCCACAGAGCTCCCCTTAATGAGTCTTTTGAAAAATATATCAGGAAATAAACTTGTCCCTTGAAAGAGATAAAAAGACTAGAAACTGTAAACTGCATTTTATAGAACAAATATCTTTCTAGAGAACCCACTCTATACAATAATAAGCTGTGATACGGAAATCCCTAAAAAACAAAATTCCACTCTGTTTTAATCAAGGTCAAATCTGTCTGACTTTCCCCTAGTATTTTAAAAAGGTTCTTGTTGGGGGAATTGGTAATGATTTTCAAAATGCTTCAGGAAGTGAATGTCACATCTGAGAATATCTAGTCTAAAGGTAGATGTGTTATACATTGACATTTGTATGTAGTTCAATGGATAAGCTCTTATTGTAACAGGTCAAAGGTGTTCAGATTGAATAGGTCTTTTCCAAAAATCCAGTAACAACCCTTTGTAACCACAATCTCTGTTCTGTGTTGGAAAGGATGATGTTTTGGAAATGTCCATTTAAGTAAATCTCTTCCTCTTTTTAGTGCTAACTATGTGTGTATTTTTACAATTGCCTTTAAGAGTCTCAGGCACAGATCAGTTATACCGGAGTTGGTGAGCTCTCTTAATTGTCATGGTCTCAATCCAAAGAGGGAAAAAGGGATTCAAGTAACCTGTGTATCTAACTGTGTAACTCAAACACTGAAAACAGTTAAGATGGTGGTTAACCAGGAACCCAAATGTACTTTCTTATGGCAATCTAAATGAATGGTTATGTGCTAAATAGTAATGCACTGGTACTCAGAGGTTATCAGAGAGGATGAAAAATGCTGGGCAAAGGTATTCCTGGAAAAGAAATGACAGTGGCATTTCAGTGCAGTGTTGAAATAGTTCTCTCTTAGAATAATGAAAAGGAGTAGTGCCATGTGAGAACTCAGTTAATCAAACTGTCCATCACTAAATATAAGGCTTACTTGCCTTTGATCTTTGCAATGTCTCCTCTGGGAATTTTCACTAAAGCTTTGGTTCAATAACTGCTGTGGTGGTTATATATTTTTTTTCTTTTTTGTCTTTTTTTTTTTTTTTTTTGATAGAGAGAACTAAACCTTGCTTCTAAGTAAGTACTCTTACTGGTAGCTGCTAAAAAAGAATCTCTGTATGTCTGGAAGGAAAACAGGATGGCAAAGGAAAGATCTTTTTTGTCTTGCCAAGGGAAAGGAGTTTTTGGCATATTTTGGAATATGCCTGAGATATTTACTGTCTCTGAATTTTCCAGATTAAAAAAAACCCACAAAGTCAACTGACTTAGTCAATTTTCTACTAATATTGCTGTGTTAGGGTATGTTGCTTTCAGATCCCATCTCCAGAAGTTAAGACGCTAAAGACAATTATTGTTTTATGATTATGCTAGGAAAATATCATTCCATAATTATATTCCTTTCTATATTTTTACCTGTTTGTGCACTACTGTCCAATGTCAGAGAATAATTAAGATAGAATTTTCATCTGACTCAGTATGGCTAGTCTCATGTCATAGTTTTGGTTGAAATCAAAACATGCTTCTGAATTTTTATTTTTATTTTAACACAGACACCTCTATCATAACAGAAAGGAACAAAACAAGATGTTTTTTAATATCCCAGTGATATAAAGTGTAAGAATAGAAAAAAGGAATAGGCAACTATATGTCCTTGGATCCTCCAATTTTCAGGTGGTTCTGAGGATCTTTTACACTTAATTGGCATTTCTGTGGGTTTCTGCTAGAGCACATAGCTTTGTAGATGCCATTTTTGTTTGACCTCTTTGGTAGTTGTTACAAAAATTTAACAAGACTGGAAAAGAAGAGACTGACTCCATACACTTACCATAGTATAAAATCTAATGATTTCCTTTACTCTTGTTCTTATTTAAGTGGTAAACAAAATAAAAGTAATACTTTCAAAACCACATAAGTAAGCCTGACTATCCTACAGCACTTGCTGGACATTTCTAATAAAAAATTAATTTGTTAGCCACTCTAGAATATTTCTTGAAAACAACTTAGGGGATATGCTCTGAAAGTTTGATTCCATTCTGAAAAGTGACAATACTGAAGTGTCACCTTTTAACTTATCAGGTCTGTTCCATGTGTGTTCAGAGTTTTATCTGCTGACTTCTGTGGCAAAAATATGTCTCTAGTGCTTGTTTTACTCATGTTCATCCTCCAGAAGTGGCACAGCTCCATGAAGAGATCTTGATTCTGCTCCTTTCTGTGTATATTTATCATTAGAAGTGCTTTCTGAGTTTTAATTAAAGGATACATCAGATAGCCTCAAGAGGCTGTGTCCGATGTTGTGCTAGTTCAATATATACATAGATGGAAGTGGAATTACTGAGATGTGATTACAGATCTAATTAGTTCTGCACATACATTATTTACTGATGGTCATGTAGCAGAGAGGGAAGATCCAGGCTGACTTAAAATGCACAGTAATTTTTTAGAATTGCTACTGGGAGAGGAACCGGGAAGCAAATTGCTCATCTCTAAAACAGATTTGATCAGAAATTTCAGAGAGACATTAAGTTCTGAACTCCATCCTGCCATTTTTGCAGGACTGCTTTTCTTAGAGTAATTCTTTGGATTTCCAAGCAGTGGAGTGTGTCCAAAGAAGGACAACAAAGAAGGTGAAGGGTCCAGAGCACAAGTCTGATGAGGAGTGGCTGCAGGAACTGGCATTGTGCACTCTGGAGAAAAGGAGCCCCAGTTCCCTGCAATTTCCTGGAAGGACACTGTAGGTGAGAGTTGGTCTCTCCTCCCTAGTAACAAGTGACAAGACAAGAGGAAACAGCCTCTTGGCCAGCGGAAAGTTGCACCAGGGGAGTGCAACTTTGGATTGGATTGTTAGGAAAAATTTCTTTATGTAATAGTTGTCAAACATTGGAACAGGCTACTCGGGAAGTGATGGAGTCACCATCCCTGGAGGTATTTAAAAGATATGTAGGTTTGGCACTTGGGGACATGGTTTAGGGCTGGCCATGCTGGGTTAATGACTGGACTCAATGACCTTAAAGTTCTTTTCCAACCTAAATGATTCTAGGATTCTATGACAGTAAGGTCATTTTAAAGTTTCTTGATTTGTGTTTTTTTGCCTTGTGTACCTGAGAAATTTGAACGAAATTATCCTTTCATAAATTTCTGTTCAGAGTTGTTGCAGAATGTTATTTTTAGCTTGCTAGTGAGACTTTGTGTATATGACTCATGTATGCCATGCTGCTGAGCTTATATTTATTATTTACACAGCCATGCATATTCCATGAAATGGACATGTCTCTGTCACCTTCATTGATATCTGAAGTTTTATGGAGAAAAAACAGTTCTAAAACCCAGATTTTTATTCAAGATAGATAGGAGAGGTTCAAAACACAAGCTTTATTTCCTTTTAGTTACATCAAAGCCCTCAAGTTTTCTCATGGGGATTAACTAAAATTCTGTAATTTACCATGGGTTGATATTTCGATGCTTGCTCTCTATTCAAATTTCCCGGCTCCAACAGAGCATAAGTTCCTCACTAGGAAAAAATCAAAAAACATTTAATCATAAAAACATTATTGTGATGCTCACAAGCTTGGAAACCATGGTAATTAATATAGTATAGAAGGAAAAACTTATATGTGGTAAGCACACTTGCCACACTTATAATGGGATTAAAATTAAGAAAAAAGAAAAAAGCATTTCACCTCTTCTCCAAAGCTCTTCAACCTCCCAATGTATTACATTTGGATTCTTTAGCAGATTAAACAAATAGCAATTGCATTGGAAGGTTCATAGGACTAGACTTATGCCATATTATTCAGTTGAATATAGTTTTAGAAATGAGTTATTACAGTATTTTCATATTTTCTGCTTGCTTTGCCTTTATGCACCATTTAATTTACAAGTGTTATCTAACTGCTGTTAGTAAAGTTTTCACCTAGGAGAGATCTATAGACTTTTGTGGGTAGCTCTTGTTCACTCCCTGGATGATCACTTATTTTAATGAGAGAAATAAACATGGTGGGAAAGGCTCTTAGGTGAATTGTTTCTATCTCAAAATACTTTTCTACATTTGTATCATCCTCGATGCAACAAAACCAAAAAAACCTTTCATAATTGCTGTGATATACTGCTTTTAATAGCCTGGTAAAAGAGAAAGAATAAAACTGAAACGCTAGCTCTTGTGACTGAACAGAGAACAGAACAACAAAGATGGGTGGAGGTGGAGAATCAGGTTAAGCCAGCTCAGTGACTTCTAAAGCCAGCACAGTGTTGGGGCACAACTCGTGTGTGACACCCAAAAAAAGAAGTTGTCCTGTAAATCTGTTGCTCTCAATGCATTCGTCTCTCAGGGGATTGCATGCAATTGATGTGACGCTGGAAAAAATAAATTAACTCTGTTTTTCTTTGCTTAGTAGGCTATTATAGGGCTCATTGCTTCAGGCTGTTGACCAGCTTGTTGATGACATTTTTGTCCATACATTAGGGAAAGGTGAATCAATATTGGTTATTAACAGCGCTTTTGTTGCTGTGAGCCTCCCTTGCATATGGGATATGATCACAGGATCAGCTATGATGCTCCCAGCTCTAATATTGATTCTATGCATGAAACAGAAATATAAACAGCAGAAGCCAGCTTCTACCTTGCCCAAATGGTTTGCTGTCCCCTGCTATAAATTATGATGGATCATTTTTAAGGGTCTCTTTTCAGTTCATTGGGAAAAATTTTATTTTTCAGATTAAAAGATATTCAGCCATGGGCATTGCCATTGATCTCAGTCAATGGAAATGCTCAGTCATCAACACCTTAAGATCTCTCTATATTCTGCTTGGATGCTGTCTCATCTATGAAGTATTCCTCTCTTGTCTCCTCAAGGTTGCACTCTGGATAACCTGGTCATTTTCTTTTCCCAGGAGCATGGGATTCATTTTGCCTAACTTTAGCATTGAAACCTTAAGTGTTTACTCAAAAAATCTGGGCCTACTGTAGTCCGTGGAGGAGACCTCTCAATGGACATTTGTAGATGTTTGTCTGAGATACAGAAGATAAATTGTCTTCTTGAACATCACTTCCCACTGCCAACATAAGAAGTCTGGTCAGCTAGCTGTGTGTAGGGGCTTACTTTTTAAACTAAAGAAAGATTAAGCTCATCCTATTTAACACTGTCTTCTGAGATAGTACACACGCCCAGGCAACATGCAAGGTGTAATGAATGATAAATGAAAACAAAAAGGCTCAAAATTAAACCATGCACTTAAAAAAACGGTATGCCAGAACATACAGATCGTATTGACTCTGGCATGTAAAGATAAACATAAAAATAAAATATCTATCTATCTATCTATCTATCTATCTATCTATCTATCTATCTATCTCCTGACTTCGTATCTAGAAGGAAATGAATCCTCAGGAAATCTGTATGATTTGTTCTATTATTTCTCTCTACTTTAAATGCAATGTTGTCTCCTCTACTATGTTACTTGAGATTACACATATATTATTAATATATATTAATTTAGTCTGAAGGAAGTAAAGGAATATGATCCCCATTTCACTGATGACAAAGTGTGACAGGCCAACTAATGCCTGGATTTAGGCTCCTTTCTGATTCAATGTCACTATTTTTAGATAACAACAAATGGAATTAACTTAGAAGGACTTGTAGTAGAGACTTCAGCTGATTTCCCACAATACAGCTTCACACACCAGATCACATTTTTTTTCTCTATTTATTGTTTGTGAAAGTCGGCTGGCTCATCAGTCTTTGTTTAGAGAGAGCATTTTTTCCTTGGAAGAATTGCACTGTCCTATTGGACACAGCAGCAACACTTACATACGTCTTGAATGTAGCCTGAATAATCAGCCAGTTCTGAGAACAAAAGTGAATAGAAATGACTTCTTTACTTTTGAGAGATGAGACACAGGGATGTTTTAAAAAAGGTATTGTTCTTTCCTCCTGGGTTTTTTGGGGTAAGAAGTTTCCCTCTCTTCTTATTTCTGTCCAAAATTTTCTTCCTTATATCTTCTCTTTTTCCCTGAACATAATATTTTAAGGATTTGGACAGTGTATTTTTCCTTTGATTTTTTTCTTGCTGTTTTGGCATTGCCAAGTATTTGCACCACTATCTGCTTTTTAGTTTTTCAGTAAGAAATTTAGTGTGCTGAGTGTTCTGGTTGTGATTTTTTTCCCTGTTGATTCAGTAGTTTCAAGAAAAACTTTCTCATTTGCAGCATCCCATCCTGATTTGTCTTTCTTTGCTGACCTGACGTTATCACAATGACACACTTAACTAGTTTTAGATGGCAGAGAATCAGCTAAAGCTTTGGTAGTCAGTGGAGAGCAGAATACAGAGCTTTTAGAGGATCAGCCACGCTCTGAAGACTCTGCTCTCCTTCTCTCTCCCCATGGGAAGGAGACACGGCTTTGCTGACATGCCAGCGGCGAGCTGTGATGAGTCTGGGCCGATGAGTCTCTAGCCAATTGATTAGATGCTAACAAAGAGTTAACTGCTGCAAAGGTATAGTTTAACAAGTATTTCAGGTAAGGATCACCTTTTTTGAGTAACTTGGGAGCGGGCAGCAGCAGGGAAGTGCCATGCATAAAAACACAGATACTGGGAATTTTCTGTTTTCATTCAGAGCCCAAGTCAGCACAGATCTTCCTAAATCTATGCTGCTGACATAAATACCTGTATCCATTGTGCATGGAATTATCATACTTCTAACAACATGATCAGCAGTTTCCTATTAATTTCAGTGAAGCTTGGGTCAAGTCTGAGTTAATTTCTTCTTTTGGTTGCTATGAAGTCGAATTTGTTAAGGATTTCATCTGGTTTAGCTTCTTCTTCTCTGCTACCCCAAGAATGATATGGTAAAAATGAGACTGTCTAGATAGTACAGCCCAAATTGCATAATACCCATGGCCATATAGAAGCAACTTTGGGACTTCTTAATATTTTCTGCCAGTTTCTGTCAAGACTTTGGATTTAACGCAGTCATGGCTCGGGACTGACTGGCAAGATTCATTCTGCAGTGCTGGTTGGGAAAGAGAAAAGAATCCCCTTTTCCTCTTCATTTTTCAACATTCAGCCTTTGGTAGGCTCCAACAGGGGACTTCCAGGTTCCCCTAAAAGGTTTGAAATGTGTCAGCTCCAGAGACTTTCAGCAAGACCTGCAATCCCCTAAGACACTGCTAAAAATCTCTCCTGGGTGTCTGTTTCTTTTCTGCCAGTGATGGCGGCAGGCTGCTGATCTCTTCAAAGCAGGTCCTGTGGTCAGAAAGGTGCTTGCCTCCCTCTCCAAGGATGAATGTCTGTCAACAAGGTGGTTCATTGGCATTCTGCTGTGAAGATGGAGGAAATCTGCCTGTAGCGACACACCACTGGCAAGGTCGGTGAGACAGAGAGAGAAAGAAAAGAGTTTGCAAGGCTTTTGCTCTCAGTGGGGGAAATTAAAGGTGGCTTGTGTTATAAAATATTAAATAGTGATTTAATCAGCAGTGAGATATGTAAGTGAGCTTAATTAGAAATACATATTATTCTTTGACTTTAAAGCACAAAATGAAAAATTAAAGCAATCTTAGAGGATATGTAATCAGCGAGGAATAATATGTTGGAAAATGAGCCTGATGTTGTAATTGGTGTATGCAATTAAAATTAATTAATTTTAGTTAGCATACATGCATGCAAATATGAAATCAACGAATTTCAGATATTAAACTCATAATTATAGTGATACTATTGCCAGAGCTAGTGACAGAGGAATTGACTTTTCAATGGTAAATACTTGCTCTTCACATTTTCTCTTTGCTATCATGTCAGGCTGAAACATAATGATTAAAGCTATTTGATCAGTCATGATTAAAAAAAAAATGTTTCGATTCCCCCTCATTTCGACTTGTGCTTCCTAGCTTCTCGGCTGTATCAGTTATAGTCACCTCTGGGGTAACTGCAAGACATTTTTTGATCAAGTGCAATTTGAGTTTAAGAAGTTCCCACCCACTCACTCACTGGTTGATAGACTTCCTCCCCCCCC